>CM062641.1:27640525-28008880 GCA_025617555.3 Puccinia polysora | reverse complement strand
CGACTTGTTTATAAGTTGCTCTTTCTCTTCAGCAGCTTGAGGTTGAGGAAGATAGTTTTTTGGAACATAGATTGTGATGGCTTGCGCGACTGCGAACGTTCCAAACACTTTGACAAGACCAGCCGGGAGCAGTCTTCCGCCGTTTGACTCATCACTAATGGCTTCGTAGGCCCCTTTATCGATTAAAACTGAGCCCTTCGGTAGCAACCCATGAGCCACCCAAATTTCCGAGAAGTGAGTGGCGTAGGGCGAGGCAAGAAAACTGTATAGATTGGCTGGGAACTATCATGATTCAGAGCCGCTTCGAGTAATGGTGGTCCGAGCAAGGCTGGAGCTCTTTCAGGTGGAGAGATGGGCGTGGAATGCAAATCAGATATAATTGCGTTGATGCTTTGAGGTTTCGTACCGTTACAGATTATAGTCGAGACACCAGCGGCAGTGGCTAATTCAGCTGCGATCAGCTTGGTCTCCATCCCACCTGTTCCTAAGGAGGAACCCAATGTTGCGGTAGAAACTAAAGATTTAGAATCCAAGGAGAAGAAAGTTTCAATCAGGTTCAGGTCTTTGAATCTTGGCGGCAGGGAAGTAAAATTCTGAAATCAAATCGGACGCTTTCTGACTCATTTTCCGAACTCCATCGATTTCATAAACCACTTTGACCATCTGAGCAGATGGGTTGGATCGGGGGTTGGCGGTGAAGAGGCAGTCGACATCGGTCATGAGAAACAGAAAATCCGCATGACACATCGCGGCAGTGACGGCTGATAGAGTATCATTATCTCCAAACTTGATTCCGAAACAGAGATGGTATCGTTCTCATTGATGATCGGGATAACGCCGCAAGTCAGGAGGGTGCTAAGGGTAGATGATGCATTCAAGTATCTAGATCTCTTGTCGGATAAGAGCGTAGTTCCAATCGAAATCACGACTTGATTTAAACAGAGGCGATCACGACCGGTTGAACTTTTTCACTACAGAAGGCTCACATCTGCCAAATCTCCCCGGGTTAAGAGAATTTGAGCAATTGGTTGATTGAGTCGACTGAACAGGCTATCCCAAAGTGCAATCAAATGTCCTTGACCGATCGCCGCCAATGCCTTGAGGTGAAGGGTACTCAAATGGTCGATCGAAATCGATGTGAGTCTCGTTGGCGAGGATGATCAAACCGAGCAGATAACTAACTTGTTTTTCGTTTAGGGATTTCGGTTTTTTACCCCAACGACCCTCCAAACCACCCTCGAGTACCGACATTCTTCGCCTACCCATTCCGATCGCACCGGATGAAACAAGTACAACCTTGTGACCCATCATTCGCAACGAAACGCATGTTTCCACCAAATTTGCGAGAAGACCTAAGCGGGGTTGGAGATTATGCTCAGAAAGAATCGATGAAGTTCCTGAAATCAGTCGGTAATCAAGTCAGCTCAGCTATCTGGAGTAGTTGGCCGACAGGAACTCAGATGCGCACCAAGTTTTATCACTATAGTTGATCCTCCGGCCGGATTTGCCTGCTTAGGGCTGGAAGATGTTGAACTGTTCATGCTGATGAGCGCTTTTGGTTGATCAGAGTTGAGTGAAGCGATGCAATGGCAGTTATCCAGGCCAACAAGACCCTAACCGGTGGTACAAGAAAACAAGCAAACGATGTTTCTATCATTAACTCACGCCCACGATGCACCGGGGTCTGCCCGATACCTTGTTTTTTAAAACAAAATGAAGTGCAGTTTGATTTGGGCATTGCACACTATGCATATGCAACCAGGAGGCCGATGTTACACCCAGACTCTGCAAAAACAAATGCACAAAGTCTCTGCAACAACTTTTTTTCCTCAAGGGTGATTCTGCATGTAGCATTGCACACTATGAATTTAACAATACAGAGGTGATGACTATTCATGTGATACAAAACTAATGTTAGCTGTGAGGTGCCAAGATATTGGTGTACATACTTTTGAATTTTGTTGAGTGAGAAGGAAAGGGGGGGGGGGGGGGGTGCAGAGGTAAAAAGTAAAAAATAAAGGAGAACAAGAGGAAGCCACCGGAAAACAGAACAGAACCATAGGGAAATGGATTTTTGGCAAGGGTGGCAGTTTTTAACCACTATCAAGCACTGGTTTCTTGGGGGTTTTGCCCTTGCTTGTTCCCTGATCTGGATGAGCTGGTGTGGATTGGTCAAGGGTCTTGTTGGATTGAAGTCAAAAACTGGCCTTTGTTGACCAGAAAATCTTCCATAGCTTGGTCTTCCTTTTGGTTTCTCATTAGGTTGTCCAAGCAGTTTGAATTGATGGTCATGTGTCACACTTCAAGCTTAAAGGTTATTGTCTTCTTCACTTTGGCATCTCCTTTCCTCAGTACCATCTACCTCTGGCCATAAGAATGACACAAACAAAGCACAACATCAATGGTGCCTTCCGCTTACCTCCTCTGGCTTGCGTAACAACCTTCCAATCTTGGCAACTGACTCAGTATATACTTGCAGATCTTGCAGTTAACTCTACTCCAGTCAACCATCCATTCAAGCTTTGCTCTTCTACCCTGGGTATCATCAACCCTCAGACTTCCATTCTTGGTCACACACTCACACTAGTTTGCACCCATGCCTAGATAGCCACACCAACTGCATAGTTTGCAAATGGACTAGTTCCTTACCCTGCATGAACTACATCTTCAGATTTGCATTGTTTCACATGTCATTCCTTCCTGTGCCATCCTTTATGTCCTTGTACGCTCAGATTCTATTGTCTTGCACCTATGCTGAAACCTTGGAAATGACTGTACTGTTATTTCATTTCCCATTCCATTCATGTCAATCATTGCCTCATTGCCTCCTAGCTGTAGCTAGCCATCTATCAGGTTGTATCTAGCCACCTTTGGATTACCTTATAAAGGCTGTGTTGCCTGCCTGAAGATTGTCTCCTCAGTTAGTTAATTCCATATGTTCTTCCATCTTGCTAAATCCAGTCATCACATTGGGCTTGGTTTTGGTTTCCTTTCCATTGAAACAATTCTCCCCTCTTGCTGTTTGATGAGTCACCCCATCATAAGTTGGCACTTTGCAGTTAGCCTTGCTACCTTGCACTTGCCCTTGCGCTCAGCCCCTTCCTTGGTGCTCACAATCATCTTAGATTGCCCTATAGTATGTGGGGTGGTTGTATGACAGTAAATTAACTAACTCAACTCCTCTACTGTAGTTTGCCAACCTATAGTAGATTCCTTCTTTTACAATGTCACGTACTTGCTCAGCCAGGAATGCTTCCCTCACCCCTTACAATGATGATATGCATTGGGTAGGGAGATCCAGCGCTTCTTGGGCCCAGCAACCTTTAGATCCTGTCCCTTCTTCTAAATCTCCTTTGGTTGATCCTCTCAATGATCCCCTTGCTCCTCAACAGGAAGCTCTGGTGGACCCTCTTGCAGAAATCAAAGATTCCAAACACTCTTTGGATGAAACCTTGAATTGTGGTAGATCAAGGGTTTGCAGTAATGCTCCCAAGACCAAAGCTGCAACCTTGCTCTCAACCCTGATTCAGGCTCTTAATCAAAGTGCCTTGCAATCTGGTCCAAGTGGCCCTAGCTTCTGTACTCCAGGAATGAAGCAACCTGATCATTTTACAGGGGAACACTCCCATAAACTTAGATCCTATTTACAGCCTTGTAAAATTTTCTTCTTGAAAAATCCTCATAATTTTCCTAATGATAGACATAAAGTTATGTATGCATCTTCCTTCCTTGGTGGAAGAGCCTTACAGTGGTTCAAACCCTACCTCAAACTATTATCTAATACCAGTTCCACTTGTATTCTCAACAATTGGGACAAGTTTGAGAAGCAACTGTTCACCCCGGTTGGCAACCCTAATGAAATCCAAAATGCAGAATAAAAGCTTAATAACTTAGTCATGAAGGAAAATAGTAGAGTTTCTGTTTACATCTCCAACTTCCAAACTTTACAGTCTTGCATCCAATGGAACAAGGCAGCTCTTTTATTTCACTTTTGAAAATGTTTACCAGCATGCCTAATAGAGCAATTTGCAGTTTGGGGACATAAGACAACCTCCCTTCAGCAGTTAATCAACTGGGTGATTGAACTTGATAATGGCTATCACAAAAAGAACCTCTCTTGGCAAAAAAACCATGGATTGTAAACCTTGCCTCCAAAGGAAGATGACTCTTTGAAGCAACACTCAAAGAATCCAAAATAACCAAAAACAAATCCAACCTCAAACTCCAACCCAAAAGGGAAGGCCATTGCCAAAACTCCAAAATTCCTGGACAAGGAAACCAGGGTGCTCCAGAACAAGGAACGGCTAAGGAGGGAAAAGAATGGGTTATGTATGTATTGTGGAGGAAAACATGATTTCAATAGTTGTGCAAAGCGGCTAGCGTGTGAAGTGGCTAAGCAGTCAAAAAATTAGCTTGTAGTTTTTTCAATTACTTGCAAGGAAAACTACATATTATCTAAATTAAAGCAATTCAATCTTTTCACTTGCAAGTCACTAGGTGCTCTGAGTTCAATATTTGTCCTCTTCCATTCTGACCATACTCCTTGTTGTGTTTTACTCAATTTCAGAGCTAATTTTTCTTTTATAAGTGAATCTTTTGCCACTTCCAAAAATCTTACGCGTTCTGAGATAGATAATTTTCCCATCTACTTAGCAAGCAGTGCAACCAAGCCGCCTCATTGGGTTTCCCAAAAGGCAAGATGGACCTGTGAATTTTCCAATTTCCCCAGCTTTGAATGGGATTTATTTGTCTTGGATATCCCCGGAATGGACAATACCATTCTGGGCCATGAATTTATAGTTTACTGGAATCTGGATGTGAATTGGCAAGAAGGAGTAATTAACCTTTGAACCTTGCAACCCCAGGATGCTAAACTTTCTGTCAAACAGGAATTAAACAGCCTACCTGACACTTTCATTGAGTTGTATGACAATTTTCAACCAGGAGATTTTCAATATCCTGACCTTCATTCCCAAGTTCCCTCTTCAGATTTAGGAGTTATTGCTTATTTTTCCAACTTACCTCTTCCTTGTTTCTTCAAAGAGAAACAGGCACCAACTAAACGGTGTATTTTGAGCTCCCTAATCTTCTTGCATTGTGCAAGCACTTCAAATCCAGTGCTCAAAGATGAAAAGATTGAATATTTAGAAATCACTCAAGAGTCTTTACCTTTTGTTTATCATGACTTTTCTGATGTCTTCACAGCTTTAAAGGCACATTAAATTCCCCCTTCATGTTCTTATGATCACAGGATTGAACTTACTGGCCCACCTCCGGCACCCAAACCAGTCTACTCTCTCTCAAAGCATGAATAAACTGCAATTCAAGAATACATTGTGGAAAATGTATTTAAAGGATTTATTTGACCAAGAAATTCAAATACCGGCTTTCCCTTCCTATTTGTCCCAAAGAAAGAAGGTGGCTTTTGCCTTTGCATCGACCACAGGAAACTGAACCAGGTAACCCAGGAGAATGCCTACCCAGTACCACCTATGTTCCACCTCCTCACTCCCTTCCATGGAGCTGCTTATTTCTCAAAGTTAGACCTTTGAGGCGCCTACAACCTAATTTTTATTGCAAAAGTTCATGAGTATTTCACTGCAATGAGAACACGGTTTGGCAGTTATGAGTATACCGTCATGCCTTTTGGCCTCTGCAACACTCCTTCCACTTTTCAACATTTTGTCAATGAAATTTTTTCTGACCTGGCAGATAAATACCTGGTGGTGTATCTTGATGATATACTAGTCTATTCAAGGACTCTGAAAGATCAAATTGCACATGTGCAAGAGGTGATGCAGCAACTTCAAAAGAATAAACCATTTGCAAAAGCCTCTAAGTGCAAGTTTTATACACATTCTCTTCAGTTTCTAGGTGTCATAGTCTTGCAACAGGGACTATTGATGGAACCAGCCAATATTCAGCGCATATTGGACTGGACCACACCTTCTTCAGTCAAATCCCTTCAAATTTTCCTTGGTTTTGTTAATTTTTACAGGAGGTTTATTGAGCATTATGCCAAGAAAACCATGAATCTTACTAACCTTCTTCAGGAAGACACTCATTTTTTTTACAGAAAAAGATGCTTTGGAGTTTAAAGCTCTAAAGAAAGCCTTCACCACTGCTTCAATACTTGCTCAATTCAAAAAGCTAGCTTGCGCTATTGTGGAAACAGATGCAAAAACTATGCAAGTGCAGGGGTAATCTCAAAGTTTTCTTCCTCTTCTTCCCTCTTTCATCCCATAGCTTTCAAGTCTTGCAAATTGCTTGCTTCAGAGCTTAATTACAAGATTCATGACAAGGAACTTCTTACAATTTTTTACTGCTTGAAGAAATGGTGCTCATACCTTTTGAGACTTATGGAACCTTTTGAGGTTTTGACTGATCACCACTCCCTTAAATATTTCATGAGCTCAAAATTCCTTACACGCAGACAGGAACAATGGGCCAAATACCTCTCCAATTTCAAATTTACAATCACGCACCACCCAGGAAACAAGCAGTATTCCCTGATGCTTTATCACGTTGGGACAACGTTTACCCAGGGGGGGAGCACCTTTACCAATAACAACCCCAAAAACATTAGGACACTCTTCTCAACCCAGTCTGTAAAACTCAGTTCAATAATCACTCACCTACAAGACACAGCTTCCAAACAACAACAGTCTCAACTTAAATATCCTAAGTGTATCAAACTTTGTAAGAGTGAAAATCTATTAGATAGTGGTTACAGTATTGATGAAAATGGTTATTTAGTTTATAAAGACCATATAGTAGTACCAGATAATCCTTGAATTAAGTTAGATGCCTTTGAGTCACGGCATGATTCTCCACTTTCTGGTCATCATGGGCAGGATCAAACCTACCAACTGATCACACAAGATTTCTATTGGCCTGGTATGACCAAGGAAGTAAAAGACTATGTTAGCACGTGCTATGATTGTAATTGTAACAATTCCTCAAAACACTGGAAGTATGGTCTGCTCCAGCAAATTCCAATTCCACCTATTCCTTGACACTTGCTGTCTATGGATTTCATTTTGCAATTACCAATTTCTAGTGTTTATGATGCTATTTTAGTAGTATTAGATTGCTTTTCAAAAATGGATTTATTTATTTGAAGTAATGTGACTGCCTCTTTGAAAGACTTGGTTAATTTATTCATAGAATATTTATTTTTGAAACATGGTCTCCCTGATACTATAGTTAGTGATTGTGGATCTTTGTTTGTCTCTAGCTTCTGGACCTTGCTATGCCACCATTTGAAGATCACTCGCAACTTATCAATGGCTTACCACCCGGAAATGGATGGGCAAACCAAGTGAGTTAATCAAATTCTCAAACAGTATCTTTGAATGTATGTTGCCTATCAACAGGACGGCTGGTCACAATGGCTTCCACTAGCTGAGTTTGCCTAAAACAACTCCACTCATTCCACCACCAAACAGTTGCCCTTCCAGACTCTTTATGGGAGAAACCAAACTTTCTCATCTATTCACATAGCACCTTCTCAACCTGCTGCCCATTACCTGAATCACATTCAATCCCTTCAATTGCAACTTCAAACCATCCTTGAAGCAGAAAATCAGCGCTACAAGGAGCAAGCAGACCAAATTTTCACTACAGCTCCAAACTTTGCAGTAGGAGATCAGGTATGGCTTGATGCTTTCAACATTTTCAGTACTTTCCCAACCCAAAAACTCTCTGAACAGAAGCTTTGCCCCTTCAAATTTGAATCAGTCATCTCTCCCAACGCTTTTAAAATTACCTTATCTTCAAAATGGAAAGGTATCCGCCCGGTCTTTCATGTGTCTCTCCTAGAGCCAGCTTGATTCCTATACCCGGGCAAGACTCATCCCCCTCTGGAACCGGTCAATTTCCAAGACCATCTAGAGTGGGAAGTAAGCCGTATTCTGGATTCCAGGTTATGCAAAGGAAAACTTCAATACCTTGTTGAATGGACTTGCTTCCAGTCCAAAAAAGATTGCACCTTGTGGGAACCAGCCCATCACCTTCACAACTCTCCCAATTTGGTTTGAGACTTCCATGCAAACTATCCTTGCAAACCTTGCCAATCTTGATTCCATCCCTTCCAATCCCATTCCACATTTTCATTCCATTAAATCCCATCAATCTCATCACTTTTCCCATCTTATCCAATTCTCCCTTTCAGTTTCTTAAAATTGTTTCTTTTCAAAATGTTTGATTTTTATGTTTCCTTATTCCAGGTAAACTCTATTCCTTAAAAAAAATATATAAAAAATGATAAAAAAAATACCAATGAAATTACATAAAAATTTGCAGATTTTCTTTTATTTCTTTTTCTGCCTCTTCCCAATTCTCAGTCAACTCTGCAACCATTGACCTGAATTCATCTAAATACTTGTCATTTATTAGAGTTGATATTTGCCTTAAAACCAGTACTTTTGTAACCAGATGTTTCTCAAATATCTCCTTGCACTTTGCAGCCCAAGCCCTCTTTGGCCAAGCATTCCATCCACCTTCCTCCAAGAGCTCCTCATATGCTATTTTTCTTTGGCCTCTTGACAAACCTTCTCCAACATTTCCAGTCAACCGCCTTGCATCAGTCTCAATTGGCACCATGACTTGCGCCTGATTCCCCTTGCTTTGGCCTTTCATTCCATTTCCTTCCACCACCTCCCTTTCCGTTCCAATTTCCTCCTCCTGTCCTGCTCCATTCCCTTCCTCAATTCTGTTTCCTCCCTCTCCTCTGTTTCCTTCTTCCCATTCTTCTCTGTTTCCTTCTTCAGTTACTACCCACTCTTCCCTTGTTTCCTTGGGTACCACCACAGCTTGTTCTTCAACTCTCACTTTGCCTAAAAACTTGGAATTCATCTGGGACGCCTGAAATTTGGTTGACGGTCCAAAATACTCTGGTGGTGGTGGGGGTGTATTGGTGGTTTATCTTTGGAATTTTGGCAGTACTATGAAGAACAACAGTAACAATGTATTAGTTTCATTTTATCATTAATTCAAAGTATCTAGCCTTACTTACCTTGATTTTGGATCCCCAAGAATTCAATCTCCAGCACTGGTGGTATATGATAGATAACTTGTGGTGCAGACCTTTGACTTCACACTTCACTTGTGGATGCCACTTGGGTATTGAACACCAGACTTCTATTTAAAGGAAAGGTACAAGCCACTTTTCAAAGATGGCATTGTTTTCATTTTCCTCAATCAAAGACCTTGCACAGAAGTACTAGGGGCACATTGCTCATTTCAGCAAATGCATTTTTTTCAACAACAAGAAGAAAATGACAACATAATCAATTACAAATCTTATTTTAGATCAATGAAGTATAATAGTAATTAGGGGTATACAACAACTAAAAAAAATTTTGGAATTGATGGGAAAATCATCTGAATGCTTGCAGGAGCTGGCATCTTTATACCAAGGCAACTGTCACGCTTCAAGCTTAAGGGTTATTGTCTTCTTCACTTCAACATATCCTTTCCTCAGTACCATCTACCTCAGTCAATAAGTGTGACAAAACAAAGCACAACATCAATGGTGACTTCTGCTTACCTCCTCTGGCTTGCGTAGCAACCTTCCAATCTTGGCAACTGACTCAGTATATACTTGCAAATCTTGCGGTTAACTCTACTCTGGTCAACAATCCATTGAAGCTTTCCTCTTCTACCCTGGGTATCATCAACCCTTGGACTTCCATTCTTGGTCAGGCACTCACACTAGTTTGCAACCATGCCTAGATAGCCACATCAACTGTATAGTTTGAAAATGGAATAGTTCCTTACCTTGCATAAACTAAATCTTCACATTTGCATTGTTTAAAATGTCATTCATTCCTGCCCCATTCTTTACATCCTTGTATGCTCAGATTCTATTGTCTTGCACCTACACTACAACCTTGGAAGCAACTGTAATGTTATTTCATTTCCAATTCTGTTCATGTCATTCATTGCCTCATTGCCTCCTAGCTGTAGCTAGCCATCTATCAGGTTGTATCTAGTCACCTTTGGATTACCTTATAAAGGCTGTGTTGCCTGCCTGAAGATTGTCTCCTCAGTGATTTAATTTCAATCATTGTTGCATATTTCTGAATCCAGTCATCAAATTGAGCTTGGATTTGGTTTCCTTTCCATTGGAACAATTCTCCCCTCTTGCTGTTTGTTGAGTCACCCCATCATAATTTCACACTTTGCAGTTATCCTTGCTACCTTGCACTTGCCCTTGCACTCAGCCCCTTCCTTGGTGCTCAAAATCATCTAAGATTCCCCTATAGTACGTGGGGTGGTTGTGTGACATCATGCCAGGTTTCCTGATTGGTTGTCTGCACAGGGATTTTGGGTTTAGTCTGTAATTCAGACAATATTCAATACATGGTCTGATGTTTTGTTTCATCCACAGAAGTTGAACCTGGTTTCCTGGGTTCTTCTAGTTCTGACAAGGAATGTGTGAGGGGGCTTTGATTTTCTGCAAATCATAATCTCTCAGTAGCTCAGGGCATTGCCTGATGGAGTTTGGTGGGTCAAAGGACCTTCTGGGAGATTTTCTATGTGTTAACCTGTACAATTACTGTTGGTGAATCTTTTTGCAGTAAAAAAATGAAACTTTGGCTGGGTTTTCAACTGCTTTATTTTTATGTATAGCCAAGGGTCCAAGGTACCATAGCAGGGTAATTTTAAGAAATATCCAAAAAAAATCTCAGTGCTTAATTAATTTTGAGAAACATTTGCTGGCCCATTTTTTTTGTTTCAGGTCCCTTGTTGTTGTTGATTTGAGAACCAAATGAAGTTTGAATTTATTCCAAACAAAGACCAATGGATCCCTGGAAAGCTTTCTAATTTGGGAGATATACAAGAGACACAATGAATATGGATTAGAAAAAGGAGGAGAGCAGTGGGCAAAGGAGGAGAGTCTGACAAGCACAAGAAGTCAAATGACAATGAAATATGTGATAGAGGATTAGCATTTTATTCATGAATATCACATTTGATCAAGATTTAAGAAGATTTGGAGAAGGTTGACTTGATGGTTGAGTTAAGCAAGGAAGGAGTATATTTTTAAGATTTGATATTGACAGATGAGTTTGAGCAAGGAAGTGATCAAAGGTTGAGCGGGTAAGTTGAGGTGAAGCGTAGACAGCAGGGTCAGAGTGTTGAGAGAGAGTGTTGAGAATGAGGAGGGGGGTGAGAGGAAGACAGAAAGAGTTGACAGAGAGGAAGTTAAAAAGGGGAATTTGGGACAAAGCAAGGAGGACAAGTGGGGTAGCCAAAATCTGAGGGGATCATCAGAAGTGAGGAAGGGAAGATGGACAAGATGGACAGGAGAGGGAACAGCTTCAATTGTGGAGCAGCTGCACCGTGACTTGGGTTGGGAGACAAGGAGGTGAGCTAGATAATGACACACTTCCGTGATGAAATGTGAGCTGAGAAGATTGAGGAGGTTAAATGAGTTGTGGAAGAACGCAGAGCTGGTTTTGTAAAGGAGTTGGAAAGCATTTGATTTGAGGGTATCAGACAGGTGATGATGGAATGGTTGTCAAGTTGCTCATGAAGCCACTTGACTTTTGTGTCAATGTGTTTGAGATCTCCATGGTGGGACTCCCAGTTGAAAAGATTTTTGAGAGCTTTTCTGTAAATCAGAGAGCAGTGTGTCAATTGGAGAGATGGATTCATTTCCCAGATGAGATTAGTGAGCCAGATCTTTTCTTGTGTGGCCAGCACTAGTGCTTTGAGTTCACCCCTATTGAAAACAGTGAGATGGTTGATTGAATCTTTCTGTGAAAGCAGACAGCGCATCCATAGAGGAGTATGATGTAGCCCATGTGGCTTCCTTGGTATTTGGGATTGGTTCCACCGTAGGAGTTGCTGTAGGCCTCAATGTCATATTCAAATGAGTTTTTATGAAATTGTAGAGTGAGGTTCTTGGAGAAATTTAAGTAGCGCCAAGCATTTTTTGACTCAGTCCAGTGGGGAAAACAAGGCTTTTTGTTGAAGCAGGAGAGATTAGAGACAGTGTACAAGAGGTTGGGTTGGTATCTACTTGCTATAAAGTTAAGAAACACTGTGGAGGAGCAGAATTTGATGTTAAGTTTGAGGAATGAGTGATGTTCAGCATTGGCGGCGGGATTGATTTTGATGCTGGGAGTGATGGGGGTTGTAATTGGCCTGCAGTTTGCAATATCAAGTTCTAGAAAGGCTGTCTTTATGTGGCTTGATTTTTGCAGGCCTGGTCCATCCTTGGTATTCACAATCCAATTCCCAAGAATCTTGGTGAGAGGTCTGTTGGTAGAGATTTTAAAGCTTGATTTTAACCTTTCACAAAATTCTATGGAGTTTCCAACAATGAGTAAGTCATCTACGTACACAAGCACATAGGCTTTTTTATTGAGTTTGATGTAAAAGCACAGATTGGCGCTCAAGGTGATGAAATTTTATCCCAGGAGCCATTTCTTAAGCGTTTTGTACCAGCTTTTGAGCGCTTGTTTGAGGCTGTATAATTCTTTGTGCAGTTTGAGGTAGGGAAAGGTGGATTTGTAACCAGAGGGGATTTTGATAAAGATTTATTTTTTGAGAGGGGTGTGAAAAAAGGCTGACTTGATGTCCATTTGCCACAGGTTTAGTTTTTGGCAAAGTGCATAAACCAACAGAACTTGTAGGGTTGTGATTGAGCCAGTGGGAGCATAGGTCTCTCTGTAGTCAAAGAATTCAAATTGCTTGAATCCTTTGTCACAAAGCCAAGACTTGAATTTGATACCAGCGTTGTTGGGTTCTTCTTTGATCCAATAGACCCATACTGTGGTGAGAGCACTTTTTCCATTGGGAAGTTCATGAAAAACCTCCCAAACCTTCATAAGGTCAGTGCCCTGGCGCTCAGACTTTGTGGAGTCAATCCAGTAGTCCTTGTCATTGCAGTGGGTGGCTTTGTAATAGCTTCTTGCAATGGATCAAGCTACAAAGCCATATCTTTGAGTTTTTTGAAGGGAGGATTTGTTTCAGAGGGACTGCAAGTGAGGAGAGATGAGACAATTTGAGATTTCTTCATCATTTTTGGTGGACAATTCAAGGGAAATTTTGTTGATGTTCTGAGGGGGAAAAGGGGGATTTGTGATTGGAGGAGGTTTGGAGGAATCATTTTTGAACAGGGGGTTAATGGTTGGAGGGAAGGATGAGAGAGTTGGATGGAAATCAATGGGAGCGGGAGCAGTGACAGAAGCGGCTGAGTTTAGAAGATCAGTGAGTGAGGTGTCATCAGTTAAACAAGATTCAAAGAGAGAGTCAGAGGAAGAGAGGGGATTGGAACAGGAGTTAGTGTAAGGAATGTTTTCAAATATCTTAATATGCTTTGAACACACTATATTTTTTGAGTTGGGAATTTAAAATTTGTAGGAATTGAGCTTGAAATCAAATACTATCAGGATTCCTTTGAGACCCTTTTTGTTGAGTTTTCTGGGGTTTGAGGACTTGTTGAGGACTATTGCCTTGGAACCTAGGACCCAAATGAGGTGAAGCTTTGGTTTTTTGTTGGTCCAGAGTTTTTAGGCAGAATTTTTGGAATGGGAGGAGGGAAGTAGATTGAGAATTTGACAAGAGCTAACTAATATTTTTTGCCACAGGAAGGAAGGAATGTTCTTGTCAATCATGGCATTTTGAGAAGCCTCAAGGATTTAGAGATTTCCATGTTCAGAAATGGGGGTGTGCTGGGGTGTGTAAGGTTCAGAGGTAGTGTTTTTGATCCCATTTTTGGAGAAGAAGAGCAAAAGTCAATTGTTAACAAATTTTTCCCCATTGTTGGAGTGAAAATTTTTGAGTGTTTGTCCCAGTTTGTTTGAATAGAGCTTGATAAATTTGATCACCTTTTCAGTGACGTTGGACTTGAGTCTTAGTGGGATGCAGGTCTTGAACTTTGAGAAGTTGTTGGTGAGAATAAAGAGGTATTTGCAGCCAGAGAGGGAGGATGGATGAATTGATCCACAAAAATTGGTGTGAATTTGTTGAAAGGTGTCCTTGCTAGTTGGAAGTTTCCTGCAAAACAATTTTCTGCAGATCTTTGCTTTGGCACAGGAAATAAAGTCAAAATTTTACCAGCAAAGATTTGGGAACTCCTTTGACAGTTTTTGAGGCCTTTATAAGTGAGGATTGAAAAATATTTTTTGAATTGTCAAAAGTGAGAAAAATGAGTAGGAGATCAAAGCTGGACATGAGTCTGTTCCATCAACAAACAGGAGATTGTCCTCAATAGTACCAGTGAGTATTGATTGTCCACAAAAGATGATTAAAAACTTGTTTGTGCCCGCCAATGACAGGGAGAAATCCTTTTGGACAAGTTGTCCCAGAGAGATGAGATTTATGGCAAGATTGGGTACAAATAGAGAATCTTGAAAATTTGAGTGGCAAGGGAGGTTGTGAAGGTGGCAATTCCACATCCAAGAGATGGGATTGGGGCAGAGGGATTGCTGGTTTGAATCTCTGTGTTTTCAGGGTCAAGGTGGGAAAAGAAATCTAAGTTCTTGAACATGCAGTTAGAGGCACCGGAATCAAGTAGGATGCAATTTTTGCTGAGCGCTTGGGAAGTGACCATGGCAAAGTTGTATGCTAAGTGAGAAGAGGATGGTTTTGGGAGATCCGGGTTGGTGGGACCCTGACCATGAGACCCTGTGCATTGACACTGA
The DNA here is from genome assembly GCA_025617555.3 of Puccinia polysora. Lineage (NCBI taxonomy): Eukaryota > Fungi > Basidiomycota > Pucciniomycetes > Pucciniales > Pucciniaceae > Puccinia > Puccinia polysora. The sequence continues at coordinate 27,994,220 of CM062641.1, read as the reverse complement.
GACTGTCCAGGATTCAGACATAGGTGGGGATAGAGCCACCAGCACTTTCTGCAATTGTGGTTTGCTTGGGGGTTGTGCCACGTGGCTCTGCACTTGATGGTTTTGGTCTTGTTAATCATTTCCAAGGCGTATGATCCAGCCACAACTTTGTTTTTGATCTGATTCAAGTGTCAAATAACAAGATCAGTGTCAATTTTGGCTTCTCCAAGGGAATGAGTGATTGGATTAAGGAAGTTAAAGAAAACTTTTGATCAATTTTCAGTTTGTGAGGAGGCATATTATTTGTTGATAGATTTCCACAATTTTATGCCATTAGTGAGAAGATGGTCTTTTATGCAATCTATTTAAGTGCAATTATTGAGTTTTGAAACTACATACCCAACAATTTCTAGGTTTTCCCTTTGGGAGGACATTTTTCCAGTTTGGTGGAGTTCAACCAATGAGAAATGCCTTTGAAGGAGAGGATAGTCTGGATTTTGGACCGCCAAAGCAAGAATTTGGAATCTGAGAGACTTGGGATTGAGTTGGTGAGGGCTTTTAGGAGGGACTGGATGGAATCCATTGGTCTTGAGGAAATTGCCAGTGGAATTGGTAGGGCCTTGGGACTTTAACTGTGTTAAGTTGAGGACCAAATGAAGTTTGAATTTATTCCAAACAAAGACCAATGGATCCCTGGAAAGCTTTCTAATTTGGGAGATATACAAGAGACACAATGAATAGGGATTATAAAAAGGAGGAGAGCAGCAGGCAAAGGAGGAGAGTCTGACAAGCACAAGAAGTCAAATAAAAGTTACATATGTGAGAGAGGATCAGCAGATTATTTGTGAATCTCACATTTGATCAAGATTTAAGCAGATTTGGAGAAGGTTGATTGATGGTTGAGTTGAGTGAGGAAGGAGTAGATTTGTAATCTTTGATATTTATGGATAAGTTTGAGAAAGGACATGATCAAAGGTTGAGCAGGTAAGTTGAGGTGAAGCATAGAGAGCAGGGTCAAGAGTGTTGAGAGAGAGCGTTGAGAATGAGGAGGGGGGTGAGAGGAAGACAGAAAGAGTTGACAGAGAGGAAGGGAAAAGGGGGGATTTGGGACAAAGCAAGGAGGACAAGTGGAGTAGTCAAAATCTGAGGGGATCATTGGAAGTGAGGAAGGGAAGATGGACAAGATGGGCAGGATAGGTAACAGCTTCAATTGTGGAGAAGCCCCACAGGGACTTGGGTGAGGAGACAATGAGGTGATCTGGATAATGAAAGTTATAGCCATTGCACATTTATTATCAGAAATAAAGGCATATCAGAATCAGAGTTATCAAATACACCATCAGGAACCTGCCATTTGTTTTGAAAAACCCTGCCATTAAAAAAAACTTTTTCCGAAGTACAAATACCACTCAACTAGTGTATTTCAAAAATGGTAAACCATGAAAAATTTGATGCTGCTTGCTAACAAGTGCCACCAAGTAATCTCTATTTGAAGCTCTCTCAAATATATAGATGAATCTATCTCTATTATTGAACCAAGTTTTTGGTGCACAGTAACTGTGCAGGGGAGATTGGTTAAAGCTTGACCTGAGCTTGGTTGGATCTTGCCCTGAGCTTGGTCATAGATTAGGCCTGGGCTCCTTAATTGCACTTGCTAGCATGGTCCATTAGATTTTTTTTTGGTGTTAGTTTTGTAGAAATGGTGCATTTCAAAGTTCAAATCCATCATTAGTTTATCAGCATCCATCAAAATTAAATCACCCACACACCCCTCACATCATCCAATCATATCAGAATCAAAATCATCACTCCATAACAACATACACTTCATGTCTTCAAATAATTAAGATCACCATAAATCATGAAAAAATTCCTTTTCAGAATTTCCAAATCAACCTCCAGACAGATATTCAAAAATGAAATCAAGCTGACTGAGGTTTTTTTACTATTTTACTCTGATTCAGACTCAAAATGGTTATCCTTGAATTATCTATTGGAAAGGCAATACTTACTCCCCAGAATAAAGATGATGTATCATCTTATGTGCAAAGGTCAAAAGCTCCCTCTCCTCCCCAAATGAAGCTTCCTCAAAATTTTTTTTACTAATTTGGCATCATTCATAAAAATTTTGGAGATGATAAAAACCATCACATCTTCCAGAATGGATTTGTTGATCCTTGACACAGTCCTGCTATCCAACTTTCAGTTTCTCTGATTATATTGGGCTCAAATGGGAACAGTGAATCTATTCATTGCTTATAAAATATTTTCTCAATTTGTTATGTAACACTACACTCATATTGAAAACGATTGATCACTTCCACCTTGAGTTATGATGCTCATCCATTTACTGGCCAACTAAGTAACAGCAGAAAGATATATCTGAGCTCATGGAGACTGTGTTATTCCCAGCTTATATTGGGTTTTTTGATACTATCACCATCTCATTTAATCAAAAAACCAAACTTGATGGCAACTGATATTTTGATTGGCCATTTACTGATTAAGAGATATGTTTGATTATCCACTAACCAAAAAAAAATTCCTTTTTTCAATTGGATAATCTGTTTTTGTTCAAATTTTTTATGATAATAACAATAATTTCATTCCCATCCATGTTGGTCTCCTAGGAGCTCAATTGATGATTTATATTTGGTTAATTGGATGCAGATTATGTGAAAGCCTCATATTTAATTTCTCAGCAAGCTGCTGTTGCAGAAATAGCTTACAAAATTACCAAAAAAATAACATTAAAAAAAATCTATATTAAGGGGTAAGAATTTCAAGTATTATGGAAGATTTGGATCCTCCATCCAATATTGGTAGGGTCACTCACCCACCCTCATTTTGAAATCCCACTCCTCAATCACTTATCACAGAATGCCAAAAATATCACAACCCCACCTTGGAAATTTTTGGCCATTTTAATATTTCACATGAAAAATCACATGTATTTTACCTGACTAAACCTAAGTCATAAATTGAGTTTTGTGTTTAAATTAGGAGTTATTTACTCAAAAAAGTTTTTTCAGAATTCTCCCATGCAGCTGTGTTCAAAAATAAAGCTCTGAGACATACACACAGCCTCAGGATCTCAAATTCCCACACATAGCTGCATCAAGAAAATTTCACTGTTATGATACAGGCTGAAAGATGCACACCAAGCTGTTGGATCTGAAATTATCACAAAAATCCCTGAAAAAAGGTTACAGAAAACATTTAAAAGGCATGGATATGTAACATGCGTTTAAATTTATCAGGAATGTCACAAAAATTCTTGAGATAAGTTAAAAAATTCCAGAAAGAAATGTGAAAACCTCTCAAAATAGGGTGTATCAAAGTTAGCAAACCCGCCATTAGAAACCCGCCATTTTTTTTGACAAAACCCGCCATTTTTAATGGCGGGTTTCTGAAATACACATACCCCCTAACTGGTGTATTTCAAAATGGTGTGTTTCATGAAAATGGCGGATTTCAATCATCAAACACGCCATTAAACCCGCCATTTATGCATCATCATCCATCCACCATCCATCACATCAAAAACACCCATCCACATCAGCAAATCCATACCGGTCCCATCTCCATTGCATCACACACATCTCTATCGTTTTTCACATACCTTCACATACCCATCTTCACACAAATCCCATCATCATCTCATCACCCCACATCACTCACCACCTTTCTCAGCATGTCCAATCAAACATCCTGCCAGCAAGTTGAAAACGCAAAAAAGCTGACTGAACTTTTGCTACTGTTTGACTCCCATTCAGACTCTGACTCAGACTCCGATTTGGAATCAACTTGGTTAGCTTTGAATTCTCTGTTGGCAAAGCAATACATGGTTCAAAGAATACACACTCTCCATAACCCTATGTATGAAAGGCAAAAGCTTCATCTCATCCCTGACTTAAGCTTCCAGAAACTGTTCCAAACTTTGTTGCCTTCTTTCATGAAACTTTTGGCAATGATTGAAGACCACCACATCTTCCAGAACAATTCTTGCAATCCTCAACGCGATCCAGCCATCCAAATTGCCGTTGATCTTTGTAGATTGGGGTCAAATGGAAATGGAGCAGCAATCCATCAATTGGAAAATCTATTCTCAGTTAGTTACGGAAGCATTGACTTATACACCAAAAGAGTCATGATTGCTATCCTATCTTTCCGTCGCTTGGTCCTTTCATGGCCAACCAAAGAAGAACGCAAGGAGATATCTCAAGTAATGGAGACAGAAGGCTTTCCTGGTTGCATTGGTTTTGTGGATGGAACCACCATCCCCTTGAGTCAAAAACCCAACCTAGATGGCAACCACTATTTTGATTGTAAAAAAAGGCAATTGATTCATTTCTTTTCCAATCGCTATGATAAAACTTTGGATCACACACTGACCAAATATGTTCCATCTCTTTGTTTAGATACTCCGTGGCACTACAACTTGTTTTCAATAACAACAAGAAGTTCATCTCCCTCCATGCTGGCCTTCCAGGTTCTTGTCATGATTCATATGGTTTCAATCAGATGCGGATTGCCCAACAACCAGAGATCTACTTTGACCAAGATCAATACCTTCTGGCCGATTTGGCTTATGCTAGTGGGAAATATGTAGTTCCAGCATACCGGAATGTTTTGTCCAATGATCAAGGAAAAACTGATTTTAACTATCATCTTGCCCAATCACAAGTTCGGATTGAGCATGCCATAGGAATTCTGAAAGGAAGATGGGCCAGCTTATGGGAGATGCGAAACCAGCTCCAATGTTCCAAAGATATGAGGTTCCTCATCAACTGGATTATCACTTGTGTAATCCTTCACAACCTTTTGGCCAACATCAAAGATGAATGGGACGAAATATTCCAAGATGATATTCCTGATCCGCCTCAAGTCATCCCTGTCTCATCTGGTCCCTCATCTTCTTCTATGAGAGAGCGGATTCTTCCTCTCACCTTTTCTCGCTTTGATGAGTAATTTTTGATTTTGAAATTGGTAAAAATTCCCTTCACCGTATTTTTTTGGTTTTGGTTGTTCACCCAAGATTCATAGGCTGAGTTTTTTTTTTTTTTTTTTTTTTAGTGGACTTGAATCCAAAAACACCTCCACCTCAAACCCTGCCACTCACCAAATGCCACCCCCCTCCCCCTCACCACTCAACCCCTTCAACCTCACCCCACTCACTCACCGGTCAAACCCTGCCTCCTCCTCACCAAACCACCTCACTCATCACCACCACCTTCAAAACCTCACCAAAACACCACCACCTTCACTCTTTACCAACCTCACCAAAGTCCACATCACCAACAACATACCTACCTCCCACCCAACCTCCATCAACCATCAAAGGTGAGTCCCCTCCCCTCATTGAATCACCTTTCTCTTTTTTCACCTGGCTGATCTCCTACCATAACCCTCCCTTTGAACCCCCCCAGGTCCAGCCAGCCCAGTCCCCCTCCCCCTCCTCATCCTCTGGTCCATCCTCTGCCCTTGGTGAGTCCCCCCTCCCCTTCATCTTCTTCCTGGCATCAATTGCAAATCAATCGAGCAATCAATTCGCGATCAATTGGCCGATTGTTTGGGCAGATTGATGCAGAGTTTTTGGAGGGTACAGGGAACTGACTTTCCCTTTGTTTTTTCTTTGTTTTTGTTTCTTTTTTTTTTAGGTTTTCTAGCTCTGCCAGAACACATTCTATCAAGTCTTACGCCAACCAAGCTACGTCCTGGGACAGTCTGGTTTGCCTAGTATGATGCCAACCGCAGCTCCTCATCATTACCACTCCTCCCCAGCTAATTCTATTCTTTTGATATCAATTCCTTCACTGCCTACCAAACTCAAAATGTTATACATCCATTCAAATTTCACCTTGATCCTCACCTTGGGTGCAGCAAGTGCCTGGGATGGAGAAAGATGGAAGGAGATGGTATGAAAAACATAAAGAGAGGTGGCAAGCAGAGGAATCGTAGAAAAAGGAGGGCTCAAATGAGGGATTCGGAAATTTCTTTGGAAGTGACTGACAACTGGATCAAGGAAAAGTTTGCCTGGTCTAGAGGAAAGCTATGCCCTTTGGATCTGTACCCTGCTATCACAGCTGAAAAGAAAAAGAACCCTCAAAAACCCACCCAGGAAGAATTTAAGCAAGCAAAACAGACAATTGGGGCTTTCCACTTCTTCCACCATGGAAAATTTATTGTTCTCAACCAATCTGATCACCATTCTCTGGTTGCCGTCATTGAATTTGTGCCTTTGGATCAACTATCTGAGAAAGATAAGAAAGATATCAACTTTGTGACAACATTCCTTCACTGTTTGAAAAAATTTGTCAACCCGGTTGGTCCCTCAAGATCTTGGGGTGGAAAAATGTGGGCGATTGGTTGGAAAAAATTGATGAACCCTTTGTAGTTATTCGGACATTATGTGAAGAAATCATCCATTAGATCTTCTCCTCAAGAGTACGCTGTCCTCAACCTGAAGGCCAAAAAAGTATCCCGAATTTTAGGACAAATGTTTCATAATTTGGCCAAACTTGCCTTTGAATCAAACCGTGATACCATGAAGGACAGCAACATCCCCTCTTTCTCTTTGTTGGAATTTGGTTCCAAGCCTACACCTTTTGATTGCTCCCCACACCTCACTTTCACCTTGGATTCTTTTTACAATTCTCCTCATATTTGCAAAGGCAACATCTCTGGCTATTCCTTTTTACTTGTGGTCCCAACCAAAAAATCGAATGGTTGACTTATTGAAGATACGGATGAATATCAAGTTTCGGACGGTCAATTTGTTTTTCCTGACCTTGGCTTTGGAATTGATTTCAAGCAAAAAGGTATAGTCAAAATGGTTTGGGCGGCTAACAAGTACAAGCACTGTACCTTTCCAGCTGTGGACACAGCAACCCATACCAGAATGACAATTTCACTCCAAATTAATAAAAAAAACTCAGAGCACTTGTAGGGACATGAAAAACGGCCAAATTTACTCTAGAGAAAAAAATATCAATAAAAACAAAAAAGATCTGTATATTGGTGGGGTTAAGAATTCTCTCAAACGTTGTTTTAGTAAAAAATAATTTGTTTTTCTTTCATCAATGCAAATATATTTACAAGCCCAGCATTTGAGTAATCTGCTGTATTTCTTCTACCAATCTACCACTGCCAATGCAAGCCAAAGCTACTGATACCTTATCCTTTTTTTCATTTGCCCGTTGTTCCCTCTCCTTTTCCAGTTGCACTTGCTGCTGATCCTTCTCCTTTTCCTCTTTTTGAAACTCTAGCTCAGCTTGTTTCAACCTCCACTCAGCATCCAATTTTTGTTGATTAGCCAAAGTCTTGGCTTGCTTCTTTTGACCATCCATGGCCAGTTGACGATCCCACTTTTGCTTTTCAAACTGAAGTTTATCTGATTCAATTTGTGATTTCACTGTTTTTTGGAGGGGCATGGCAATGAGCATGATTTTGAAAGCAAGGATATTGAATCAATCAACTTACATGAATCTTGCTTCTCCATGATTTCTTCAAAGCCCAAAAAACTGGAAGTGTTTCTCCTCTTTTGATGAATTTTGGGGTTGACATTGATGGAATTGGAGGCCTTTTGCTTACCCTTGGCAGAGGAGGTTTGAGTCTGAAAGTCCTCACTAGTATTTGAAGGCAATTTGGGAGGCCCCATTGGGTTGAGTTTTTGGCCAATCAAAAATGGATGAGCCTGTTTTTTTAAAATGTAAATCAGTCAGGAGCAACCAGACAGAATCAAAAACAATTTAGTTCCTTACTTGAGCAGATGTTGATGGCAACAGTGATCCAGGAATAACATCCTCCTCATTGGGCAAGTTCTCCAGTTGTTCTGCCCCAGGAAGAGAGCAATCAAAAGAAGGAAGTGAGGGGTCCAAGGTCGGGATTGACTGATCAATCAATACCAAAGTAGAAGTGATTGGAGCCGATTGTGTTTGAATATCCTCCTTGTCATCAGATGGGGGCCACTCCAAGGCCAAGGTTTCATCAAGGTCCCCGTTGGTAGGCTGAGCATCCCCAGCCAAGTCCTTGGCATCAACAGAATCAGATTGTTGGGCATTGAAAGCAGCTAGGGGGGTGATGTTGGCCTTCTTTCCAAAGATTTCATCCATTTGAATATAAAAAGGACAAATGGAGTCCAACTTATCAACCACCGAGTTGATTCCTTTGGCTTTGTCCAAGTCGGTGATACCAAATCCAGTGGAGATAGACATGGAGTGGGCCTTTTTGTACTTGGCTTGATAGTTTTTTAACCGCTCCCTCATCTGTTTGTATGACAGATCCAGCCTACCTTTTGTTTTGTTCTTGAGTTCATTGGCTATCAGGAGATAACCATTGACCTTAGAGGATTGAGGTCGGCCAACACGTGTTTTGTTGTCGGATCCAAATCAGGCATTGTAGTTGGAGGGAATTTTGAGCCAGTTTACCAGGATGATGTGATCAGCTCTCTTGAGCTGACTTGAGCCCTTGGAAGCTGATGGGGGAGGATTGTTTGTTGTGGAGTTCCTTGGCAATGTTCTCTTGGGTGTGTTGGACTTGCGTGGGGAGGTTTGCTGAGGGGCCATTTGAAAGAATAAGGGCTACGCAAGTGATGAGAGCGATAAAGTGATGAGAGTGGTGAAGTTTTGAGAGCGATAAAGTGGATGAGAGTGATCAAGTGATGAGAGCGGTTAAGTGATGAGAGTGATGAAGTTTTGAGAGCAATGAAGTGGATGAGAGTGATCAAGTGATGAGAGCGATAAAGTGATGAGAGTGGTCAATCAATTTTATGATGAGGGCGGGGGTAAAAACTTTTCCAATGAGTTCGGAGGTAGAAGGAGGTGGGAAGACAGGGGTGTATCACGCGGACAGGTGGTGGAAGCATTTAAATACTTTATTTGAAAAAACCCACTTATTTCAGGTTAACTTTGACACGTCTGATCTGAAATAAGTGGGTTTTTTTGATTTTTAATCGCGGGTTTGAAATGGCTGATTTGGGTTGAAACCCGCCATTAAAAAATGGAGGGTTTGGTTAACTTTGATACCCCCTAATATGATTTGACACTACAATTTTTCCAAAAATCACAAAAAGGGATGAAAAAGCTTTCACAGGCTTTTCCTAGGGTAGAACTTTTTAGAAAATTCAAATATGGACACCAATTGAGTAAATGAAATATTTAAAAGTGCATTGAATATGGATTTTTTTCAAGGAATTCAAATCTGACCTCATATTTGAAAAAAAAACTTTTCCCAATTTAAAAAAAATCAGAAAAATAATAATAATTCATTTTCTTTACACAAGGTTGAATATTGTGGGTGGAATTTAAATACCTTTTTACCAGGCATAAAAATATGTTAAAATATGCTGCATATGCCCCTTTCATTCCAGGAATCCAAATATTTCAAAAAATGAAAATAAAAATATTGTCAAGTACATAATTAATTGTAAAAAACATGAAAAACAGATTTCATTGAAGAGAAATCCAGATTTCTGATAGAATGTAAATACCTTGGTACCAAACATAAAAAAAATTCTTCATAAATCTATTTCATGATGGTAATTTAGATATTTTCAAATATTAAGTCATAAGCTTCATCAATTAAAAAAGTATTAAATATCAATTACTGAGTTCTTTGAATAAAAATTGAAATCTTTAGTGGTATTTGAATACCATATACAAAGCATAAAAAGACGTTAAAATTCTGAATGTATCTATTTTATGAGGGGAATGCAAATATTTTTGGATATTCCAAAACAGAATTCATGGAATAACATGATAAGAATTATAAAATCAAAAATTGATTTTTTTGAACAAAACCTGATATTTTATGCAATTTAAATATATCTTTACCAAGAATAGAACAAATTCAAAAAATAAAATATTGAAATATTCCAAGGAACTAAAATATAATAAAACTTTAAAAAATAGACTGCATCAAGTACAAGAATAATCAAAGGGATATCAATTTGGATATTTCTTTCATTATTTTTGCACTTCATGGATTTTCTTTGGAAACATATAATAATTTTTGAATGGGAAATGTTAAATTCACGGCTCATTGAGCCGTTCACATGGTTTAAAAAGAATCATGTAGCATGCCACACGTTCCAATCTGAGCCGTGTGCGACCCCCCATGGCTCAAGGAGTCGTGTGGCCAACCCAGCCTGGTCCGCCGCCATGTGGCATCCCACACAGCACTGGACTGCGGTGAGCAAAAAAAAAAAAAAGGAAAAGGAAAAGGAATGAAAGGGTACTAACACAACCCATAAACTAAATAAAGCTTCCAAAAAAACAGAAATCAATCAAAAAATCAAAATATGTTCATTTTTTGGTTAAAAAATAATAAATGAATGAATAAATCAAAATTAAAAAAAACTGGTACTATCCAATGGACTAGCCCTAAAGTAAAAAGGCCAAAAAAACACAAGTAACTGGAATAGCCCTAAAGTAAAAACACCAAAAAAAAGATAAATCACTTGACATGCCCTAAAGTAAAAATACCAAAAAAAATACAAATTACTTGACAAGCCCTAAAGTAAGTTCAACTTGACTAGCCCAAAAATTAAAGAAGTCTTTTGAGCAGCCCTAAAGTAAAATTGCCCAAAAAAATACAAGTCTTTTGACCAGCCCTAAAGTAAAAACACCAAAAAAAACAAGTTCAACTTGTGTTAAGCTGATCCCATCCCAAGCTTGACATAAGTTAAGCTTGTGATGGAATCAGCCCAACACAAGTTGAACTGACTTACCATTAAACTCTCATTCAAAACACTCAATATAATGATGTTAACTCAAAACACTCAAAATAATCATGTTCAAAATGTAATAACCCTTTATATTAATAGAACTTTTTAGCTGCATTAGAATTACAATTTATATGAAACCCAATGATGAAATGAAGTCAAATTCTATTAAAATCTAGAATACATTTGCAGTTGATCTTTGAGATGATAAACCCAACCAGAGGCTTTTTTAGAAATCAAGGAATGTGGTTTTGCTACAATGGGAGGGATTGGAATCATTTCTCACTCAAGTACTCATAGAACCCAGTGGTTATTGCTTACAAAGAAAATGAAAATTGGATCTGATTGATCATTAACACCATTTTTGATTGGAGTATCAGTATCACATGACTCCAATGAAATGATAAATATAGGTTTGGAATATGTGTCTGCTATGATGTGACCCATGTCTAATTTAGCCAGCCATTCTGAGGAGGGAATGTTATAGATTGTTTGGTCATCAAAATAATCCCACCCATCAATCTTGCTCAATTTTCTCTTAATTTGTAACTTATTGAGCCCATCATTCATGCCTTCTATTAGATTGTGTAAGGCTACCCCCAAGATTCTCCTCAGTTGAGGATGCACAGAGGGATGTTCAGATGGTTTATGGTTATGTTGGGTTTCTTTATAGGAGATTTGCCACAAGGGGTCTGCCTTTGTGCAACTTGAATGGATTAAAAACTTGCACCAAGCCTTCCTTGTGTGATTTTGTCTAGACTGTTTGGTAAGAAGATTTCCTGAATAGGAGCCATGTCTATCACAGGCTAAATCCACTTATTGGTCACGCTTTGAGTTGAAAACTGTAAAAGTGTAACCATGCTTCATTTCCCATGTTTGACAATAGTATTGTGCCTCTTCCCTATTAGGAAAAGCTCTCAAGGGAGGTGGGTCAAGTGGATCTGCCATAGTTACATAGTTATATTGATGGCATGCACTCCATCAGTTTCAATCAAATCAAATAAGGCAAAGATGAAGTAACATGAAATGTCACTCACCACCAGAGGTCAGGTCCATTTGTGAAACATTTTGCTCTTCAATTGTCACCCTTGATGAGGATGCAATTGGGGCTTCCAATGTTTCATTAACCAAATCCTTTTTTTTCTTTTTCCAAAGCTTTTTTTATGGCACTATCAATGTAGAACTTCCACACAGCCATGTCAGAAGAACAACAGCTTGACACTGTTCCCATGCAAAAAAATGCAATGGTATACTTCAGTATTCAATCCAACTTTCAATTGAACAAACAAAGTTTGCTCACTTTTGAGTTAAGAAAGAATTGTTTTCAGAATTTTATATGATTTATGATTTCAGTGTTCACTTTAGTTTCACTTTGGTTTCACTTTAATTTCTCTTTGGGATTGCTAGGTGTGGAACAACAGTCCCACAAAGTTTGTGTTAATCCCAAATTTGGGTTGACAGAACCCAAGTGTGGTCCAGGGGGTGCCCAAAATTCTGGCACAACTTTGGGGGGGTCATGCACCCCCAAACACAGCTTCTACACAACCCCCTGGGGGTTGCGTGTGTTTTAAATGGCCCTTTGAAGTTGTCTTTGGGCCCCCATGGCTCATTTGAGCTGTGTAGGGCCCTACACAACTACCACACTGTTGGAGCCATGAATTTAACATCACCCTTTTTGAATTACCCTTATTAAATATATGTATTTTTGATCTTCCATATTTTCTTTATTGATGATGAAAGTATATTTAAATTCCATCAGAAATGTTAAGTTCTTTTCAAAGAAATCAATTTTTGATATCTAATGTGTTTGTTTTTTAATTGATAAAGCTTATTTTTTTATACTCAAGCATATCTGAATTCCCCTCATGAAATAAATTCATGTAGAATTTTCCTTTTTTTTTATTTCTGGTACAAATGTAGTTACATTCCATCAGAAAGCTTGATTTTTCTTTGATGAAACCTGTTTTTCATATTTTTTGCAATTATTTATGTGTTGGATATTTTTTTTTGGAAATTTCAAAATATTTGAATTCCCAGAATGAAATAGGTATATTTTGTATTGTTTTTTTTTCATGTTTTTTAATGTTGGTACAAAGGTATTCATATTCCACTGGATATATCTCAGTTTTTGCGAGTAAATTGATCTTCAATAATTTTTCTTATTTTTCTCACATTAGTTTTTTTTCAAATCTGAGGTCAGATTTGAATTCCTTGACTCAATTGGTGGACCTTAATGTACCCCCCCCCCCGCCCCCCCCAGTGCCTCAATTGATGTTTACAGGCCCTTGAGGGCTCAAAAAGACATAAAATGGCATGTTCTACCACCTGGGCAATCCTTTACACCTTAAAAAGCTGCACACCTTCTTGGTGTGGGAAAGCATGCCAATTGGTGAGATTATAGCAATTCTTATACTAAAATCACACCAATCATTCCTTTTAAATGCTGCATGCCTTCCTTGAATGGGAAAATACACCAATTGGCATGATTATAGAAATTTATTCTTGATAATCATTCCAATGATGCCTTTTGGTATCATTTTAGCAAAATAATTTTTAAAATCACAACAATTTTCAAAATTGACATGATTTTAGTGATTATTTTGGAAAAATTCTAGCCTGGGCCTTTCACAAATACTTCATCCATTGGATTTTATAAAGTAGAAATTGATTCAAATTTTTCTATCACCAAATTTATCCACTTGTGCCAGATCCAGTGGATATGGGCAAGAAATAGGTGTTTTTGCACTTTTCCATGTACATCTTGGAAAAATCCCTTTTCATTATTGATGAAAAATAAATCCCAACCTTTCTTTCTCTCTTTAGCTCATTTTCTATCAGGAGATAAAACTTAAATTTAGAAGATGGTGGTTGACCAAAACAAGTTATATTTTTGTCAAAAATCAAACATTGTAGTTAGAAGGATTTTTGAGTCAGTTGAAAATAATGATATGACCAGCTCTTCTTTTTGCCCAAAATTTGGTAGTGGATTGAGAAGTATCAATTTCCTATTTTGAATTCATTTGGGAGTTTTGCTTGAATAAATTGGCATTTTGATTTTTCTGAGGAATTATTTTTCTTCAAAGGAAGGTGATAGGAAATGAAATGATGGAACATATAGATTTAATTATTTAAAGATGTGAGTATGGGGTTGGAGAGGTATGGAGCGCGTGAAAAACATTGGAGTGATTTGTGTGTAGATATGATTAGGATATCTCCAATGAGGTCAGAGCTGGATTGAAGTTATAAAAAATGGGTTGATTGTTCTTTGAAATTCAGGTTTGAGGGTGTTGGAACCTTTCTATACTATATTTGAAAAAATTCATTTATTTTTGGGCAACTTGGAGACCCCTCTTGTGAAAAAGGGATTTTTTTTATTTTAAATAAAATATTGGAAATGATGCAGTTGGTTTGAAATCTGATGTGAAAAAGATTTAAATTGGACAACTCTTAAATGCACTTATAAATGATCAACCATATATCATAAATATGGATAATAAATAATAAATGATGTGTATTAAATAATAAAAAATAAATAATAAATAAATAAAAAATAAATAAAAAATAAATCAAAAATAAATAAAAAATAAATAAAAAATAAATAAAAAATAAATAAAAAATAAATAAAAAATAAATAAAAAATAAATAAAAAATAAATAAAAAATAAATAAAAAATAAATAAAAAATAAATAAAAAATAAATAAAAAATAAATAAAAAATAAATAAAAAATAAATAAAAAATCAGAAATAAACAATGAATAAACCATTGAAAAAAATAATAAAAGATTATAAATAATAGATCAAAAATCAGAAATAAAAAACATAAAATTAGAAATTAACAATAGGAAAAAAAACAAAAAAAAATAATCAAATCAAGATACCAAAAATTGAAAAAACTAAAAAATTCAAAAATGATTTGAATCTTGAAAAAAAGGAAAAAGAACAAAAGAGAAAAAAAAAGGAAAAATCAACATCAGATTAAATAAAACACAAAGACTAGATTTGGTGGGATATTTTGGTTTTTCCTGATGATCCCCAACATGTCCCAACCTCCTCCACAAATGCACAAAATGGTGGGTGGTGCATGATTTTTTCCCAGGTGGGAATTTTGTGAAATTTTAAATTTGATCAAAAGAAGCTTTTTGCAATATATATATATGTATGTTTGTTTATAAATCAAAATAAGTATTTCAATCCTTCCTTGTGCTTGAAAATATGCCTGCCCCTCCCCCCACCCCCCAAAAAAAAGAGAAAACATCTTGAATTTTTCAAAAAAAATGGAACATCATCAATTCAAACAAGTTGGGCCAATTTCACACCACCTCTGCTCCAGTTTTTTTTTTTGAATTAAAGAGGCCTAAAATTGATGGATTTTAAAGGAATTTATTGATCCCATGAGCTCCAAAGATACAAGAAGATGGACATCACTCCCAAAAACAAAAGTTGGACAAACACATTTTTTTTTTGAATGATAAACTCTAGATGACCTATAGACATCTCAATTTTTAAACCAGGATCATCAAGGTAACTCAATTCAACTGGAACTCTAAACAAAGTAGCTGGAATCTAGGGCCTTTTTTCTTGTGAGTGATTCTAACAGCTCAGCATTGAACCTCTATTCAGAATTTTGTGTTTGTATTTAGTCTTGGGGCAGCCAACAATATTTTCAATCTACCCAATTCTACCTAGCTTTCATTTCTTGGTTTTTTACCTTTTTTTTCAATTTTCCATCTCATTTTCCAAACCACAACCACCCAATTCATTTTTTTTGTTCTTTTTTTTTCATCCCCCAATTGCATCAACTACCCACATCCCAATGAAGAATTTTTCATCAATTGTCTGATTTAGGATCAGGAACCCCCAATCCAGTCATCACATCCTTTATTGTATCTGATAAGTAATTTTTTCCCTTTTCTTCTAATTGAACCTCTCACAACACCACTTATTTTATTTTATTTTACTTTTTTTTGGTGGGGGGGGGTTGACCAATGTAGTCCAATTCCAGACCACCAATGCTGTCATTAAAGTAAAAACATGTGTATTTGGAGATACTTCAGACAATTTGTTGGGATTTATTGAATCAAAGCAAAAATTGGTATTCTGATTGTCTTTTCTTAAAAAAAAAACAAAGGGTGTATTCAAATTATGTTTTTTATTTTAATATCTTCATAGTTTATTTTTAATCAAAAAAAAACTATTTTATGAAGATTACCAAGTCAACCTTATTATGATAAAATTTTGACTACTTTTTGACAATCAAATTTTTCCTCAAAGCAACTCCATGACAAGGTAAAACTTGATGAAAATTTAAATTTCCTATAAACCAGGGTTGAAAAATTTCAAGCTTCTCCACAGATTATAACTCTTTTTCACTTTAAGGATAAATTCAACAACTTTTTGTTGATATTTTTATGCTTGAACCCCTTATCTGGACAACTTGAACCCCTGATTGGGACAACAGATTTGAATGTTGTTTCATTTACCCCAATATTTTACCTTCTATCTAACTTGGTGATCTTGCTTTTCTTTAACATGGCAATATCTACATTTGATTGATAACAATTTGAATCCTTGGCACTTGATACTTCTCAAAATTTAAAATTCATTACTCACAGGTTGGTATTATTTCAATCATGATAAAAAACCTTTGAAATTACCAACTAACTCAAAAAAATTGGAATAAAAGACTAAAATATTGATCACAACCATCATGCAGATGCTGTGTTGGGTTTTATATGACATTGAAAAAACAAAGCCTTGATAAACATTAGTTTTCTTGCATTGGGCTACATTGGTTCCCCCCACCAAAAAAAAAAAAAAAAAAAAAAAAAAAAAAAGAAGAAAAAAAAAAAGAAGAAAAAAAAGGATACCAAAAAATTGGGTTGGTTGTGTTTTGAGAGGCTTCATGGGAAGAAAATGGGATCAATGAATTACCAGATACAATGAAGGATGAGATGACTGGATTGGGGGTTCTTGATTTCAAATCAGACAACTGATGAAAGATTTTGAATTGGGATGTGGGAAGTTGATCCAACTTGGGGAGATGAAAGAAAAAGGGGGGTTGTGGTTTGAAAGATGGGATGGTAAATTGACAAATAAACTTGGTTCAAAACCAAGAAATAAAGCCTGGGCAGGCTTGGCTTAAATTGAACAAACCAAATTGAAGATTTGTTAACCCTAAACCCCAAACCCTAAACCCTAACCCCCCCCCCCAACCTGGGTGAGGGATAGAACCGAGCCTGGTTGGAGAGAGAGAGAGAGAGAGAGGATGGGATGCCACGCGTTGGGACAAAAAACCTAGCATCGGTGGTAGAGCATCTACCACCGTGTCAACAAATCCCTCGACAAGCGTTGGGACAAAAAACCTAGCATCGGTGTTAGAGCATCTACCACCGTGTCGACAAATCCCTCGACAACTTTGACAAGTTGTCGAGGCGCGCGAGGGTGGATAATGTTAAGTTTCTCGAGTGTCTCTTTATTTCAATTCAATCATCAACTCTTGTAACAGTATAGTCTGAGTACATGATTGGGATAAAGAAGACATAAATGAGTGTAAGTCATGGATGACAGAGATTGAAGATAATGGAGACAAAAGAAAGACAACAAGAGAGGTAGTGAATGCGATAGGTCACCTAGGTCGAAGGCACTGCTAGCGGGCTTGACGTGGAGCTCGTGGTGGAGGGTCTAGTCGAAGTTACTCCTCCTGGAGTTAGCTACGTCGCCAAGGTGGGGTCGCGTGCGGCACTGCGTTCGGTAAGGGTGAGGTGGTGAGACAGGGATACGGAAGTGACTGAGAGGGGATTCGGATCAAGAGAGAGAGCGGAGACTGAGGGGTGGATTCATCGATCAGGTTCCTCAGGGGATCTAGTCGTTCGGGTCCGAGAGGACGCCTGGAGCTCTCACGACTACAGTCGGGAATCTGCGCAACGGAAACTGCGCAGCTCCGCTGGGTCTTTAGTTAACAGATAACTGTCGAAACCTGATTTCGCACCCTCGTTGCGATAAATCAGGCCCACGCGACAGTCATCGAGCAGTTAGGGAGCGGGTCCCACCATCGTCCCTTCCGCGGATCCCCGCTCGATATGGGTTGGGACCGCCCCCGAGCAGGGTAAAAAAAAAAAAACAACCGTTGCATCATTTGGAGTGCAAAAAAAAAAGTAATCGATTAGAGGAGAATGTAAACCGGGTGGGGGGGTCGTTGATTGAACCGATGAAGTTCAAAGGGAGGGGGGGAGGGGGGGTATGGTAGGGTGAAGTTATGGAGGGGGAGGGCAGTCCGCTTATCGAGCGGACTCATCGAGAAGGTGGTAGATGCTCTTACTTATCGACCCAAGCGCTCAAAGCGTTTCAACCGACGATCAAGATGGGGCGTTTGATCGGCAAACATCAATCAGACTGCACAAGTTCGTAGTGATCTCCGGTTTTCGAGCTTGACATTCTATGTTAGATTGGAATTTCTTCCAGGTTTTTACTTTTTAGTATACTAATCAAGATGAGCCTAGGAGGTAGGGACAAGGTAAATTAAGAGCTTAGAATAAATGAGCAAAAAACAGCTTCAACAGATGGTAGGTTGAACTACTAATCAACAGGAATGACAATCGAAACCTGTCAACAAATGTTTACGTATAATAGCTCATGAAATCAAGCAAGTTGGAGATTCATGATGTAAGAAAGAAAGAAAAAAATTAGGCTAAAATCTGGAGTAGTTAGTTCGGAGATATTCGAAGGCATCGTTATCGCAAAAAAAATAAAATGAGATAAAAAATAAAGTAGGGTGATGCTGAATGATGTAGCAAAGTCTTTTGTGATGGAGAGAGCAGAGAAACACAATCAGTATAGTTCGGAAATCGAGAGAGATCTTGTTTTGATCAGGAAGGGTATCTACAGAAAGATTTGGAAGAAAAACTTCGAAAAGAAGAAAAAAAATCCAACTTCGAGCAAGCAAAAAATTGGAGTTACAGGCAATGCAAATCAACCTCAAGGGTTAATAGAGTCTAGCGGAACGGATGGAAGAATATAGGGGGCAGCATGGCTTGAAGGCCTAAGTAACATCTTTTTTCGGGATTGGTTCAAAGTTTGAGCTGTTTGGGCTTCTCCCATGGATAATCAGGGTTACCAAAGTGTCCATAAGCTGCGGTTGAGGAGTAAATAGGCCGTTGGAGGCCCAATTCTTTGACTGAAAACAAGATTGGATTATTTTAGCAAGCCTCATCACGACTGAAGAACACCAACAGAACTTCACTCACCAACCACACCTGGTCTCAAATCAAAGTTGTTTTGAATGATTTCAACCAGTTCGGCGTCGGTCTTGCCCTTGGCCGTACCGTATGAATCCAAATGAATGCTCAATGGTTCGGCGACACCGATGGCGTAAGATAACTGGACTAAGACCCGTCGAGCCAAACCGGCAGCAATGAGGGACTTTGCGATCCAGCGAGCAGCATAAGCACCCGATCGGTCTACCTTGGACCAATCCTTTCCGGAAAATGCGCCTCCTCCATGAGCTCCCCATCCTCCGTATGCTGTAGGCAACGTAAGCCATTTCAGGTTGGATGAAGCTAAGGAGGCTAGAGCAAAGTCCGAACCAAGCACTCACAATCAACGATGATCTTTCGACCGGTCAGACCTGCGTCACCCTGCGGGCCACCGATGACGAATCGACCGGCTGGTTGGATGTGATAGATCGTACGATCATCGAGTAGATGGGGAGGAATCACTTGCTTGACGATCTTTTCCATGACGGCCACTCGTAATTCGTCGACGGTGATTTCGTCAGCATGCTGGGTTGAGACGACAATGGTGTCGACTCGGATGGGAGTGACGGCTCCAGAGTTTTTTTCCTTCTTGTATTCGATCGTGACTTGAGTCTTAGAATCGGCGCGTAACCAATTCAAGCCCCCATCCTTCCGTCTTTCCTCGGCCAGTTTGGCGTTGAGTTGATGAGCCAAGACGAGGGTGAGAGGCATCAACTCGGTCGTCTCATCGGTGGCATAGCCAAACATGATACCCTGATCACCAGCGCCATGGTTCTCTAAACTCCCGTGATCAAGGCCTTGAGCAATATCGGGAGATTGTTGTTCGATAGCGACGAGGACGTTGCAGGTTTTGTAATCAAAACCTTTATCGGAATGGTCGTATCCGATCCGTTTGATAGTATCACGAATGATCTTTTGATAATCGATAGCTGATCGCGTCGTGATCTCGCCAAAGACCATGATCTAATGTAAGGGAGCTGCCGAATCAGCTGGATTCACCGGCATCCAAGGGGTGGGTGGGATGATCAACGTACCATTCCAGTCTTACTGGCGGTTTCGCACGCCACTTTTGACCAAGGGTCATCCTTCAAGCAAGCGTCTAAGATGGCATCAGAGACCTACGAAAGATGAACAGATGGTCGATAAGGGTCAGTAAGAGCTGAATCGGAACTGAAGGGATTTGTTGGGACGAGATTGACGAACCTGATCGCAAATCTTATCGGGGTGGCCCTCGCCGACCTGAGGCAGAGGTGCAGAGGATGGGGTCAGTTGGGGAGTAGAAGGGAGCAAGGGGTGGAAGATGAAGAAGAAACTGACGGATTCGGAGGTAAATAGGAAATGGCCTTCGGGCAGAGTAGGTCTTGAGGAAAGGGTCGAAGTAGCGGCGGGCATGATAGGCGGATCGACGACAGCTGGTGGGTGGTTGGGAACTAGTGTCTAGTGGAAAGAGGATGGGTTGGAGCAAGCAAGTGGTTGGCAAGCAAGCGGCTGGGTGAAGCAGACTGCCACTGGATGAAATTTGGGACTGGCGGGCTGGTTGGGCGGTGGGATGATGCGATGGGTGGTGGCGGGTCGCGGAGGCATTGGGCAGCCCTTGCCAAGCTCCGAGCTGGCGCTGCTGTGCACCAGGAGCACGACTCTCACCCGATCTGCAGTGCAGACTGCCGCCGGTTGTGCAGCGCCCCAGCCAGCGAAGCCACCGGGCGATCGACTCAGTTGTGGTTTTCATTTTAGCCAATAGCAACCGAAACCCGTCATCGATCTGCAACACCCGAGTCCACCGAATGGATGTCACAGCTAATACTACTCCAGTCACCCACCCAATCGATGAAGATGAGTATACATAAATAGATACATACATGAACCAGTCTTGTTTAAACTGGCATGTCCTCCTCATACTCACTTATGTACATACTTATCTCCGGCTTCGGTCGCCGTGACTGCCTCCTACCAACTAGCTATTAATCAGTACGTACTTCTTCAAGCTCCAGTCGGATCGATCGAGCGCTTTCACTTGGAACGTTGCACACCTGGGACAGGCAGACCTCCTCTCTCAAGTTGGACAGGCGCTTATCAGGTGCAACATTTCCGGACACGTCCACAATCTGATCAGCTTGCCCGGGACCATCGATGCTCCCAAGTGTGCACCGTGTACACACGCGGATCTTATCAACCAACCAGGCTGTCATATCATCGTCACGAGCTCGTTGGTCGACACAGGCTTTTGCCAATCAGGCATGTAAGACTAGGCCCGGACAAGAGAGTAGATTGCAACTACACACCCGACTTGCGTCAGCTCTGGTCATATGTATGGTAGATTGACTCAATCGATCGGTCCCCGTGGCGCAATCATGAACCGTGGCGGCATGGGATAGCGGCCGAGTAGCTGCGCATCCACCCAAACCGTGTGCAGTTGCGATACGTGAGATCCCCGACAACCGTCGAGGTGCGCGGGGGTCGATGACTAGCAGCTACGGTGTCTGACCTGTATGGCAACAGCATACCGGAGAATGCCCAAGGTCAAGGGTGTTATGACATAGCATAGCTATATACATACTCTCACCAAACCTTGTCACGTATTACCTAAACACATACATATAAACTAGAGTATTGCCCCCAAATTTGGGGACTGATTAGGATTTAAATTGTTTAAATGATTATAATCAAGGAGTAAATCTGTGGAATGAATTACAAAAAATTGACCCTGGTGTAATTTGAAAATTTGATGAATTAAAAAAATTGACCCTGGTCCAATTTGAAAATGTGATATTTTTTTTAAATAATTTCAATCAAATGGGAAATCTAGGGAATGGATTAAACAAATTGGCTGTAGTGTATTACCCCCAAATTTGGGTAATGGATTGAATAAAAAACATTGATTTGAAAAAATTGGATGCTATTTAGATGTGGGAAATCTGGAGAATGGGTTAGAAAATAAATGAAATGAGCAATTCCTCAAGTATTTCAACAGATAAGCAATTAAACCAAATCATATATATCATGGAAATCTCAGTATTTAATTTCAGTGATGGATGGCATTCAAGACCTTATGAGAAAAAATGTTGTCAGTCTCAAATGAAATCTTTTTTCCAGGTTGCAACCATGTCCTTTGTAAAATTTCTGGATCTACACCTTGAAAATTCAAACTATAACTAACCATGGGAGGACACTGAATCTTGAGTATAAAGACCAAAATTTGAAATTGTATAACCTTTTGATTTGTTATTTTTCAATGAGAATTCCAAATTGAATGGGAACTGTTTTATAATCATTTTGAAAGGTAGAAAAAATTCATCTAGGTCAGAAATCAAGGTTACCCATAGAATTGCCATCACTCTTCCTAAGGAATCCATCACCTGTAGCTATCTTGGCAAATATCACCTCTGTTCCCAATCTGACCACAATCAATCAATTTCAATTTCAAGGAGCAACTTTGGTATTTTTGAAATATAGAATAACACAATCAATTAGGTAACTGGTACCAAGTTAGTGGTTTTGGAATTTTGGGAATAAAATATTGGTCAATCTTTCTCAAGAATGATATTCCTTATTTCCATCAATAATTTTGTGCTGAGGGAGAAGTATTCTATTTGAAACTTTTATAAAATTGAGACAATCCCCAACAGAAATTGCAGAATTTTGAAAATAAGGATAACCTGCCACACACAAATTTGAAGCAAGGTTTAAAATTTGGAAATATCACCAGCATGCAGAGTTTTCCAAATTTTCATCAACTACTTGAGGATGTGTCACCTTTTTAAAAACAGAAATTTTTTTCCTAAATTCACCACCACCAAGAACCATTAAATTTGCCTTAAAAGGTATAATAGAATCCATTACATCTTGAAGTAGTGTGTCAGGCAACTAAAGAGCATGCATATGATTCATAGGTGCTTCATCACAGATTATGAAAGAATCTTTTTTGAGATATTAATCCTTTTTGGAATGCTTTGATATTTTTGAAGCATAGTTTTGATCTCCAAGGGAATTCAAAAGATGAGATGAGTTGTTCTTCCATTTGGTAGATTCATGGCTGCTATTCCATTTCCAGCACATACAAAAAGGTTTTTACTGACCCACTGGGCCATGAATAAATAATGAAGAGGGTTGATAGTGATTGTATGCATGAATCAATATGCTTCTTTTGACCATCAAAAACATAGATTTTTTTCAGATCTGATTGATATATAGCAGGTTTTTCTTCTTCAGAAAAGATCCAGTCCCTGTGGAATGTTTTAACCTCCATTGTTTGATCAAATCTTGGAAAATATGGAAAATCTTATTCAATAGTTGTTCCACATCTTTGAAATATAATTGTGGTGATTGATGTTAATATTTCATTTTTTAGAGCTCTTAGATCTGTAATCCCAGAGTGAATTAAATCTTACACTGTGAAATTGAAGCAATAATTTCATATCAAAATTCAGTTTCCTGGCTGAAAAAGTTCCAATGGAATTCTGAACAAATTCCTCAGTTTGAAAGGGTGAATATTCTCATTGCCTTCTTGCATTTTTTTTTGAAATGATGATCAACCTCAAGTAAGCCCATGGCCAAATCTGCCTCTCTTGAAGTTGGATAAGCAATTCTATGACTTGCTTTAGGTTTTCAAATGGAGTATCACCAACAGAATTATTCAACAACAACATAATGAAGCACCTTTCTAAATCTGAAGGATGAAAATTGTAAATTCTCACAATTGAACAACCACCATGAAAGTGCCTTTATTCTATTCTGAGTGAATGGAATGTGAATTATTGTGGAAATTCAGAATATTTGATTCTCCTTGCAAAAACATTCATTGTATTATTTTGAAATTTTATGTGAGAATAGTTGTTCCTTGGGTTAATCTTTGAATAAATTTATCCAGGGCTTCACCTGAATTAAAAAAACTTGTTGATAGTCAGGAAGATGAGCATCAAACCTATACCTGCACATATGTTAACATTGATGCAGGGCATTGGCACTTTGTTAAAAGGTAAGGATTGTAAGAAACAACCCAGGAATTACCAATGAGGAATTTTTTATGATTCCTACTTGGTGAAATGGTAGTTCCCTTCTGGTGTTTTCTATATATGAGATGATTGCTTTAACCACCAATTGTAAACAACACCTAGCAAATTCGGAACCACAAAGTCAGAGGAGGAGAGCATTCTTCTATGTAATGAATTTTGGAAGTGACAAAGCCTTAAAAAATTTATAAGTGAAAAAACTGAAGTGTTTTAATTTCTGGGTTGGGGCAAAGTACATAAAATCACGGTGGGATAGAAGGGGGTTAATATAAATGTTCAATGGTCCAAAAAAATCTTGAGCTAAATGAGCCATTAGTGTTTATTACATGTGTTGTCAAGGTCCTCTGTTACAGTCCTCATGTCCTTGTTACATTTGTTGGACCTGCGTGTGTGTGATAGTACAAAACAAAATCTTGAACTACATGAGCAATTAGTGTTTATTAAATGTGTTGTCAATTTCCTCTGTTAAATGTCCTCTGTTGCAGTCCTTGTGTCCTTGTTAAATTTTTTGGACCTGTATGTGTGTGATAGTACAAAAGAAAACTAATTTATACATAAAACCAATATATAAATAAAACCAATATATACATAAAACCAATATATACATAAAACCAATATATACATAAAACCAATATATACATAAAACCAATATATACATAATACCAGTATATACATAAAACCAATATATATGTAAAACCGATATATACATAAAACCAATCTATACATAAAACCAATATATACATAAAACCAATATATACATAAAACCAATATATACATAAAACTAATATATACATAAAACCAATATATACATAAAGCCAATAAATACATAAAACCAATATATACATCCAAAGAGGTAGTTGAAAAGTATTAAAAAGAAATAAAAAAAACCTTACATATGTACATACATCACACAAACCTAAATACATAAAAAGAGGTGGTTGAAAAGTACTAAAAAGAAATAAACACAAACCTTACATATGTACATACATCACACAAACCCAAACACAGCAGTTGAAAAGTATCAAAGCTTACAATCTATGTACACACATTAGTTGAAAAAAGCGGCCTGGAAAAAAAACAGGCAGAGAAAAAAAAAGCAGACAGAGAAAAAAAAATATGGAAAAAGAAAAAAACAGTGGCAAGAGAAAAAAAAGCAGCTGAAAAGAAAGCAGACCAAAAAAAATGAAAAAAAAAATGGAAAGTGGACCAAAAAAAATGAAAAAAAGCGGACTGAACTGGATGCAAGAGGTGCAACCTCAGATTGCGGAGAACAAAGCTGGCTAGTAAATGGGTTTTTGAGGGAGTTTTCCAAAGGAGGCCAACATTGGTATTTGCAAACCCTTGAAAAACCAATATTTTTATATTTATAGATAGCTACTTCCACTGGAACATGAAATACACTTACGGGTTTATCCTCCAACAAGGGCCAGTAATACTTTAACTTCAGCAGTTCACACTGCCCCTTGGGCAATCCCCAATACTTCATTTGAGCCACTCTTGCAACCAGAACGTACCCATGCCACTGGCAACTCCCAATTAAACAATTGAGAAGCGCAAATGAACTTATGATGTGAGCAATAAAACAATGATAAAAGATTATATACCCACACATACCAATTTGAAAGTTAGAAGTGAACAAAGTCTACCAGGAAGTTGCATACTTCTACCATTAACCAAGCCCAAGAAATCCTAGGGTTATGGGGGGGCAGTAG
This sequence comes from Puccinia polysora, assembly GCA_025617555.3. NCBI lineage: Eukaryota > Fungi > Basidiomycota > Pucciniomycetes > Pucciniales > Pucciniaceae > Puccinia > Puccinia polysora. The sequence goes on along the minus strand of CM062641.1, from coordinate 27,968,545 downwards.
ATAATTATGGAAATGGCATACTGGGGAATGACAACTTTGTAGCCAAGTGGCCAGTGCACTGGTTTCCTTCTAAATTCAGACTTAGGGAATTGGTCCACCATGCTTGTTGCATTGTATCTAAAAAACCCCCGTTTAACAAATCTTGGGGTGCAGCTGTGCATGGTGAAATTTGAGCCACTGAGGACAAGATAGAATTGGATACATAGGTATGAACATCAGGGATGGGAGATGGCCATGGATGGTTGTTGATGAGACAAGATATAATCATCAAAACAATGGTGATGGAGAGGGTGTTGTGGCTGTGTGATGGGAATTGAGGGCAAGAATGTGTGTGTGTGGGGGGGGATGCAGGATGGTGTGAATTGAGTGAGGGTTAACAAGATCTTGCTTTTCATGCCTTAAAAGTTAGCAAACATTTCCAGGGATTTTTTTCATTTGACAACTTTTGATTTTTATTGAGCACATACAAGCTTGCTCAAATCAACAGAATCCTTAATGAGTCTGCTTATCATAAATTAGACTTTCTAAGAAAAGGGTGGATGGAAGCTCTGACAAAGTTAATCAAACTGGATACAGGCTGGCAAGCCAATATGCTGTATAGTTTGTGGGCCCTAGAAAGGGCATGATCTACCCAGTGGAATCTGTATAAAAAATGTCTTCAATTTCAGAAAGATGTCCCACAGGAAAGAATGAGGAATGATTTTTAAGATACACAAATTTAAAAAAAGGTAGTGAATGGAGAAGATTTGTCATCCAAATCAAGTTTCATGCCAGCCTTGGATACAAAGTATTGCCTCTAAAAGTGTGTATCAGAGTTAACAAACCTGGCATTAGAAACCCACCATTTTTCTTGACCAAATCTGCCATTTTAATGGCGGGTTTCTGAAATAAAAATACCCCCTGACTGGTGTATTTCAAAATGGTGTGTTTCATGGAAAGGGCGGATTTCAAACATCAAATCCACCATATATGTATCATCATAAATCCACCATCCATTGCATGCAAAAAACCCAACCACACCTCCGCATCAGCAAATTCATACCAATCCCATCTCCATTTCTTCACACAAATATCATCTCTATTGCTTCACACACATCCCATCATAATCTTATCACCCCACATCACATCAGGGTCTTTCTCAACATTTCCAATCAAGCTTCACAACCTTTTTTTTGACATCAAAGATGAATGGGACAAAATATTTGAAGACAATATTGCAATTCTTACTCAAGTAATCCCCATCTCATCTTGTTCCTCATCTTCTTCCATGAGAGAGCAGATTCTATCCCTCACAATTGCTCACTTTGAAGATTAACATTCTGTTTTGAAATAGGTAAGGTAAGAAATCACATCACAGTTATTTTTTTTTTCAACCAAGAATCCTAGGCTTACTCAGGGTTTTTTTATTATTATTTATTTTGTTTTATTTTCTTTTTTGGTGGACTTAGACAAAAAAAAAAACCCAGACTTCACTAACCTCCACCTCATACCTCACCACCCACCAAAACACCCACCTTTCCCTTCCACCTCATCACTAAAACCCAACTCACTCACCGGTCCACTCCTTCCTCCACCTCACAAATCCCACCCTTCTAACCAAAGCACCTTGCTCACCACCACCAACTTCCAAACCTCACCCACTCAACCATCACCTCCATCTTACCAACCTCACCCACTAACCATCCACCTCCACCTCACCAATCACACCCACTCATCAACCCACCACCACCACCACCACCACCACCATGTGGATGGGAGGGGATTATTTGATCAACATACAGAGACATGTCAAGAACAGGGCTTGCCAGAAAAACAGGGCTCAAAAGAGAGATTCTGAAATCTCTTTGGAAGTGGCAGAGGGAGGGATTGAAAAAATGTTTGTGTGGGTAAATATATTTAAAGGGAAATTAATCAAGTAATCTGCTGTATTTTATCAAATTTTCTACTGATTCCAATACATGCCATGGCTAGGGATAACCTATCTTTTTTTCCCCATTTCTAGTCAATCCCTCTCCTTTTTGTTAATCATTCAATGCCCTTGAATCATAAATCTATTAAATTTTAATCCTTTCTTGAATTATCTGCTGATTGCCTCTCAAATATTCAAGCTTACTTCAACATCATTTATGAAACATCTGGTTTTAATCTTATAATCTTTCTTCAAATATCTCTCTCTTTTAATGTAATAATAATTTCCTGAGATTTTAATTATTGAATAAAAGGAGGACCTAATCCTCCTTTCAAGCAAAATAACTTGAATGTTTTTGATAGTTTCCTCAGTTAGATAATTCAATATGCTATGAAATTTCAGAATTACAAGTATAACATTAGACCTGCTCTGGTTTCCTTTTAAATCAAAACATCTTCATCTAAAAATTGAGGTTATATTTGAATTTTCCTGCTTCAAACTAAAAATCTGAACAAAGTCATTGAAATTAAAAGGGATTTTTTTGGTTCTTGCTATATATTTGGTACAAATTGTTACATTCCCACCCCATATCCTAGGAGGGGAAATGAATTAGGGGTTTTTTGTGAAAAATTGGAGAAATGAAATTCTACAATAGATATTGAAGATAGAAATTGCTTTCCTGGAAGAAATAAAGCCTAGTTTTTGGATTAGATTGAACTCTGGGATGTCCTCTTCATCCTGGAAAAAAAATTCATATGGGTAATTTAAATTGAAAATTTGAGTTTATGATGAATTTCATCATCAAGGTACAGGTTTCAATACAATTTACTGAATATTTAAAAGAAAAGAAAAGTGTAAAATCATTTTTAAAAAATGACCATTCTGGTGGAATATTCAAGATTTTTTAATAAATTTCCAGGCCCTTCTCCAATTGTTTGGATTGATGAAAAAATCCTTTTCTGAATCCTTGTCTTCATAATGAATATAACATTCTAAAACTTCTCCCATCTTCTGTTTTTTTAACTTCCTGGTAGCCTCCTATTTTGAAAATCGGTAGTTTAAGATTAACACTCTTCAAAAAAAAATTTCTGCAGAACATTCTCCTGGTAAAATTCTTCACTAAAGCAAACTCTGAATCCTCAGAACATAGAAACAGCCATTGAATAATCTGCATTTGGTAAGATAAAATGAGGTGCTATTTTACCGTCCTTTTATATGTTTTGCTGCCTCCTCCAAAATTATGACAGATGGATAATCCATAATCTATTTGAAAGAGTTTTTCCCCAAATATTAGTTTGAAAATCCATAACAGAAAATAAATGATGATCACCAATTGTTTCATGCCTTAAAAATCACACACTCCCAGCCCTTAATGATGAAACCTGATAATTGCACTAAGGGTGATTCACTATTTTCTTCAATCCCCAATGAATTAATTTCCAATATGGCCTGATGCTGGGTAACCATGAAAAAATAACAATCACTTGATTACAAACTTGGAAATTGTATTATACCAAGATATTGCTGCATGCTTAAGTCCATGTAATACTTATTGAGATTGAGTAAACACTCATTATTACCCCCCCTCAAGAAGGGATCTATATGATTTATTCTTAATGCTTCAGGATTTTTATCAACAATCCATTCCTTAAAAACTTCTGGTATTTTCATATAGACTTTCTCATCTTCTTCTAAACTAGCATTCAATTATCCTGTCACAAAATATTCTTGTCTTATCTCCTCACCTCTGTGAGCTGCTGATGCAAATAAATATCTTCAATTTGATAACCTTAAAGTTGGGGAGAAGGTTTCCTGATAATAAACACCTTCTTTCTGTTTAAATCCTTGAGCTAAAAATATAGATTGGTATATTTTTAGCTGCTCAAACTCATTGAACTTCTGGGTTGATACACATCTAGCTCCAACTAAGGGTTTTTCTTTCTCAACCTCTTCTCTTCTTATGACTTCAAATACTTGGTTATTATCTAATGAGTCTAATTCTTAAAATATGGAAAGCTTCCAATTTTGCCTTTCTGGAAAATTCATAGCTTTTAATAAGCTATTTGGAGCTAAATTGTTCTCAATCTCAAAAGATGCTTTAAATGCAATTATCTCCTGTTCTTCTTGAACAAATTATTCAATGCTATCAAAAACTGCACAATGTGCCTTCCATTCACCATATCTGTCATTCTATCTCTTATTCCTCTGACTCTTATTAACTGGTTCTTTAAATAAATAATTCTCTTCTGATTTCTCAATTTCTTCTAGATCTTTATGAATATTGTGGTTTTATTCTGATTTTCCAATATCTTCTGACCCCCTATGAAAATTGATTACTTCTTCTGAATTGGTTTTGTTCAAGTTTTCAATTGGGGGATCAACAAATTCACCAATGTTTTTCTTCAAGGGAAATATATCTTCTTCAAAACTAAAATCCCTTGTCCTAATAATCTTACTGTATTAAATTTAAGACAGCCTATAGCAGGTACTCATATAATCATATCCTACTAAAACTCCTTTTCCACATCTGGCATCCAATTTACCAGAATTCCCATAATGGTTCACACTGCAATAGGCTAGACATTTTATTAAGCTTAATTTCTTAGTATTTGGAGCCTTATCCATAAACCTCTCATATAGGCATCCTTTTCCATCATCAATAATTTTATGTAGATAACTAACTGTTGAGATCATTTCAGACCAAAAAAAACTTGGGCATGTTTCCATCTATCATGATGGTCCTGAATCTATCCATAAGATTTCTATTCATTCTTTCCACAATTTCATTGTTCTGTGGGGTATGAGGGGTGGCTGTTATATCTTATATTCAAAAATCTTTCAGAATATACTCAAATTCATTTCCTGAGAATTCACCTCCTCCATCAGTCATTGATCTTCTGAGTTTCTTCAAGACTCCTTGTATTTCCCATTTCTTAAATAAATATTTCACCTCATAAGCTGTATCAGATTTATTCCTGATGGCTTTCACTGAGGAAAAATTTCTAGCAGTTTATACAAGGTTTATGAAGTAATTTGAACCTCCCAAAGACATGTGATTAAATGTTCCAGCCAAATCAATGGAGAATTCTTCTCCTACTACTTCTGATCTGTCTCTCTTCTTAGAGAACTTGTTTCTGTTAATTTTTCATGCTTTAAATCTCTAACAGTTATCATCAGTTCCTTTGTGGCCAGATCTTTGATCTACAAAAGATGAGTAAACACTCATCCCTTCTGTATGGAGATTAGCCTTTAACAACTTTGACTTAACTATACCATCAAAAAATATCTTCCTTTCATTATTGACTTGAAACTTTTCACATAATTTCTCAATCTGAAAAACTTTTTTCCATAAACAACTCAGAGACAAAAATTTATATGGTAAATCAGGGACAAAAGAAACTTTTTGAAATTCAACAGGTCCATAGTTCTTTGTTTCAAGTTTAACACAACCTTTAACTTGTATGTTTATGCTTCAACCCTTTTCACCAATATTTACAACACCACTATGTGGTAAAAAATTTTGAAAGAAGTCTTTCTTGTTGAACATATGGTCAGTACAGCCAGAATCCACTAGTACTCCACTTGGTCCTCTGTCTTTATTGGAAAATAGACCACATGTCAGGTGCTTCTGCTGACTATCATTGGCATAAGGTTTTCTCAAATCAGCATGGTACCCTTCTTCATTATCCAAAAATGGATAATTGGTAAAATCTGCTTCATTGCTGTTACTGGGTTCTCTTTTGAACCCCACTTCATCTTTCACAAAAGGATAAGTGGTAAATATGTCTTCAATCTTTTCTCTTTTAGCCATAAGGCTAGTCACTTCTTCCACTTCATCCCTTTTAGAATAGAAATTTTTCTTCTTTGATTCAACATTATTATTAGAATTTAATTGGGCAGACCTATACTCATTGGAAATATGGCCAAACTTGTTAAATTTGCAACACTTGAAATTCTTCTTGTTGAATGTCTTGTTACCAAACTTTTTGGTAAATAAAGCTTGAGTTTTCCTCTAATTTTTGGTGAACTTTGTGTTTTCCTTCTTAATCCTGCTGAGGACCTCCTCTTCATCTGGGATGGGATTCATTTGAGAAATAATTCTCAAAAGGGACTCATATTCAATGGTTAATTTCTGAAAAATGTTTCAAAATAGAAATCCTGAGTCCATCTTGAGACCAGATGACCTAAAACTTGCAATCACTTTTTGCATATTGGCAATGAGTTGATGAATGTTCTGGAAAATCAAATTGTGAAGATTGTTATAAGAAATTTTATTCAAATGGCCACTGTTGCCCAAAATTTTTTTCTTAAAGTGTTTGCATAAGATGGACCTATTCTCCTTCTCCTTGGATTTGAGGAGGCTGGAAAAAAACCCAAGCAGATCTTTTTTGAGCCAATGGATGAGGAGATGGTAGCCCTTGAGCGCCATCTCTGCATTTGTGTTTGTTGGGTTGCCAGTTGTTATTCCAAGGAACCTAATTTTGTTGATCTTGCTCTTGAGGAGTATCAACCACAAAAATTGATTGTTGCTGTTAAGAAACACTTACAAGCTTAATCCATATTCAGAGCTTTTTGCTTTGGCCATGATTTGGCTCTGGATTGTTATCTGCAACAACTAGTGAGTGGAAAGGAATTTTTTTATGATAAAAGGATTTGGGAAACTAATTTTATTTGTAGAGAAATCTAAAAAAGAAGGCTATATGAGTTTTGCAACAATTGGTGTTGGTGATGGGAGGTTGTATGTGGTGTTGCAATGGTATCTATTTTGCCAAACAAACTTGAAATGATTGAAGCTAAGGTTGGTTGTGGCAATAAAGCTGGTATTGATAATTTTAAAATTGTACGATTCACACTAGCAGTGTACGCATTGGACAGCTACCACAACTACAGAATCCTCTCAACAGAACCATTGGATTAGCCCCAGACTTCTCCCTCTAGACACTGATTATCATTTTGACCTCTCAAACAACAAACACTCAATAATTCAATTGCCATCATCCTCACCTCAGTTCACTCCTCATCTCATCCTCTGTCAGTCATCCACCATTCCATAACAACAATCCAACTTCTCAGCCAAAACACTCAGACCATACATAATTCAACCTCTTTCTCAGATTCATCTTCTCAGGCATTACTTTGCAACCTCCACCTCAAATCATCCATGCTTGCCTGGTAAGACTCTGCCTTCTGCCTTTCCAACAATTTAATATTTCTTTCTTTGAACTGAGGTTTCCTTAATCAATTGTGTCTTGTCTCAACCACTCATCTTTCTTTGTAACACTGTCAGTTTCTGTTTGCTTCCTTGGTTTTTGTTAATTCAACGGTGAAACTCTTTCATGGTTCAAAGCCAAAAGTATTTCTCTCTCAACTATCAATCAACCAACCCATCAAAAACCAGGGAAAACCTTGAACCTCTCTCTCTCACCACCATGGACCCCTTCAGACAAGCCATGCTCAAACCCGCCCTCAAAATTATCCCCATGCTTGGTGAGGAAAACTACCAGATCTGGAAAGACAACATGGATGCAATTTTGGACGTCAGAGGGTGCTTGAATGTCATGAATATAGAAAACGCTCAGCTTGAAACTAACATCAATGACAAAATAAAGTTTCTCATAATCTCAAAGCTTGAATACTCTACTCATGACAATGTAGTCACTCCTGCAAATAAGAACTCTGCAAAGCTTCTTGTCAGCCTCCTGGATGCCAAGACCCTTGCTATCCTTTAGCTACCAGAGGTGATAGAGTAAATAATAAATATATTATTTAATAAATGCAGCAGAAATCCGTAAAATATGTGGATTAAGCTTATTGCAAGGTTAAGTGGTTTGGTTATTGTTTATTGTTTTAAATCAATATGAATAAATTTATTATTAAATATTTATAGAGGGGCCACAATTATATTGGGGATCTTTAACACCTCTCTTCAGGGATTTCAGTATGAAAACACGTAGTCCTGGTTACTTTGGGCTCTTTAGTTTAAAGAATATTTTACCCAAAGATAATATGTATATAAAATACACAATGGAGTGGTAGGGCCTTGTAGCCAAGCTACCACAACAGAGAAAGGATAATAAGACTCACTGGTATGTTATTAAATCCTTTGGGTATCTGTTTGAGACGTTTACTGATGGGTTAAACCTGTATACTGGGGTTATAAGGTTGTTCAGCAGTTTTAATTGATAAAAAGAGGTTTGAGGACGGATATTACTGATCAGAAATTGCCATAAATCACTTACTTATCTCTTATAAGTACTTGATTACCTTGGCAAGGCGTCTGGATATGAATATTACTGGGTCTCTGCCCATCAATATCCTCAAAAGAGCTCTTTATTTAAAGTTTTTGGAGTCCCAACATTGTCCTTCTGAGGGGTAAAGGGGCTCAAAGGGAAGGACAATAAGGCTAGCAGGGTAACCAGAGGTATCTTGTCATGTTTTCTTGGTGCTATAGCACGGGTAGCATCTAATTCCTAAGGGTATGGGAATTATTCTACCTTATAATAGACATTAGGACGTGTGAATAACACTAATCTGTCCTATTTATGTATTATTTAATTAATTATCCTTGGTAAATGTTCCCAGTAATTTAATAATTATATTAATAGACATTTCTACGGACATCTTGATGTCAGGTAAGTTCTCATTATGTATTATATAACTGGAGTAAAAGTCATAATATTGATTTTACTCTTTATTTTCGAGTTCCAGTTGATTTATTAAGATAATTACTTAAAAATATAAGTTATGTAAATTAATGTAATATTTTTACATCATTATTTTCCTTAGTATGTCGCAAAGATATTGATGTCTAACAATTATCATAAAAAAATATTAAAGTATTTTAATATATTTTTAGAAGTTGTCATTGTCTTATTTTCAACATTCTTGGTACTTTGAATTATATTAAGTAAAAAATATGTGTAAGGATTATTTATGTATTTTTATATAATATTATGTATTTTTAGACAGTCTACTATCCACAGGAACATTCATTACATATGTAGAAAGTTCCCGTGTATGTTGTAGCCTGTTTACGCGGTACCTGAGCCTCTCAGGCAGCCTGTCACTCTGTCAACCCGTAGTCCCGCGGCTGCGTACTTGTCAGAGGCCCGGGGCTGCGTACACAACCTCAACAGTGTGACAAGGCTGTATCTCAGCCGTGCGCGGGTGCATTGGCTGCCGCGGCTGCGTGCGGGAATTGTGACAAAACACATTTCTGTCTGTAACTCCTCAAATATACACAACACCTCAATTCCGACTGAATTTTAGGTGTGAAACCTATACGTGACAATGTGTGTGAAATATTTAAATGGCCAAAAAGCTCAATAATGGAGCCGTAGTATTTTGGTTTTTCTTTCCTTAATTATTTAAAAATATAAGGAGTTGGATTTCAAGGGTGGGGTCAGTGAGTGGCCCTACCTAATTTTGGGTGGAGAATCCATTTTGGTAATAATTTTTATGGTTTTCCTACTCCTTCTTAGGTTAATTGTATTATTATTATTTTTATGTTATTTTTGTTACTTTTGCAGCTTGCTCTGCAATAGTAGCAAGCTGACATTCCCCCACTCCAATATATGGCCATATCTGAAAAAAAATCTGGAGGAAGTTGGGAGAAAAAAATTAACTGCATATGTGCTTCAGTTCCTTTTTCTGGCTCTGTAGTTTCTGAGATGTATTGGTCCATCAGGTATATTATTTTCTGGTAACCATTCATCTTTGTCTGCAGATTCTCCTTTGTATCTTACTAAGTATAGTCTGATATCTTTTCCTTGTACCCTCTCTTTCTTATATCTCAATATCCTGCTGACTTTCCCTTTTTCTTTTACAGGGTCAGGTTCTATTGGGATTATTTCTGGAGGGAGGTTGCTGCCTTCTCTTGGTTTAAAGTGTTTGACTAGGCTAACAGGAAATACCGGATGTTTTCTTGATAATTCTTCACTCAAGATTACTTCCACAGCATTTTTGCCATGAATCTTCTTGATAAAAAATGGTCCAACAAAGGCTGGTTTCAGTTTTCTGTTGCCTGCCAGGCTGTCAAAATTAGTTGTAGATATCAAGATCTGGTCTCCTATCTTAAAGTCAGGTTCTTTATGGGATTTGTCCCATCTTTGTTTGTTGTATTCAACAGCTTCTTCCACACATTTCTGAGCATGATTATTTGCCACATCTATCATCTTCTTAAAGCCAAGAGATGTTGGATGAATAGTGGCTAAGTTATAGTTCACATTATTCCTAGGGAGTTTTGGAATTCATCCTCTTTCTAGTATGTAAGGAGCTTCTTTGGTAAAAGAATGTTTACTGCTGTTATAAGCCATTTCTAGGGCTGGGAGTAGGCTTATCCAATCATGGAAATAACCATCTGAGTTTTTGTATTCTAGACCAAAGCTACAGAACCTCCTTAGCATATCTTCTAGGGTCTGTATCATCCTTTCAGCTAATCCGTCAGTTTGGGGATGGTATGCTGTAGAAAATGCTAGAGTAGTACCCAGTATCCGGTAGTCACATAGTCCATTGAGCAATACTACAAATTCCACTTGTATTCTCAAAGATCCTTTAGTGTGAGGTATTATTATAGGAGCAGTCCATACTCCAATAGCATTCATGGTAGAGTTGCAAGAGCTGAACTTGGCTTTTGGGACGGGTAAAAGGTGTTCTCTCCAATTGGGGTCCCATTTGTTTAACAATTAAGCACAGACACATGAGCAAAAGGCTCCACTATCCAGTAATAACCTTATAGGTCTGTTTTTATACAACCCAGTTGCATAGCACGTTTGACCAGTGGTATAACTTTTCCCACTCATGGGTTTAACTGTTAATGGTTTGACATCCATGATATGTCTAGGAACTATAGTAGGATCCCATTGTTGGGGCAGGCTAGAATCCCCATGGCTGTTATTGATCTCTGCAGAAGTACCTATATCTCCTTCTATAACATTAAACGGGTTGGTCAAGATCAATTCACATTCAGAAAGAGATCCTTCAGTATCAGCGATGTCTTCATAGTTCCGATTCTCTTCAACCTCCTGTTCTACTTCCAAGACTGCTATCTTCCTTTTTGGTAATGGAAAGTCTTTTCTCATATTCCCAGTCTTGTTAAAATTCCAACAAGTTGCCGGCATCCTCTCTTTCTCCCTATTCTCATTAGGTTTCTTATTGTCAGAGGCATTTATCAGAGGAGGTTTTTCTCTGTTTTTTTTGATGGTATAGCTCTCTTTGGTTCTGGAAGGGGCTTTCTTGTCCAACCCATTCACGTCTATTACTTCTTCTAGCACATTGATTAGAGTGGGCAAGTCCGCATCCATACTCATCCTACATCTTACACTATGGTTAAGATTGCCAGGAAACAGGTTGAGGAGTCTTTCATTTACTTCCTCTTTATCAGCATCTGGACAGAAGCAATCCAATCTTTTCTTCTGTTCCAAGCACCATTTGTGAGGTTTGTCCTTGGAGGGGTCAAATGAGGAATTTTTGAAATTTTTCATCATTTTCCTTTTCCACATTCTAGAACCAAATTGTTCTTTGATCAGAAGTTTCCAAGAGTTCCATGGTAAGGATCCTACTTCTTCTCTCTTACTGATAAACCAGTCCAATGCTACTCCTTCAAATAGTCTGGGTAGCCTGACTACAGCTATAGCTTCTGGTAGGTCATAGGAGTTAATGGTGTAGTCAATAAATTTAATAAAATTTATATGATTGTATTCTCCTTCTCCGGAGAACTTGGGCCATTCAGATATAGGGGGTAAAAGTTTGAGAGCTATCTCCATCTCAGGAGTAGGACTAGGCCTAAAGGTGTAACTCCTATGCATTCCTAATAAGGGTGGTGCATAAGGAGTAGTGGTTTGTCTGGGAGGCTTTGGTTCCTCTGTAGTACTCCCCAAGGGGTTGTTCAGATGGACTTTTAAGTCTCTAAGATCATTTTTGATCAGATTAAGTTGCAGGTCCACTTTGTTATTGAGCACATCCAATTTTTCACTAAGGGATAGAATAGAACTGTTAGTGGTGGTTGCCAATTCTTCTTTTAAGGGGTGGAAAGACATAATAAAATCTTCTTGGATTCCTGATAACATATTCTCAATTCTTTGAGTCTGTTTGATCCTACCTTGATTAATTGTCTCCAATAACTGTTCTGTGTGTTCTTTGTTAAATTTTGAGCTGGGTGCTCCGGTGGAAAGAGGAAGGAGAAGGGATGATAAGGTCTTATGTTGCCAAGGGGAGCGGATCAAGAGAGTCAAAGGAGCACTCCTGGCTCAAAGTGAGGAAGAACTGATGTCAATTCATTGACTTTGAAACCAGCAGCTTAAATAGAATAAGTACATTAAGGCTGGCTTGTGGTTGGCAAGATGAATGAAAAAGAATAAGTTTGATAAGCATAACTGTGAAACAGAAGATGTCACAAGATAAATAAATGTTAGGAATCTGGGCCACAATAGATGAAAGGTAAAGAAAGCACTAGAGTTGATACTGGTGGAACAACATAAAGACTTTACTAGACTAGCATACTTGTGAGGAGAGCCACTGTAGGTTAAGATAAAGATTATACTGGAAATAAGACTTGAAAAGCTTATTATAGAGATAATACTAGACAAAACACTTAGAGAAAGACATGAGAATATAAAGCTTAATAAATGGTTGCACTCTAGTGTTAGGCAACACAATATAAGAATAGAATTCTAACATTCTTTAATTTCTTCCATTCCTACCGTCTTTGTTTGGTTATTAATCAATTTGGCTACTACTGAGGTTAATTTATCCATTTGGGTGTAAACCCCGTCCAAATTTTCACAAACAATTTTGAAATTATGACACATATCTTTAGAAAAGGAATTAATTACATCAGAGGTTTTTTTGGGCTCAGAATTAGAGGCTAATTGTTGTAAACCTTTTTCCACTTTTGAGCTAGGGATATTATCTGGTCCCAGTCTTTCCTTCCCTTTGGCTTTGGATGGGAAGAGGATCTCTTCTTTCCTGATACTTTGCCTTCCAGTTGGGCTAATTGATCCCAAGGATTCCACTTTTCTACGTAGGATTCTACCTCTTTCCTTGGAATCATTTTCTGAAGAGCAATCTGGGTGGCTTTTGCCTGGGAGATTATCTTTTTCATAGATACCATGTCCTCCTTGGCTTGGCCTTCTTTGAATTCTTCCCAATATTTCATGTGCTCTTTGACTAAGTCTTTGATCCTGGCCTCCTTGGCCAGATTCTGCTGGGGTGGCTGCAGGGAATCTTTTTGTAAAGGAGGGTGGCTTGATTCTGCTACTTTCTCCGGCTCTAGGTTGGGAGAGGGCAGAAGTGATTGGTGCTGCTCCTTGTCCATCAAAATTTGATTCACGGGTACTAGTCCCTTCATGGTTGTCCTTACTGGTGGTCTCACGGTTACTGAGCGCTGTTGGCAAAGATCCATAGGAGGGAATTCTTCCTGAGGCTCTTGTGTTACGTCTATTCATTTTCAGATTAATATGTTTATAAGTATTTTACAGAAAAAATCCGTAAAAATAAGTTTTATTTCAAAAATCACTTAAATTGATGTTCAAAGGTACCAAGACCTTATTGGGGTTAAATTGATCCTTAGTAGGTCATCCTACAGGGTCTTGGTGGGTTCCAATGAGGTCTTCACCTGCCCAATCAATATTTTCAGGGCGTCCAGAGATGTCTGGGACTTCCTGATCCAATAGATCAACTTCAGTGGCGGTGGTTTCTGGTACAGGAGGGTTCACTGATAAAAAAGGTGTATTTTATTGGCTAATAAAATATATAAATATTATTTAAAAAAATAATATGGTAATACAAGTTTTATACTTAATTTTATATTTCAAAAATTAATTTATACGGTTTTTCTTCCAAGCTTTATGTTTCCTTCATAGGGCCTGAAAGTTGATACACCTTTCAAGATCTTCTTTTTCAAGGAGTTTATCTAAGTGTTTACGTGCAGAAGAGATATTAAGTTGCTCAGCTTGAGTTAAAGCTTTCCAACCAGTAGGTTTATAATTTTTAATATATTCTTCTTTTCTTATCTTTAAAAGAATTAAATAAGAGATTATTAATTCTGCATTGGTTTTTAAATCCACTGCAAAAGAATTTAATAATAAATCACGGTTATAAAGTCAGATAAATTTATCTTTGATTTTATTTTTTGTGAAAATGTCTGGTCCAAGGTATTAAATATAATAAAATGGAATATTTCCCGGCCAGAGCCCCAATTGTCAGCCTCCTGGATGCCAAGAACCTTGCTATCATTTAGCTACCAGAGGTGATAGAGTAAATAATAAATATATTATTTAATAAATGCAGCAGAAATCCGTAAAATATGTGGATTAAGCTTATGGCAAGGTTAAGTGGTTTGGTTATTGTTTATTGTTTTAAATCAATATGAATAAATTGATCATTAAATATTTATAGAGGGGCCACAATTATATTGGGGATCTTTAACACCTCTCTTCAGGGATTTCAGTATGAAAACACGTAGTCCTGGTTACTTTGGGCTCTTTAGTTTAAAGAATATTTTACCCAAAGATAATATGTATATAAAATACACAATGGAGTGGTAGGGCCTTGTAGCCAAGCTACCACAACAGAGAAAGGATAATAAGACTCACTGGTATGTTATTAAATCCTTTGGGTATCTGTTTGAGACGTTTACTGATGGGTTAAACCTGTATACTGGGGTTATAAGGTTGTTCAGCAGTTTTAATTGATAAAAAGAGGTTTGAGGACGGATATTACTGACCAGAAATTGCCATAAATCACTTACTTATCTCTTATAAGTACTTGATTACCTTGACACGGCGTCTGGATATGAATATTACTGGGTCTCTGCCCATCAATATCCTCAAAAGAGCTCTTTATTTAAAGTTTTTGGAGTCCCAACATTGTCCTTCTGAGGGGTACAGGGGCTCAAAGGGAAGGACACTAAGGCTAGCAGGGTAACCAGAGGTATCTTGTCATGTTTTCTTGGTTCTATAGCACAGGTAGCATCTAATTCCTAAGGGTATGGGAATTATTCTACCTTATAATAGACATTAGGACATGTGAATAACACTAATCTGTCCTATTTATGTATTATTTAATTAATTATCCTTAGTAAATGTTCCCAGTAATTTAATAATTATATTAATAGACATTTCTATGGACATCTTGATGTCAGGTAAGTTCTCATTATGTATTATATAACTGGAGTAAAAGTCATAATATTGATTTTACTCTTTATTTTCGAGTTCCAGTTGATTTATTAAGATAATTACTTAAAAATATAAGTTATGTAAATTCATGTAATATTTTTACATCATTGTTTTCCTTAGTATGTCGCAAAGATATTGATGGCTAGCAATTGTCATAAAAGTATATTAAAGTATTTTAATATATTTTTAAAAGTTGTCATTGTCTTATTTTCGACATTCTTGGTACTTTGCATTATATTAAGTAAAAAATATGTGTAAGGATTATTTATGTATTTTTATATAATATTAGGGCGTATCAAAGTTAGCAAACCCGCCATTTTCTTTGACAAAACCCGCCATTTTTAATGGCGGGTTTCTGAAATACACATACCCCCTAACTGGTGTATTTCAAAATGGTGTGTTTCATGAAAATGGCAGATTTCAATCATCAAACACGCTATTAAACCCGCCATTTATTCATCATCATCCATCCACCATCCATCACATCAAAAACACCCATCCACATCAGCAAATCCATACCGGTCTCATCTCCATTGCATCACACACATCTCTATTGTTTTTCACATACCTTCACATACCCATCTTCACACAAATCCCATCATCATCTCATCACCCCACATCACTCACCACCTTTCTCAACATGTCCAATCAAACATCCCGCCAGCAAGTTGAAAACGCAAAAAAGCTGACTGAACTTTTGCTACTGTTTGACTCCCATTCAGACTCTGATTCAGACTCCGATTTGGAATCAACTTGGTTAGCTTTGAATTCTCTGTTGGCAAAGCAATACATGGTTCCAAGAAAACAAACTCTCCATAACCCTATGTATGAAAGGCAAAAGCTTCATCTCATCCCTGATTTAAGCTTCCAGCAACTGTTCCAAACTTTGTTGCCTTCTTTCATGAAACTTTTGGCAATGATTGAAGACCACCACATCTTCCAGAACAATTCTCGCAATCCTCAACGCAATCCAGCCATCCAACTTGCTGTTGCTCTTTGTAGATTGGGGTCAAATGGAAATGGAGCAGCAATCCATTGATTGGAAAATCTATTCTCAGTCAGTTACGGAAGCATTGACTTATACATTTTAGACAGTCTACTATCCACAGGAACATTTATTACATATGTAGAAATTTCCCGTGTATGTTGTAGCCTGTTTATGCGGTACCTGAGCCTCTCAGGCCGCCTGTCACTCTGTCAACCCGTAGTCCCGCGGCTGCATACTTGTCAGAGGCCCAGGGCTGCGTACACAACCTTGACAGTGTGACAAGGCTGTATCTCAGCCGCGCGCGGGTGCATTGGCTGCCGCGGCTGCGTGTGGGAATTGTGACAAAACACATTTACGTCCGTAACTCCAAAAATATACACAACACCTCAATTCTGACTGAATTTTAGGTGTGAAACCTATACGTGACACTCTGTGTGAAATATTTAAATGGCCAAAAAGCTCAATAATGGAGCCGTAGTATTTTGGTTTTTCTTTCCTTAATTATTTAAAAATATAAGGAGTTGGATTTCAAGGGTGGGGTCAGTGAGTGACCCTACCTAATTTTGGGTGAAGAATCCATTTCTATAATAATATTTATGGTTTTCCTACTCCTTTTTAGGTTAATTGTATTATTATTATTATTATTTTATTTTTTTTACTTTTGCAGCTTGCTCTGCAATAGTAGCAAGATGACATTTCTCTGGAAGGCAATCATTGAAAAGTATGCCTCATCACAAGCTTCAAATTGAGCCAGGGTTTTTAATGATTTCCTCTACCTATGCTCCAATGGCAATCATATTGACAAGTTCACAACCAAGGCTAAGGTCTGTTTGAAGAAGATGTCAGAAGTTGGGATCACTCTTCCAAACAACATTCTTTCCTACCCCCTGCTTTTCAAATTTTCAGACACCATGAAGGACTTCAAAAAACTGATCATACAAACTGATAAGGACCTCAAAGTTGACTTTGTCTTCAATCATCTCAACCAACTCGACAAAAAGTCAAAAGCACAAAGTTTGATGGAGTCAAATCCTTAATTCAAGAACAAGGTGGCCATTTTTCCAAAAAATCAGAAACCTTTTCTCAAAGGTCAAGGTGGCAAGAGAAAGAAATTCAGGGATGACTATCAAAATCCCAAAAAATAAAAATCACATTCAGCCAACAAATGTTGGCACCTTCATCCCAAAATTGCCCCCAAATGGTGGAAAGAAGAGAAAGAAAAATGGAGAGAAAGGAAATCTGGCTCCAAAGAGAAAACTTTGAAAGGTCACTAGCTTTCTCTAGTCTTGCTATGGATTGATCATGGGAAATCCCAATCTATGGTTTGACTTGACAGCGGTGCATCAGTTCATATGATCAACAATAGACAGTACTTCATCAATATGGCACCCTTCAAGGAAGACTCCATAAAGACTGGGAAAGAGGGAGAAATTTTGAGAATAAAAGGCAGGGGAACTGTCAGACTACAGTGGAAAAACTTCAAAATTCAGCTGTCCAACTGTCAGCTTGCTACTATTGCAGAGCAAGCTGCAAAAGTAACAGAAATAAAATAAAAATGATAATAATATAATTAACCTAAGAAAGAGTAGGAAAACCATAAATATTATTACAGAAATGGAGTTTCCACTCCAAATTAGGTAGGGTCACTCACTGACCCCACCCTTGAAATCCAACTCCTTATATTTTTAAATTATTAAGGAAAGAAAGACCAAAATACCACGGCACCACTATTGAACGTTTTGCCCAATTAAATATTTCACACGTATTGTCACATATAGGTTTCACACCTAAAATTCAGTCATAATTGAGGTGTTGCGTATATCTTAGGAGTTACGGACGGAAATGTGTTCTGTCACAATTCCCGCACGCAGCCGCAGCAGCCAATGCACCTGCGCGTGGCTGAGATACAGCCCTGTCACTCCTTCAAGGTTGTGTACGCAGCCCCAGGCCTCTGACAAGTACGCAGCCGCGGGACTATGGGTTGACAAAGTGACAGGCGGCCTGAGAAACTTAGGTACCGCGTAAACATGCTACAACCAACACAGGAACATTCTACATATGTAATAAATGTTCCCGTGGATAGTAGATAGTCTAAAAGTACATAAAATCATTTAAGAATACCTAAACAACCCTTATACGTATTTTTTATTAAATATAATTCAAAGTACCAAGAATGTCAAAAATAAGACAATGAAAACTTCCAAAAATATATTAAAATACTTGAATATACTATTATGAGAATTTCTAGACATCAATATTTTTGTGACATACTAAAAAAATTAATTATGTAAAAATATTACATGAATTCCCATGACTTTTATTTTTAAGTAATTATTTTAGTAAAACAACTGAAATTTGAAAATAAGGAGCAAAATTAATATCATGACTTTACTCCAATTATTTAATACATAATGAGAACTCACCTGACATCAGAATTTCCGTAGAAATTTCTATTAAAATAATTATTAACTTACTGGGAACATTTAATAAGGATAATTAATTAAATAATACATAAACAGGACAGATTAGTGTTATTCACACATCCTAATATCAATTATAAAGTAGAATAATTCCCATACCCTGAGGAATTAGATGCTACCTGTGCTGCAGCACCAAGAACACGTGACAGGATACCATTTGTTACCCTGCTAGACTCAATTTCCATCCCTTTCAGCCCCTGTACCCCTCAGAAGGACAATATTGGGACTCCAAAATCTATAAATAAAGAGCTCTTTTGAGGATATTGATGGGCAGAGACCCAGTTATATTTATATCCAGAAACCGTTCCAAGGTAATCAAATACTTATAAGAGATAAGTAAGTGATTTATGGATTATTCTGATCAATAATATCCGTCCTCAACCTCTTTTTATCAATTTAAACTTCTGAACAACCTTATAACCCCAGTATACAGGTTTAACCCATCAGTGTATGTCCCAAACAGATACCCTAAGGGTTTAATAATATACCAGTGAGTTTTATTATCCTTTCTCTGTATTGGCAGCTTGGTTACAAAGCCCTGCCACCCCACCATGTATTTTATATACATATTATCTTTGGGAAAAATATCCTTTAAACTAAAGAGCCCAAAGTAACCAGGACTATGTGTTTGCATACTGAAATCCCTGAAGAGAGGTTTTAAAGATCCCCAATATAATTGTGGCCCCTCTATAAAAATATTTGATAATCAATTTATCTATATTGATTCATAAAAATAAACCATAACCAAACCAATTAACCTATAAATAAGCTTTATCCAAATATTCTATGGATTTTTGCTGCATTAATCAAATAATATATTTATTATTTATTCTATCACCTCTGGTAGCTAAAGGATAGCAAGGGTCTTGGCATCCAGGAGGCTGACACCAACTGTTTCTACGTTACAGAAGTTACCATCAACTTAATCAGCACTGGAGCTCTAAATCAAGCTGGCTGTACACTAACTTCCAGAAACAATGATTTCTCAGCAACTCACCTGAAAACCAAAGTTTTCTTGGGCTCTATTTTCAAAAATCTCTACACAATCCCTGCTCAAGCTTTTGAAAAGAACCTCACAAAGCACCACAAAGAGTCATGCCTCATCAACACAGCTGAAGTAGAAATGATTAAAATCCACCAAAAATTTTGCCACACTTCACTCTCTTGTCTTGGAAACTTCATCCAAAATCTTTCCAAAGAAACTTGTTTGAACTTTGAGTGAATCAATTTTGTTTGGAGCAAAATAAAAAAGTTGGCCTTCAATCAATGCTCTAATACCATCAATGGGGTATTTGAAAGAATTAACCTCAATCTAATTGGTCCTCTTAAACCACAATCAAAGAAACACCTTTTTTTTGCTTTGACGTTGGTCAAAAACACCACAGGATACCTAGGGGCCTTTCCTTTGAGCTCACAAGAAAAAACCACCAACTTTCTTATTGATCTAATTGAGAAAGAATTCAACAAAAGGGGCTACTATCCATATGAATTTTGCTCAGATGGGGGTACTGAGTTCACAAAACTCAATCTAACCGCATATCTACAAGAGAGGCACATTTTCCAGGTTAATTCCAAACTGTATCATCCTGAAAATAATGGTTGGGCTGAGCAAGAAAATAGTAAAATTTTTGAATCCACTTGATCAATCATTAAGGACAGAAAAATTCCAGCAAATGCCTGGGACAAAATCATCAAAGGTAACTGCCTCATGCTAAATCAAATATCTTGAGGGAAAGATGAAGTGACTCCCTGGGAAAAGGTGCATGGTTAATCAATTGCCCTGTTTTTTGTTCAACCATTAGGGAACCCATGCATATATCTCCTTGAAAAAAGGAAGAAATACCTGAAATTTGATCACAATTGTGAAGAAGGAAAACTAGTAGGCTTCAACCCTCTCCTTTTCTCTTATTGAATCCTGAAAAAAGAAGGTAGCTTTATCTCAACAAAGCATGTTTTCTTCCTAAAGATGGATCATTAAAATCAAAAATTGCCATGGTATCCAGAGGAAGAGCAAGACAACAAAACTCCTCCAATGAAAACCATTAAAAATAATGATTTTCCACCCTCAAAACCTTGAGAATGGCTTGTCTCATCAATCTTTCAAATGGAAGAACTACAGAGATCAACAAGAAGGAAATGAGCCCTTGGACTCCAATGAGCTCAAAATTCCTGGTCAATCAATTTCATCCTCCATTAAATTCACTTCTGGAACCATGACTCATCAAGCCTTGCAATCCTCACTCCCTGCTTTTACCCTTTGAGATTGCTAATCTCTCAAATATCCCAAGAGATATGGGTTCTACCACCACTACAAACCAAGAATGTATGAGCAGGCCATTAAATGCAAAGAATGCAAAAAATTTATTGCAGCAATGAACTCAGAGATTTCAACTATAGAAGACTTAAATGTATAGGAAGACTACTTTGGTACAGCCCCTTCAAACTGTTTAAGCACAAACTGGGCGTTTTTTATCAAAGAGAACTGTCACAGAAACATTGTCAAATTTCAAGCTGGGCTGTGCGTCCAAGGATTCCTCCAAATAAAAGGTCTTGACTATTCAGAAACCTTTGCACCTACCAGAAAAACCTTGACTGTCATTGCTGTCTGCTCTGAAGTAAAAACTACAGATTTTACAATTTGACATGAAAGGTCCTTTCCTCCATGCCAAAATTTATGAGGAGATACCAAAATTTATGAGGAGGTGATCATTGAAACCCAAAAGGGCTCAAATTGCTGATCAAGATTTCTCAGGCTCAAAAGTTTGCTATATGGTTTGAAACAATTGCCAAAGAATTGGTATGAAACCCTAACAAATCGGTTCAAAAATGTAGGCTTCTTGAAATAAAGCTTCAAACCCTGCTTGTACGTTTCCAACAATCAAGCCTCAAAGCTATTTTTCAATTTATAAAATTTTATCCTGCTAGGAAGTGGTATTGAATTTGAAAAGAATTTCTTGGAAATATTCCCTAGATCAACAGCTCAAACTCCTCAAATGGTTCTTGGCATGAAAATAAAACTCCAAGGGGATTCAATCCTATTCAGTCAGCCCAACCATATTGATACTGGGCTCAAAGAACTTGGTCTCTCTGGAGCCAAAGACACAGCTTCTCCACTGACCCCCAGTCTCCAACTCAAGCCAGAAAGCAACAAGGAATACAAGGTTTTCAAGGAGCTCAATATAAATTATCTCTTGGAAATTGGACTTCTGAATCACATAGCCTGCTACACACACCCAACGTAGGTTTTTCAGTATCCAGTCTTGCCAGATTCTCTGCGAAACCTGGGCTCAACCATTGGAACAAACTAAAGCATAATTGGAGGTACCTAAAGGCCACTCAAGCTCTCAAAGTCAAACTTGAATTCAACACAACTAGCGCATCCTTGGAGGTATTCACTGAGGCACCCTGGGCCAAAAACCCAACTACCTGGAAATATCAATCTGGCTATCTGTTTCCAGTTTTTGGAAGCCTGGTCTTGTGGAACAGAAGCAAGCAGAGGAATATCTCCTGGTATTCTACTGATGCCAAACTGAATGTGATTGTTGGCAGTTTCCACAAGGACACCTTGATCAAACCTTTAATCAAGGACACTTTGGACCTGGAGATTTTCAACATTCCAATTAAGATAAACAACAGCAGCCTAGAAGATAAGATTTGTAAATTTGGGTAAAAATCTAAGACTTGTCATCTAAACCTCCGCACTAAAGGAATGTGTGAAAAACCCAGTAAAGGTAAGATCAGCATTGAAATCATCTGGTCTCAATGCATGCTGGGGGATGCGCTGAATGAATCATGTTCCACTCTGATTCTCAATCTTCTTTTAGGGTTTTATTCTGGCAAAGAAAAATTTGTTTTTGTGTCCTGTCTTCCTTCCAATGTCACTTTCAGTCCTTCTTTTTATTGTATGTTGTTTTGTGTGCTTCATTGTGGCTTGAGTCTCACCTGGCATGGGGGGGGGTGTTGAAATTGTAAAATTCATGCTAGTAGCATACACATTTGACTACTACCACAACTACAGAAGATTCTTGACAGAACCATTGGATTAGCCCCAGAATTCTCCCTCTAGACACTGATTATCATTTTGACCTCAAACTAAAACCACTCAATACTTCAATTGCCATCATCCTCACCTCAGTTCACTCCTCATCTCATCCTCTGTCAGTAACCCACCATGCTGTAAATAAAATCCACCTTCTCAGCCAAACCACTCAGATCATACCTAATTCAACCTATTTTTCATATTCATTTTCTCAGGAATCAGTTTACAACCTCCACCTCAAATCATCCATGCTTGCCTGTTAAGACTTTGCCTTCTGCCTATCCAACAATTTAATATTTATTTCTTTGTACTGAGTGTTCCTTAATCAATTGTGTCTTGTCTCAACTGCTCATCTTTGTTTTTCATGCTGTCAGTTTCTGTTTGCTTCCTTGGCTTTTGGTAATTCAATCATGAAAATCTTCCAGATAATTTCTGGAAATTAGCAATTCAGTTGGTAGGGTTTTGATAGTTTAAAACTATTTGATTGATAAAAGGTTAAGATGAAAAAAATAAAATTCAGATGACAAAGGTTCTGAGTAAGTGAGAATGAATGTGGATAACAAAATGGTGGCAGATGAGAGGCTCTTGTATAGTGAAGATAACTCTCATCAAGAAACTGGAAACACAAGATAAGACCATTTACAACATAAGGATGAAAGTGATCTTGCTTTCTTCCTTGTTAATTCAATAGCAATATGTATAAATCCCATCCTTGTAGAGACACATGAAACCACTATGAAATTGAAATTTTCAAGAGCATTTATCAAGCAGTTATTATTATTAAAATCCCATTTGGAATGCACCTTCCTCTTTCTTGGTGTTATAGCTGGAATAGCAGTGAACTTAAAAGCCTCATGCCTTTCTGTTTTAATTTTGCTTTTCATTTCTTGATATGGTTTATCTGCTTTCTTTTCAGCATTTAATTTATCCATTTCATTCTTGATTAATAGATGTATTGCATCCATTATTTTTCTTTGATTTTAATTATTGGGGCTATCATCCTGTTCCTCTACTTGAGTTACTGGACCGGACTGTGTCCCTGTGGTTTTCCTGTGTTGTGTCTCACAGGAATTGAATCTTTAATAACTTCCATGTTATTAAAAATATTTACAGAATTATTTTTTTAAATCATGATCCGAATTTCCTTATGTTTATTTTGTTAATGAATTTGGATTGATAAAAGCAATATTTTCACATGTATTTCACTCTACAGGTATTACATCCTCAAAAACTAATGTGTCTTGTTTTTAATTCCTTTAGAAAATTATTTGAGAATTACTCTTGGCTTCCAAGTGAACAACTGTGAAATATGAAGAAATTATGTTTTGGCTCAGAATATTCCTCTGCATTTTGGTGAAATATTCTTCATTTTTTATGAGTTTTTCAGAAATTTCTCTGTTTTTTTTGGTGATAACTGTAAGCATTCTTCTAAAGCTATCATTTCTTTGATTGGATATGTCTTATTTGATTTTCCTTTCCATTTTTTTGGCTCTAAATCTCTCTTCTGAAACTATTAAATACTGGATCAAGATTCCTTAACCTTTTTGTTCATATACCAAGCAATTTTAGTAACAGTTTTCTAAAACTCCGAAATGTATTTCAATGGTAAAGCCCTGCAGGTAATATAAGACTCATAAGTATGTTTTTATTAATAACAGTATAGGATTTTGATAGGATGCTATAATTCCTATTTAGAAGAAGTCCATTTCTTATTTGATTGCTTCATTATTAATCTGAAAGATTAAGACATAGAAGCAGAAAATACACCAATACCACCTACCCTGTAAAAGTCTATCATATCCTTCAAAGTTCCACACTGATCAAACTTCAAAATAAACAGATCTCAAGGGAGATTTGAGCTTGCTTCTTGAGATACTACAGAACCATCTATTTCCTTTTGAACCAATTTAATTGTATTTAAAGGGTGATCTAATATTTTTTTAATATCCAAATTCTTACTCACCAATCCACCTTGGCTTGGCTTGCCATGACTAGTCTCCCTCATCTTTTCTGGTATCCCCAGAATCCTTGGTTTTTAACTACCCATTTACCAATAATAACCTTGAAAATCCAATCATAAACTTGTCCAATAAACTTCAGTGTGATATATATTGCACTTTCTATTTTTTATTTTGTTTTCTGCATTTATTATCCCAAAAAATTTTGTATTTTTTGATGTTGAATAACAGTCTTTTGTTCCCAAATTTCAAGAAAATATGGTTTATACGCTGTGTCTCTGTCAAATACACATGGGGCTCCTTTCTCAAGAGAATATCCTTACCAGAATTTGGCTGGTATGGTGAAAGTTTGGATTTTTTCTAAAAATAGTTACCACAGAATTTCTGGAGACTGTCTTTACCAAAAATTGGCTTCTATGATGCAGTTTTTAACTATTTCTATAAATAAACACTAAATCCTCCCCAAAGTTGAATTATGTCACCAGTATCTCAAAAATCATTCCCCTTCAAAATCACCTTCCTTGAATACCTCCTCTGGAAGCAGCCAATTTTTATTTTGAACTGTGGGTTGCCCTAATTGTAAAAAATTCTCCCAGGATCATCAACATTACTTACTTGTTTTTCATTCTGAAAGTTAACCTTGGACTCCTCCACATCCTTTCTAATTAGCCTCTAGGCAGGGAATATGAAACCA
Source organism: Puccinia polysora (assembly GCA_025617555.3). Taxonomy (NCBI): domain Eukaryota; kingdom Fungi; phylum Basidiomycota; class Pucciniomycetes; order Pucciniales; family Pucciniaceae; genus Puccinia; species Puccinia polysora. The sequence continues at coordinate 27,943,302 of CM062641.1, read as the reverse complement.
TACCTACTAGAAAATGTTGATTAATTAATTGTCCTAAATTATGAGTCTATTAATTTCTGATTACATTCAAATACTATGCAAAATTGTGCAAAAAATTTGCAAGAAGCATTTTGAGAAGAATTATGTTCTTCATGTACTTTTCAATCTGAGTCCCTAAATCCCATTTGTTGGGTGGAAGCATCTTGCATTTGGGTACCCAATCAAAAAATTAAAAATTAAGAAGGAGTGGATCCTGCTGAAAAATCTTTTAGCCTTGAATTTTTAAAGTTTTCTTCTCCAAGGAGCCAATGTCTGCAAACTAACATTCCACAAACTTATAATAAAGGGCCCAAGTCCTACTCCTTTCAAAACTTCATCTCAGAAAAGTTCTTTCATTGTTATATTGTTGTCTCCATATGTCCCCAAACCAGCTTTTAATCCAGGAAAAGGTAAGTTTTCTTCTTTTAAAATCAAGGTGTGAAATCTATTGTAAAAAAAACTACTTCTATCAACATTTAATCAATAAATCTTTTATTTCCCTAGGATTTGTCCATGGAACCCATCTAGTTCTCTGGACAGGGTACCTCAAGTCCACCCTGAAATCCCCCTGGAGTCACCCCACCTCAAACAGATTCTTGACAATGAAGTAGAAAATATGGGTCTTCTGGAGGCTGCGTGACGAGTCAGATCCAATCAACCAGTTGCCTACCTCATAAGAAAAAAAACCCCCCTGTAAATTCAAGCTGACACCAAAAGGTTTCATCTGCTCCAGAAATTCAAGCACTGGAAAAAATTCCTTTTTGTCAAGAGAAAGGATGGAGTTTTAAAATTATGTTTCAATTATTGAAAACTTAATGATGTTAAAGGAAGAAAAAGAATCCAATTCCCCCAATGAATTTCTTAGTAAATTTATTTCAGGTTCTAACATCCTTGGAAAAAATTATCTCAGGGTACTTAAATCTTAAGCATCAATTTCCCTTGTGAAGTTCTCACTGATTATTATTATTTCAATTCTTTCAAGTATTCAAAGTTACTCACCAAAAGAAAAGCTCACTGGGCATTTTTTATATCTGAATTCAAGTTAAAAATAATTAAAAGTCCTGGGAACTTCTCTAATGTACCAGACATCCTGCAATGTTGGGATGTCATGTGAGCACCCAGGGGAACACCTTACTGTGCAAATGATTTGGATAAATTTAAAAATATTTTGAAAAATATGAAGTTGAACCTTCCAAAAAGTTTATCCTATTTGTTGAAATTCTTGATCATGAACTGAGAAAATTGACCTCAAATGAAAAAGCTGACAAGTTCTTCCAATAGATTACTTAAATATTTGATAAAAGGGAGGAAATCTCACAAGATTCAATAAATAGGAGGAATTAACTCAATATTCTATAGGTTCCATGAGTGGCATACTCCTGTCCACAGTTAAAGTGGATATTAAGTGGTTATACAAAACAATGCTGGAAAATAGAAGTTGTAAATAATTAAAAAAACCATGATTGACCTTCTGCAGGGCATCCATTTCAAAAATAAAACTCTTAATCTATTTGAAATAGCCTATGGATAATTATAAGCACTATTCTCACCTTAATAGAAAATGAATTCCAAAAATAATTACTTTTGGGGATAAAGTATGGTTATCAACAAATAATATAACCACTAAAAGGCCTCCCAAGAAGCTCTCTGAGAATTTTTTGGGCCCTTTTCTTATTATTTAAAAAATAGGCTCTCATGCTTTTGAAATCAAACTCCCTGATCAAAAGTCATTCATCCATCCAGTCTTCCATTCCTTTCTTCTCAAACCTTACTCAGACAAAACAAATTATACCAAACATAAAACAAAACAAGAAGAAGTAGAAATGGATGTTCATGAAGAATTAGAAGTTAAAATGATCTTATATTGTAACATTTCAAGTGAAAAGCTACTAAAATTATTAAAATGGAAAGTTTTTACAAATTACTCTGAAAGTTCCTCCAGGAAACCAGTCTCGAATCTCACCAAATGTGCTTTCCTCCTCCATGGATTTTACTCAATCTATCCTCCTAAAACAAAACCATCCTAAATATTTCTCTGAACACAATATTAATCATTATCCAATAGATATTTTAAAATCAAAATTCCATCCATCTCTCATTGAAACAAAAAAAGTCATATATATTTCATCCTATTCCATTCAAAATCAAGAAAATAAAAAGAAGACAAAATACTAATAAAATAATTTCCTTCTATTCAAAAATCTTCTTGATTAATGGCTCCTGTAATAGGTATCTTACTCACCCGCATGCTAGACAATCCCATTTTTATATTTTTACAATACTTCTTATGAGTGGAATAAGCACCAAATTCATAATTTAATCCTTTTAAAGCTAAAAATTCTTTCAATTAATCAATAAAATCCTTCTTAACCTCTTCTGTTTTTTCTTCTTATTGAAATCAAACCTATCCATCCCCCAAGCACACAACTTTATCCCAGTTGTACCTTTTGAAAATAATTCTAAATAAGCCTGAATATTATTCAATTTGAATTATAGAGATTAAAAATATTCAGTAATTGGAAAATAATTCAAGAAATAAGACTTTTCAAAGGATAAAATTTCCAACTTCCTGGAACTCATCTTGAAATCATCCCAAGAAATCCCACTTCTGCAAGAGGATTGGCCAACAGTTGCCCCACATATTCAGGGATTCCCAAACTGAAATCTTTTTCTTCATCTATCTCTTTTCCTTTCATTTATATCCTCTGAAAATATTCATTCATACAAAATCTTGTTTCTTTTCTTAACCCTTCTTTTCTTCATTAAATATTTATTCCTATGTCTATTCATTAAAATTGAGGTCCATATATTCTTCTTCAAGCTCTCCAGGAGCATCCTAATTTTTTTCAAAAACACAGGGAATATCATTCTCAACTTCTTTGAAATAAATTTTACTCTTCTTCAATGATTCTTCAAGAATTTGACATTTGAAAATTTGAAATTTGAGGCTTTGAAATTCTTTGAAGCTTTGACTGATCTTCAAACTTTAAACTTCAATTTTTTTTTTGAAACTTGAAACTTCTTTCAAAAGTTTGAAATTGATTGAAACTTCTTTTTACTGGTCTTCTATGGCTTTGAAAAGAAATTTTAAACCTTATAAATTATCTTTTGAAGAAAGTGGAGTACCCCATTGAATCTCATTACCCTCATCTTTTGATTGCTCTAACATTTGGAAATCTGACTAGCTATCAAGAAAAAATAAAAATCTTTGATTAAACTCCTTTTGATTTCCTTGAAAAATCTGCAATTTCTCTTTAAAAATTATCATTTTAAAAATTAAAATATATAATTCATCAGTCTCTCACTCTCCAATGAGCAGTCCTAAAGCAAAAAAAAACTTAAATTAATCCATCCCAATTCTAATAGATGCTGCAAGTGATACACTTCTGTCATTGGGGGCCTCCTTCACTTAAAAATTTGGACCAGAATTTTCCTTTACCCATACCATTGGAACCAAGAACCTCCCTCCAACTTCTCCAGTTCTATAGAAAGGCCTCATTTATTTTTTAAATTAATCAAACTTGCAAGAATTTGGGTCCGTACTTGCAATACAGATATTTCCAGTTTTTAGAAATCTTGTAAATGTGGGACTGTATTTTTGGGATGGGTGTTAATGATTTGTTTCTTCAATTTTGAATTAAGGCATAGGGGACTTCTTCAAGCAAAATAAAGGAGATTAAAAAGAGGGAGGTGATGTTAATGACAAGGAATAAATGATTCAAGAATCCAATCATCAATTCAAGCACCTTATTTATGGGAATCAGGAGTTTCCCTTTCCTTTTCTAGGGACTTACTGTCATAACACAGGTTTAAAATCCTTAAAATCATTCAATCTAACCTCTCAAAAAACTCATTCAAATTCCAATAAAAACCTCTATCTACTCCTTTATCCAACACTGGATAGTTCTTCTGAATACCTGCAGCTTATATATTCCTCTTCCAGGCTGATTATCTCCCTGTATGGAATATCACCACCTCTATGTACATAAACACCCTACTGCTTTTTCATGTGCTTCAACAAATCCTCCCAAAAATTCAAGATAAGTACATCTGAACTACAGTTCAACATCCTGGGAACTCTACTTCAACTATAATTCAAGTTCTCTTTACCAATCCTCACATATAATAGCCTCTCCTCCTCTCCTGGAATAGTCCCCCCAAAGGAATCAGTATACAACTTATTACTGGTCAGTCCTCTTCTGGTAGGTGTCACATCAGAAAAAATACAGAATTCAAATTCCCTAATAGACTAATCTCACCTTTCCCCTCTGGTGTTGCTCATATAGGATTCAAAAATCATACTCTTCAGAGATCTCCTCCTGGAATTATATTCTTCATTACTCATCATAAACTATTGTGGTTTCTCAACCATCATCCTTGCAATCTCAAATCTCTTCCGCTTGAGTTCTGTGATCAGTGGTGCCTTTTCAATAAATTAATTGTAAATTAGTAGCAATTGTTACAGGGGAATTCCAAAATTTTTAAATATTCAAACAAAGAATTAACCAAAAAGAAAAAAGTATTAAAAAATTAAAAAATTCATTAATTTGAATAAAATTTGATACCTTTGATGTAGTTTGAATGCATTTGTACCAGAAACAAGCTTTTTTGAAAATTTTTTACAATTATCAACTGTTTGAGGAGAATAATAGGGCGTATCAGAGTTAGAAAACCCTCCATTAGAAAACCGCCATTTTTTTGACCAAACCAGCCATTTTGAATGGCGGGTTTCTGAAATACACATACCCCCTAACTGGTGTATTTCAAAATGGCAGGTTTCATGAAAATGGCATATTCCAAACATAAAACACGCCATTAAACCCACCTTTTATACATCATCATCCATCCACCATCCATCAAATCCAAAAAAATCCATCCACACCTCCACCTCAGTAAATACATACCAATCCCATCTCCATTGCATCACACACATCTCATCTCCATTTCTTCACATCTCCATTTCTTCACATCTCTATTGCTTCACATCTCCATCTTCACACAAATTCCATCATCATCTCATCAACCCACATCAAATCACCATCTTTCTCAACATGTCCCATCAAAATTTCTGGCAGAAAGTTGAAAATGCAAAAAAGCTGACAGAACTTTTGTTAGTATTTGACTGCCATTCTGACTCCAATTCAGACTCCAATTTGTAAAAAACTTGGTTTGCTTTGAATGCTCTATTACAAAAGCAATACATGGTTCCAAGAAGAAAAACTATCCACCACCCTATGTATGAAAGGCAAAAGCTTCATCTCATCCCCAACTTAGGCTTCCAGCAACTGTTCCAAACTCTATTGCCTTCATTCATGAAAATTTTGGAGATGATTGAAGACCACCACATCTTCCAGAAAAATTCTTGGAATCCTCAACGCAATGCAGCTATAAAACTGGCCGCTGATCTTTTTAGATTGGGATCAAATGGAAATGGAGAAGCAATTTGTTAATTAGAAAATCTATTCTGAGTTGGTCATGGAACCATTGACTCATACACCAAAAGAGTCATGATTGCTATCCTATCTTTCCATCACTCAGTCCTTTCTTTTCCAAAAAAAGAAGAACTCAAGGAGATATCTCAAGTGATGGAGACTGAAGGCTTTCCTGGTTGCATTGGTTTTTTTGAGGGAACCACCATCCCCTTGAGTCAAAAACCAAAGCTAGATGGAAACCACTATTTTGATTGGAAAAAGAGGCAATTGATTCATTTCTTTTCCAATGAATTTGATGAAATTTTTGATCACATACTGAACAAATAAGTTGAATCTGTATATTTAGATACTCCATGGCCCTAGAATTTTTTTGTGGTAACCACAAGAAGTTCATATCCCTCCATGATGGCCTTCCGCGTTCTTGTAATGATTCATATTTTTTCAATTGGATGTGGATTGCCCAACAACCAGAGAACCACTTTGACCAAGATCAATACCTTCTGGCCAATTCAGCTTATGCTAGTGGGAAATATGTGGTTCCAGAATACCAGAACGGTTTTTCCAAGGATCAAGGAAAAACCAATTTAAACTATCATATTTCCCAATCAAAAGTTTGGATTGAGAATGCCATAGGAGTCCTGAAAGGAAGATGAGCCAGCTTAAGGGAAATAAAAAACCAGCTTCAAAAACCCAAAGAAATGAAGTTCCTCATCAACTGGATTATCACTTGTGTAATCCTTCACAATCTTTTGGCCAACATCAAAGATTAATGGGACAAAATATTTGAATACAATATTCCGGATCCACCTCAAGTAATCCCTGTCTTATCTTGTCCCTAATCTTCTTCTATGAGAGAATGGATTCTTCCTCTCACCCTTGCTTGCTTTGATGAGTAATTTTTGATTCCAAATTAGGTAAAAAATCCCTTCACCGTATTTTTTTGGGTTTTGGTTGTTCACCCAAGATTCCTAGGCTGAGTTGGTTTTTTTTTTTTTCTTTCTCTTTTGGTGGGGTGGACTTAGAAAAAACAGACTAAAAACTTCCAAACCATCCATCTCACCCCACCAAACTACCGGTTGGTCCACTCCTTCCTCCTCCTCACCAACCACCTCCACCTCACACCACCTCCACCTCACACCACCTCCACCTCACTCCTCCTCCTCACCCACCTCCTCCGCCTCACCCACCACCTTCACCTCACCCACCAACTGCACCTCACCCACCACCTCCCCTCCTCCTTTGGTTGGCACCCCTGGTAAGCTCCTCCCCCTCCTCCTTCTCATCCATCCCCATCAATGGATACTGATCCTTTGATCCATCCTACTTAGGCCCCCCACCTCCTTACTTCTTCTTTCCTCAGGTACGTTTCCCCCCTCCTCCTCATCCTCCTCTTCCCTCCATCCTTGCTGAACTCCTCTCCCTCTTGCTTTCTCTCTCACCTCCTCTCCCTCACCATAACCCCCCCCTGATCCCTTGATTGCCCGGCCCCTCTTCTCCCTTGCCCCCCCTTTTTTTTGGATTTCTGGCCCCGCCACCCCCCTTGTTCTCTCTGCCCCCCCTTGTTTTCTCTGCCCCCCCTCTATTGCTCTGGCCCTGCCCCCTTACCCCCTGTGCTCCAGCCCCCCCCCACCCTCACCCCTGCTCCCTTGCTTGCCTGGCCCCTCTGCTACCTTCCCCCCCTTTGCTTTCTCCCTTCCCCCCCCCTTTGATTGCTGGCACCCCACTCAATTGCTGGCACTGCCCCCCCTTGATTTTCAGAACCGCCCCCCCTTGATTGCTGGTCCCTCCCCGGCCCCCCCACCCACTTTGCTGCTCCGGCCCTGCCCCCTCTCAATTTTGGGCACCGCCCCCTCCACCCCCTTTGCTCTGGCCCTGCCTCCTGCTTTTTTTGCTCTTGCTGCCCCGGCACCAGCTTGCTGCTCTGCCCCCCCCTTTGACCCGCCCCCCCAGTTGCCGCCCGGCACCCCCCAAGGCCCTCCTGCCCAGAAAACCAAGCCACCCCCCTCCCTGGCCCCCATAGCCTGGCCCAAAGCCCAAACCAAAGCCCGGCCCAATATGTTCACAACCGGGTATTTTTTGTTGTGATGAAATGACTGATTTTTTTTTTCTTTTTTTTCATTTTTTTTTCATTTCATTTTTTTTTTCATTTTTTTTTCATTTTTTTTTCTTTCATTTTTTTTTCTTTTTTTTTCTTTTTTTTTTTCTTTTTTCTTTTTTTTTTTTGGTAATAAGCCTGGCCTGATTTGTTCACAACCAGTAATTTTTTTTTTGGTGATCACGTGACTGACATTTTTTTTTACATTTTTTTTACATTTTTTTTTTGTAATCCTTTTTTGATGGCTTTTCCTTCAATTCCATCGCTTCTTGCACTGCACTCACAATGCTATACTCTAAATTGAATCCCTTCTTGATCCTCACTGCAAGTGGAGCATTTGCCTGGGAGGGAACAAGATGAAAGGAGATGAGGTGAAAAACATAAAGAGAAGAGGCAAGGAGGGGACTTTGAAGTGAAAGAGGGATCAAATGAGGGCATTGGAAATCTCTTTGGAACTTGCAGAGGGGGGGATCAACAAAAAGGTGTAGGATGAATTGAGATTGACTGAGAAATTTTCTCACATTTGGAGGGACTAGATACAATCTGGAGAAAAAAAGTCAGAATAGTTGAGGAATGGAAAGCAGGAAGAAGCAGATGATAAAGAAACAGAATTGAGAAGTGAGATGAAATAATACCAGAAAATCAAATTTCTGAACTTAGCAATGAGGATTTTGGCGGTTTGAGAGTTTGAAGAGAGGTTGAGGTTGGTTGCAACAAGTTGATGTTGATGGGCAAGTTTGTGTTGACAAAGTGAAGGGTGAAAAAGAAAAAGAAAGAAACAAGAAATCAAGATAGAAAATAAAGAAAAAAACAAGATTGAAAAAGAAAAGAGACCAAAAACAAATAAAAGATGAAATTGAAGAAGCTCCATCAAAAGAGAATGCTTAGGCAGGACTCAGGTGTGTCAACACTGCAAGTTGGTTGTGCAGCGAGTGTGCTTGTTGCGCGTGCCTGAAGATCTGACACTTATGGGGTCAGCTTCTGTGTTTTTGGTGTGTTTGGAGTATGGACTTGAACTTGATTGAGTGGAGGTAGTGGTGAGAGAAGGAGAAGAAGATTTGACACCCATTGTGGCTGGTAGGATTTCAGGGTAAGATAACAGGGGATCTATGACATGGAGAAGTTTGGAAAGTGAGAGTTTGGGCAGCACTTTGGTTAATCCGTCTGCTACCATGTTGCCTGAGGGAATGAGTTTTATCATGAGATTGTTGTCTTTTAATTCTTCACGGATGGCCTTTGTCTTTATGTTGATGTGGCGTGTTTTGGAGTTACAGCAAAATTTATTCAATTTTTTGTCCAGTACCTTATTTTATATGTATTACAGGTTGGGTTGAATGGGCTTGGCCCACATTTCCAAAACCAGCTCTCTCATCCAGATGGCTTCAAGAAAGGAGTCAACAAGAGGATTGAGTTCAGCTTTGGTGGTTGAGTGGGTGTTGTTTTGCTGACAATAGCTGCTCCATGAGATGAACAACTAAACAGAAGATTTAGGTGACTGGATTGAGAATTTCTTGTTTCAAGATTGTTGTTCCAGGTTGTGTTGCTGTAGCAGTGGAGTTGAGTTTCTGGGTGCTTCACTTCCAGGATGAGAGAAAGTACTTTGGTGGACTTTAGATATTTCCAACAGCGCTTGACCTTGTGCCAGTGATTGATTCCAGGTTGTTCACAGAATTGAGAAATACTGGAAATGGCGTAGCTGATGTCTGGCCAAGTGAGGCAGGCAATATAGTTCATTAAGAACATGGCGTATCTGTATTTTATGCTGAGAAACTTGAATTTTTCATGTTCTTCATCAGTGGAGGGTCAAAGATTGAGGTGAGCAGTTAGTTGTATTGAGGAGGGGTGAAAATTGGTGAGTTTGAATTCTTCAAGACCGTGTTTGATTTGTTTAGGTTGATAGAGAAAGATCTTCTTGTCCATTCTGGAGAATTTCACCCCAAGGATAGTGTGTTTGCTGTGTGCAGTTGAATTGGGATATCAAACAAGAAAGTTTTCTTTGAATCTATTTCCAAGTCCAATTAGAATGAGATTGTCAATGTAGAAGAAAATGATCAACTGATATTGAGGATTCAGGTACAAACAAGGATCAGAAGAGGATTTGTGGAACCCCTGGCTGGAGAGTCAGTTGGTCAGGATGTTGAACCAGTTGAGGGGAGCTTTTTTAAGCCTGTATAAAGATATTTTAAGCTTGAGATACTTAGATTTCCTTGCTGATCCTTTTGGAATTCTGATGATGAATTGTTCTTTGAGAGGAGCGTGAAGAAACACTGTAGAGACTCCTGTGGGATTATATAAATAAAAGTAGCAAATAGCTTGCTGGCATTCCTTGAAGGGAAATTTAGTATTACTTCTACTCCTTTGGAGAATTAGTATATACTAAGAGTGGTTTTGAATTGCCTGCCCTTCTAGTACTATAGTAAGTCTGCAAAATAATTTATTTAAATTAATGGCTGGTTTCTTTGAGACTTAATATAGGTCTCAGATCAGATCTAGATTAGTTATTAATTGTTATTGGTAGGGTTTGTTGAAGAATAGACCAGATGTATTGGACTATTGGTTAATTTGTTGATCAGATATGTTTGATCTTAACTAATACCCCAATATTAAAGGATTCAAGGGTTTATCAAAGGGCTGGTTCAGGAGAGGACCCAAGGATGGGTTTACCCACAGGGGGCTGGGCAGAGGGAAGGTTGGTAGTTTCTTTTTTTTGTGCTCTCTTTCTTTGGAAGGGTTATTTATTAACTAATGGGTGGTGTTTCTTTAATATGGTGATGAATATTTAGGTCACAGAAGAACCCTTATTCAAGCAACTGGTGGGTGGTTTAATTGGTTAAAGATGGGTAATAACTTGGTTTCTGATTTCTTGTTTTCCTTTTATAACTGATTCACTACTAATATTTTATCTGGGTAGGTACCACAGATAGATGGGTTGATGGGGTGAGTAGGGATGGGTGATAAATAGGCCAGATAGCATGAGATGGGATGAGTGATAGCTGATACAACTTGGATAGGGCAGAGAGGCCCTCCTTAAATAGAAAATTCCTGCCCCCAGGGGTGCTCAAGGCTGCCCCTGAGGGTTCTCCCTGTGCTGGTGAGGAACAGTGAGATACAGTTACATGAGGCATTTCTGCTGGTTGGAAAAATCTTGTACAGTTACATGAGGCATTTCTGCTGGTTGGGAAAAGCTTGTACAGTTTCATGAGGCATTTCTGCTGGTTTGGAAAAGCTTGTACAGGGGTTTCATGCATGCACAGCCTTGCATAGATTGCTGTGTAGTTCAGATAAAATATTTTTCTGTGCTGTACTGGTAGTTTATTCAGTGCTACTTCATTCTACCTACATGTATTGCTGTGCAATACTGTTGGTTTTTTTGGTTCTGGTTAAGGCTGGTTCCACTTCCTCCTACATATATTGCTCCTGTATACTTCTGCACAGCCTCTTGAACATGTATTTGCTGCATGTTTGTTTGGTTCTTGCTTGAGACTGGTTTGACTTCCTCCTGCCTATATTGCTCCTGTATACTCCTGCACAGCCTCTTGTATGTGTATTTGCTGCATGTTTGGTTCAGGTGACCAGATCTGACATGCTGCACTGCCTCCTGTATCTGTATTGCTGTATTCTGGCTGAGGTGACTGGATCTGGACTGGTTGCACTGCCCCCTGGATCTGTATGCTGTATGCTGGATGAGGTGACTGGATCTGGCATGCTGGATGAGGTGACTGGATCTGGCATGCTGCACTACCTCCTGTGTCTGTATGCTGTATGCTGAATGAGGTGACTGGATCTGGCATGCTGCACTACCTCCTGTGTCTGTATCCTGTATTCTGAGTGAGGTGACAGGGTTGGTGTATGGTTCTGGTGTTGAGGGTAAACTGTTACTGGTATGTACTTGAGGGTTTGAAAGGTATGTCTTTATGCCTTCCACAGAGCTGTGACACCTGGTTGGGTATGAGTTTGCCATAGTTGAAGGGTTCTTGGGCTGTATCTTCTAATTCATGAGAGATAGAGGGGTACTTTGGCTGAGTTACTATGGGTTATTTGTGATGTAGAATCCATTTCTGAGGTTATCTTGATGGTTTGAGCTGTTTTTAAAATGGAAAAGTGAGTCTGATGGCTATAGGACAGGTTTGGACTACCACAACGCACTCTTGAAATTGAATTGAGTGATAGGAAGTGAGTGGTGAAGGCCGTACAGGAGAGCAATTCTGAGTGAAGCGGCTTTACCGGTTGGAGAGAATGTGTCTTGATAGTCCAGGCCGTAAATTTGATTGAAACCTTGCATGCACAATTGGCTTTTGTAAATTAGGGGATCCCCATGGCAGTTGTTTTTGAGGCAATAGAATTATGTCCTGTTGAGGGGATTGGCTGGCTTGGGACCATTGTAATTGTCCCAGAATTTCATGTTTTCAATACCATTCTGTTCAGCCTCCATTCACGAGTCCTGATTTTTGGAGTCTTGAGATTTCTTGGATTGTTCAAATGATTTGGGAACAAAGTAGTGATGGTATCCATAGCAGTTGGGTGGCTTGAGCATTGATTCGTCACGCAGTATTCTAGAGGGAACCCATTTTTCAGCAATTTCCTGATAAGATTGAGAAGACCAATCTTTGGCAGAGTCAAGAGTTTTAGATTCAGAGAGATTAGGATTTATGGGTAACAAGTCAGGTGATATTGCAGGTGGATTGCTTTGAATTGGAGTGGAGTTGGTAGGAGGAGTGGAAAAATCAATGTCAAGGAAAGGGATTTTTGGAGGGTCATTGCTGGCTGGAGCACTGGGATGCAATCTGAAAACCTTGATATTTTTCAAATTAAAGATGGAGTGGTCAGGCTTGAGGATACAATATGATAGGAGATTGGGGTTAAAGCCTACAAGTGTCCCTTCCAGTCTGCAATCATTGAATTTTTCCCCTTGCAGAAGCTTCATGTTTAGGTACACTAACTTGGAGCCTAAAGGTTGGAAGTACTCCACAGGTAAAGTCTTGCTTTTGAAGGCTTCATATGGGTATTTCTGATTTGGATGTTTTGGGATTTGATTGAGAATCAGAGTGGCGGCTTTGGAGACTTTAGCCCAGAGTTGGAGATGGAGTTTAGAAGAGCAAAGAATGGTCCTAATGGATTCGGCTATTGTGCAATTGGGGCAATCCACCGAACCATTATGCTCTTGGTGGTAGGGCTCAGTGAGAATGTTTTGGATGCAGTTTTCTTTGCAGAATGAACGGAGCTTGTGAGAAAAAAAAATTCTCCTTTGCCTTTGGAACAGATGTTGGAGGTGTAGCTTTCTTTTTTTTATTCTCAAATCTAATAATGGATATGATTTGAGGGGAAGCTTCAGATTTGGAGTGGAGAGGGATAGCGGAAAGATACCCTGAGCAGCTGTTGATGATGGTCATGATGTACCTCATACCATTGCGGGATTCTGGATTGATTGGACCCATGAGGTCAATGTGAAGTTTTTCAAAGGGTCTCAAAGCGGTATTGGACTTCTTATTGAAAGGTGTTTTTGTTATTTTAGAGAATGCACAGTTGGAGCATTGGAAGTTGCTGATTAGTAAAGCTGGAATTTTGGGTTTGATGTTTTTCAATCAATGTGGACTTGCGTGAAGAAGAGATTGATGAAGGTAAAGGAGTTTATTGTGGTAAATTGCCTTCTGGGTTAGATTGCTGATTTTGGAATTGTTTCCAATAGAGTAGGGAAGGTTAAGAGCAAAGAGGTTTTTTCAAATGAATCCTTCAAAGGCCAATGTTCCATTGTGGATAACTTTGAAGGAGTTTCCACTGGCAACAACCAAACATTGCTTTTCAGCAATCAGAATGCCAGGGCTGATGAGATTGATGATGAGGTTGGGCATGAACAGGCAATCCATTAGTTGGATTACAGAGTTTCTCCAAGTCAGGACCACCTCCCCTTTGCCTTTGATAGGGAGGTTGGCTCCATCTTTCCCAGTGCTGATGTGTTTGCTGTTGGTTTCTTGCAGAGAGGAGAAGTATTTGGTTGAGCTAAACATGTGGCTCAAAGCCCCCAAATCCAGAATGATGTGGTGATCTATGTTTACTTTGCTAATCCATGTGGTGAGAAGAGTGTGATAGTGAGCTACCTCATTTCTCTTGGGTTTCTTCTTAGCCTTCCACTTGGCCTGAGCTTCTTTCCACCAGTTGGGTGCAAGGTGTTTGTGCTTAGGCCAGCATATTTCCTTGGGATGGTCAGTTTTGAGTGGATTGTGATGTCCTTCTCTGCAGCATGGTGCCTTGAAGTTTGGTGTTCTGGATTTGTTCAAAACAAGAGCCGTTTCTTGAACAGGGGTCTTGGTGAGTTTTGATTTGGATTCATTATTGAGCTGTGTGAGGTTTTTGAGAACAAGATAAACTGTGACTTCCTTATCTCAGTTCATAATTTGTTGTCAAAGCAAGTGAAGAGAGGACGAGAATTTGAATAGAACAAGGTACGCCAGGATGTCAGGGGTTATTTCTATACCAACATTGATCATCTTTTTGAGTGAGTTTTTTTATTTTTGTGATGAAGGAAGTAATAGAATTGGGTTTGAACAGTTGATAGAGGAATTCATTGAAGAATTGAGCTTTATTTGCAATTTTCAATGATGCAAATCTCTCCTTGATGGTCTTCCAGAGACTTTTGGAAGATTTGATGTTTTCCTGGTTCACAAATTTATTGTGAGATACAGCATCAATCTTGGAGAGAATAATGAAACGTGTTTCAAGATCATCTGAGGGGTTCAGGGCTTTTGTATTTTCTTTGAGGATTTTTTTGATTCCCTTGAGTTCAAGAAGGATTGAGATCTTGTATTTCCAAATTGAGTAGTTTTTGTCTGTAAGATTTGGGATGGCTTCAAGAGAGGCTTTGAGCATTATTTGTTGGAAGCCTTCAATGGTGCCTGGTCCCTCCATATCCTTGAGATTAGGTGGTGGGTGCAATTTGGCTTTTAACCATGTAGGATGAATTGAGATTGACTGAAAAAGTTTCTCAAATTTGGAGGGACTAGATAAAATCTGGAGAACAACAGTCAGAAGAGTAGAGGAATAGAAAACAGGAAGAAGCAGATGATAAAGAAACAGAATTGAGAAGTGAGATGAAATCATACCAGACAGTCAAAGCTCTGAACTGAGCAATGAGGATTTTGGCAGTTTGAGAGTTTGAAGAGAGGTTGAGGTTGATGGCAACAAGTTGATGTTGATGGGGCAAGTTGGTGTTGAAAAAGTGAAGGGTGAACAAGAAAAAGAAAAAAAAAAGAAATCAAGATAGAAAAGAAAGACAAAAAAAGATTGAAAAATAAAGGATACCAACAAAAAATAAAAGATTAAATTCAAGAAGCTCCATCAAAATAGACCGCTCAGGCAGGACTCAGGTGTGTCAACAATGCAAGTTGCCTGTGCGGCAAGTGTGCTTGTGCGGTGCCAGCAGATCTGACACTTTGGGGTCAGCTTCTGGGTGTTTGGTGTTTTTGGAGTGCGGACTGTGTTTGGAGTGCGGAATGGTCTGGATGGAAACTAGGAAATTTGGATCTGTATCCTGTCATAACTGTTTAAAACAAAAAGAAAAATCAAAAACCCTCACCTGCTGAGTTCAAACACGCCAAGCAGACAATCAAGAAATTCCATTTATTCAGCCATGGCAAAGTAGTATTTCTCAATAATTCTGATCACAAGGGTTTTATTGCAATAATTTAATTTTTACCATTGAATAAAATTTCTGACCAAGAAAAGAAGGAAATCAAATTTGTGACAACTTTCCTTCCCCAGTCAAAAACATTTTTCAACACTGTTGGTCCCTCAAGATCTTGGGGTGGATGATGGCCAAAATCAATGCACCCCTTTGAGTTATTTGGACACTATTTGAAGAAATCATATATTCAATCTTTGCCTCAAGAGTATGCATTTCTTAATCTTAAGGCAGACAAAGTCTCTAAAATTTTAGGAAAAATGTTTTGCAATTTGACCAGACTTCCCTTTGAATAAAACTGTGAAATAATGAGGGAAAACCAAATCCCCTTCTTCTAATCACTTGAATTTGGTTCTTAGCCTTCTCCCTTTGACTGCTCTCCGCATTTCACTTTCACATCCAACTATTTTTACAACTCACCTCACATTGACAAAGGTGACATCTCTGAGTAATCCTTTTTACTTGCAGTTCCAACTAAGAAATCTAATGAATGATTCATTGAAAATATGGATGAATACCACATATCAGATGGCAAATTTGTTTTTCCTGATCTGGGATTTGGAATTGATTTCAAGCAAAAAGGTATAGTCAAAGTGGTTTGGGAAACCAATAAGTACAAGCACTGTCCTTTTCCTGCTGTGGAGAGTGCCACTCATACAAGAATGGAAATTTCAATGCAAATCAATAAAACCACTAAAAAAACTTGCAGGGACTGGGGGAGTGGGAAAATATCCTCTTGGGAAAAAATATAAATAAAAAGAAAAAATATTTTTTTATTTTTGGGGTTAAAAATAGTCTTAATCATTGTTGTAATAAAAAATGTTTTTTTTTCTTTTGAGTTTTTCATCAAAGCAAATATATTTACAGGCCCAGAATTTGAGTAATCTTCTTTAATTCATCTTCTGTTATACTGCTACAAATGTATGCCACAGCCATTGAACACTTCTCTTTTTTTCTGTTGCCAGTCATTCCCTCTCCATTTTCAGTTGTGCTTGCTGTTGATCCTTCTCCTTTTCCTGTTTTTTAAATTCTAGCTTGGCCTGTTTAAAATTCCTTTCTGAATCCCATTTTTGTTGATGAGCCAAAATCTTGGATTTCTGCTTTTGAAAATCAATATCCAGTTGACAATCCAACTTCGCCTTTTCAAACTGAAGTTTTTCAGATTCAATTTCCAATTTAACTGTTTTTCAGGGGGGAATAGGAATGAGCTTGATTTTGAAAGCAAGGAGAATCCAATAAGCTCAATTGAATCTTGCTTGTCCATGATCTCCTCAAAGCCCAAAAAATTTGAAATTTTTCTTCTCTTTTGAATGCTGTTGGGGTTGATTTTGATGGAATTGGAGGCCTTTGGCTTTCCCTTTGCAGAGGAGGTCGGTGTTGGAACTTCATTTCTCTCATTTGATGGGTATGTGGGAGGCCCCATTGGCTTGAGTATTTGGCCATTGAGGAATGGATGAGCTTGTTTTTTTACAATCTAAATCAGTCCGAATTAACCAGACAGAAGAGAAAAGAACTTGATTCCTTACTTGAGCAGATATTGATGGCAATGGTGATACAGGAATGTCATCCTGCTCATTGGCCAAGTTCTCTAGTTCTTCAACCCCAGGAAGAGAGCAATTGAAAGAAGTAAGTGAGGGGTCCAAGGTTGGGTTTGACTGATCAATCAAAGCCAAAGTAGATGTGATTGGAGCTGATTGTGTTTGAATATCCTACTTGGCATTGGATGGGGGCCACTCAAAGGCAAAGTTTTCATCAAGGTCCTCATTGCTAGGCTGAGCCTCCCCAGCCAAGTCCTTGGCATCAACTGAATCAGATTTTTGGGCTTCAAAAGCAGCTAGAGGGGTGATTTTGGCCTTCTTTCCAAAGATTTCATCCATTTTAATATAAAAAGGAAAAATGGAGTCCAAATTATCAACCACCAAGTTGATTCCCTTGGCTTTTTTGGAGTTGGTGATACCAAAGCCAGTGGAGAATGACATGAAGTGGGCCTTTTTGTACTTGGCTCAATAATTCTTGAATTTCTCCCTCATCTGTTTGGATGACAGATCCAGACTACCTTTTGTTTTATCCTTGATTTCATTGGAAATCAGGATATAAACATTGAACTTAGAGGATGGAGGTTGGCCAACGCGTGTTTCATTTTTGGATCCAAAGCAAGCATTGTAGTTGGATGGAATTTTGAGCCAGTTTACCAGGATGATGTGATCTTGCTTGAGATGACTTGAGCCTTTGGAAGCTGATGGGGGAGGATTAATGTATGTTGAATTCCTTGGGGATGTTTGCTTTGGTCCATTGGATTTTTCAGTGGACTTGCGGGGGGAGGATTGCTGAGGGGCCATTTAAAAAGAGTAAGAGGGATAAAAGGATGAAGGGCTATGAGAGTGATTAAGTGGTGAGAGTGATGAAGTGATGAGAGGATGAGAGTGATGAAGCAAAGAGGAGAAAAAGAGATGAGATTGATGAAGTGACAAGAGGGATAAAGAAATGAGAGTTAGGATGTGATGAAAGCAATAAAGTGATGAGAGTGATGAATTGATGAGAATAGTGATGAAGAGATGAAGGGAAATGAATCATTTTTTTTTCAGATGATGTTGGAGGTAAAAATTTTTGGAGGTCAGAGGTGGAAAACCAGGGGTGTATGAAGTGGACAGGCGGTGAAATCCTTTATATACTTTACTTGAAAAAACACACTTTTTTACAGGTAACTCTGGCACGCCTGATGTGAAATAAGTGGGTTTCTTTGATTTTTCATGGCGGGTTTAAAATGGAAGATTTGGTTTGAAACCTGCCATTAAAAAATGGTGGGTTTTATTAATTCTGATACACCCTAATAATCATAAGAAAAGACCATAGACACTCATTTTTAGAATGAATTCATATATTAGTTTGTTTCATTTTTTCATTTTTTCATTTTTTCATTTTTATTCCAAAGTCATCTACTATCCAAAATAAAAATGGAATTTTACTCAAGGTAATTTATTTTTTGATACTTTTTATCATTATTTTTTTAATTTATGAACAATTTTTGAGCTATTTCCATGTATTTTTACTCTTATCAAAGAATAATTAATTTTTGAATTTTTTTTGAAAAAAATCAGGCTTGTTACAAAAGAATTTACTTTCCACTGTAGATATTAAATTTTATTCAAAGGAAAATATTTTTGAATTTTTTATTGATATTCTTGTACTTCATGAAGTTTTAAATTTGATATTGGAAAATATTTCAATTTTTCTCAAAAAATAGTTAAATATAAAATTTTCAAATGCTTTTTTATTTTTTTCAAAAAGGGATTTATATCCCCTCAGAAGTATTTTATTTTAAAAAAACATTGATCCTTTACCTTTTTTTATCATTTTTGTAATTGATGAATTTTTTTTGAATTTTTACCTCAAGTTTGGATTATTTTCATTAAAGAGGTATATGTAGGATTCTTTTACCCTTTTAATTTTGGAAAAACTTTCTTTATAGTGAAATTTTATCAAGAAACAATTTTTTTTTTTTCAGTAAGTTTTTTCATTTGACAAATTTTTTGTTGAAATTGGCCATTTTATTGAAATTTATTTCATTTGATAGATACATTTAGAGTTTAAATATGTGTTCATATATCCATTAAATATAAATTTATATTCCACCAGAAATATTCCAATTTTATTCAGGAGTATATTTTTTAAAGATTTTTATAATTTTTATGTGAATTATGATTTCTTTTTCACATATGACAGTAGATTTAGAATCTGCTCCAAAAATAGGGCTAATCAGAGTTAGCAAAACCACCATTTTTGATAGTTGGTTTCTGAAATACACATACCCTTAACTGGTGTCTTTCAAAATTGTGTGTTTCATGGCTATGGAAGATTTCAAAAATCAAATACACCATTTGTGCATCATCATCCATCCACCATCCATTGCATGCAAAACACCCATCCACACCTCCGCATCAGAAAATTCATCCCAATCCCATCTCCATCCCTTCACGCACATCTCATCTCCATTGCTTCTAATCCACATTGAATTGCATCTCCATTGCTTCACACACATCCCATAATCACATCATCACCCCACACCACATCACCATCTTTCTCTAAACCTCCAATTAAACTTCCCTGAAGAAATTTGAAAACACAAAAGCTGACTGAAATTGTTTTATCATTTGACTCTAATTTAGACTCCAATTTGGAATCAACTGGGTTAGCTTTGAATTCTCTACTGGAAAAGCAATACATGGTTCCAAGGAGACACACTCTCCACAAACCTATGTATGAAAGTCAAAAGCTTCATCTCCTCCCCAACTTAGGCTTCCAGCAACTGTTCAAAACTCTATTGCCTTCATTCATAAAATGTTTAGAGATGATTGAAGACCACCACCTCTTTCAGAACAATTCTTGGAATCCTCAAAGCAGTCCAGCTATCCAAATTTCTGTTGCTGTTTTTAGATTGTGATCAAATGGAAATGGAGTAGATTTTCATCAATTAGAAAATCTATTCTCAGTTTGTTATAGAACCATTGATTTATACACCAAAAGAGGCATGATTTCTATCTTATATTTCTTTCACTCATTTATTTGATGGAAAACCAAAGAATAACACAAGGATATGTATTGAGTGATGGAGACCAAAGGCCTTCCTGGTTGCATTGGTTATTTTGATAGAACCACTATCCCCTTGAGTCAAAACCCTAAGCTAGATGGCAACCACTGTTTTGATTGGGAAAAAAAGGCCATTGATTCATTTCTTTTCCAAATCCTTTTATAAAACCTTTGATAACACACTGAAAAAAATGTTTTTTTATCTAATTTTATAGATAATCTGTGGAACTACAACTTTTCTGTGATAAAAAAAAGAAGTTCATATCCCTCCATGCTGGCCTTCCTTGTTCTTTTCACAATTCATATGTTTTCAATTGGATGTGAATTTCCAAACAACCAGAGAACTAATTTTACCAAGATCAATATATTCCGGCCAATTCAGCTTATGCTAGTGGGAAATATCTTATTCCAGCTTATTGGAATGTTTCTTCCAATTATCTAAAAAAAAACAAAATTCAAATTTCATATTGATAAATCACATGTTTGGATTGAAAATGAAATAGGTGTGCTGAAAGGAAGATGGGCCAGATTAAGGGAAATGCAAAACCAGCTTCAAAATCCCAAAAAAATGAAGAGCCTCATCAACTGGATTATCAGTGTTGTAATCCTTCACAACCTTCTTGCCAAAATCAAAGCTGAATGGGAAAAAATATTTGAAGAAGATATTTCTGATCCTCCTCAATTCATCCCTGTCACATTGTGTCCCTCATCTTCTGCAATGAGAGAGCTTATTCTACCCCTCACAATTTCTCACTTTGATTAGCAACCATCAGTTTTGAAATAGGTAAATAATTACATCAAAGTAAATTTTCTTTTTTTTGTTTTTCAACAAAGAATTTTAGGATGACTTGGCTTTTTGCTTTTGTTTTTTGGTGGAATTAGACAAAACCAAAAAAACCTCCACCTCATACCTCACCACTCACCAAACAATCCACTTAACTCCACTCATTCACAGGTCCACTGCTGCCTCCTCCTCAGCAAAAAAACCAGTCCACTCCTTCCTCCTCCTCACCAAACCACCTCACCCACCACCTCCACCTCAAAATCCACCTCCGCTTCAAAGTCCCCCCCAGTCATCCTCTTCCTCCTCCAGCTCCCCATTGATCCATAAATTTTGGTAAGAGCACCTCCTACTACTACTCCCTTTCAGAAATTGATCTGTTGCTAATTGTTTGATCAATTGAATCCCAACCTCCCACTCTTTTAGCGACTGCTTTCCCTCCTTTCTCATATTTTCTCAGAACCCTTCCCCAGGAAAGCACCCCTCAAACTCCTCCACCCCAAAAAATACTAACTGATAAATTGTTAATCAATTGATAAATCAATTAGAAATCAATCAGAAAATTGATTTTTAATTTATTGCTAGATTATGAACTGACCTCCTCCCTCCTCTTAATCCTCTTATGGACCTCAGTTCACTTGATCAATTGATCAATCAACCAATCCCTCTCAGCTAAACCCCAGGTTGGCACCCCCCAACCTCCTCCTCATCCTCCTCCACCTCCAAATCAACAAAGAATGACTAATTGATCAATCAATTAGCAACCAATTTGTCAATTGATTGATTGATAGATCATTAACTGAGATTTTCCCTCCTTCTCCTCCTTTGGACCTCAGGTCACTTGATTGATTGACTGGTCCCACTCAGCTATGCCCCAGGTCAGAACCCCCCCAACCTCCTCCTTCTCCTCCTCAATAAAGACTGACCAATCAATTTTTAGATTATGATAAAGCTGAATTCCTCCCTCCTCCTCCTCTTAATTCTATGAGACTGATGCTTAAAAATGGTACCAACCCATTATTTTTTGGTAGGATAATTGAAAAGTATTTTTTATTTTTTTTTCATGTTTATTCATCATCTACCTTGCTTATAACATGAATAATGGTGTTTTTTTTTTTTTTTAATTTTTTTTACTTTTTTTTTTTTTGATTCCATGCAATGCAACAAAGCATTTTACCCCTTGTTCTTTTGACACCTGAAATTTTTTGCAACTGCCCATTCTTCTCCCACCATGCTCAAAGTTTTATACAAAAAATTGAATCCCTCATTGATCCTCACCCAAATCAAAGCATACTGTTGGGAGGGAACAAGATGGGAGTAGATGGTTTGAAAAACATACAGAGAGGTGGGTAATTCTCCTCCCACCACCCTAAAAGTTTTATACAAAAAATTGAATCCCCTGTTGCTCCTCAAACAAATCAAAGAATAAATTTGGGAGCAAACAAGATGGGAGGATATGGTTTGAAAAAAATACAGTGAGGTGGAAAGAAAAGGGCTTTCCAGAAAAGGAGGGCTCAAATGAGGGATTCAAAAATTTCATTGGAAGTAGATGAGGAAGGGATTAGTGAAAAGGCTGCATGGTCTTCCCAAAAACTAAGTCCTTTGGATCTGTATCCTTCCATTGTTTCCAAAAAAAAAGACCAGTCACAAACCCTCCCCTGAAGAGTTTGAACAGGACAAACAGAAAATAAAACAGTTCCTTTTCTTCAGCTCTGGAAAAGTATATGTATTGAAATTTTATTTTCTGATGTGTATTGCCTAAACCTTGAGTGCAGTATCTTTTTATAATCAGCTCTTGAGTGACTTTTTCTAGTGTGAACTTTATATTTTTCAGCGCTCTGATACCAGGAACCTTGCAGTCCTTTAGCTACAGAGAGTGATAAAAATGCTGGAATAATAATAATAATTATTATTCCAATAATAAACACTTAGAAGCTCAAATAAATGATATAATAAGAGCAGTTGCAAGTTTTAATTGGTTTGGTAATAAATGGTTTTCAATATAATATAAAATAGGGGCCGCAGTATTATACTACTGGGGATCTTTACAGACTAGCAACCTCTCTTCAAGGGGCCTCCTTAGGCAGTTTAAGAAACTTGGAATGAAGATGGGTGCCTTAGAAAGGACTTATTCCACTAATGGCCGGGTGCGACAGCACAAATGGCCAATACAGGAAGGGTAAAACTCACTCTGAGCACTTTACCACAAGAATCATGAAATAATTGGAAGGGTTTCAGAGCAGATGGGGTTGATTGCTTGACTAAACTTCAAGGGTTGATTGGTTAATAAGAATAAATAATACTACTACAGACTAAGTCATAAATCAATTTCTTATCTTCATATAAGCACTTGATTAACAATGACACGGTTTCTGATTGATAATAATAATTCCTGGTAAACTGATGATGGAATAATGGATCCAAAGAGGTCTGTATAAATACCTTTTTGGGGTGATGTTGAGCTTCTCAGGGCACGTAGAGAGGGTTCTGCTCATGGGCTGAGGCTGGAAAGCCAGTCAGGGCACGATTAGCACATCCACTTTGTGCTGTTAATCAGCTGACCTTAGATCTGCTGGATTTCTGTACTATTTTAGTCACAGAATCTGTTAATCTATTATGGCATAAATTCGATCATTCTGCACTCATCCTTCATTTGTACTATTATTATTGCTTTAAAGCGGACAGATGTGAATGTTTACTGATTTTCCATCATCTTCTGATCACGTAGATAATTTTTAATAAATTTTATGAACACTCCTTGGAGTGTTTTGTGGTCTTCAAAGATCAGGGTAAGTGATTTAGGTGCTAATCCTTGATCTTTGATTTATTATTAAAAAAATGTTTTAAAATTAATTTTCATTAATTTTATTTAATTTTGATCTTTTTAGATTATTCTTAATGCATATGTCAATTTTTTACATATGCTAGGAAACTCTAACTAGGTTGTAGCTCTTCTGAGCAGTACCTGGTTGTCAGATTAGTCACGACTGATCCAGACGCGGGGATCAGTTAGTAAAGATGCGCGTGGGGTAGGATCCGCTGCGTGCGTGGAAGAATTAGCTGCGCGCAGGTCTCTAGTACGCGGGAATCTGCGACTACGAGTACGTAGGGATATGTAATGACGCGGGGCTGCGCGCGGGAATTGTGACATAACACATTTCCGCGTGTAACTCCTAAAATATACACAACACCTCAATTCTGAGTGAATTTTAGGTGTAAATCCTATACGTGACAATACGTGTGAAATATTAGAATGGCCAAAAAGTGCCATACTGGTGTCGTAAATTTTAGTACTTTTCTTTTTAATTATTTTAAAAATGTAAGGACTTGGAATTCAAGGGTGGGGTCAGTGAGTGACCCTACCTAATTTTGGGTGAGGAATACATTTCTGTAATAATATTTATGGATTTCTCACTCATTATTCTGTTATTTGAGATATTCTTATTTTTCATAGTTTTGTGTTGCTATTGACAGGTTGCTCTGTACATAGTAGCAAGCTGACAATTTTATACAGGGTTAGTTATGGTTCTAGTTACATATTTATCATCATTACTAGTGGCTCATCTTTACTTTCCTGCTCATGAGTGTTCTTCTCCAGTTGCCTCTTTATATTGTGATAGGTAGTCACAATTCTAGTGGGTTTTTTATCTTTAATCCTTGATTCTCTTCCCTGTCTCAATCCAGCCTGAATTTGACCTCCAAGTTGTGCGGAATCTAGTGGTTTGGTATTGAATATTTTCTATTCAATGTTGTCTTTTCTTCTGAACCACTTTTCAGCCATACTGTACTTAGTATATTTATAGTGATTCATTATCAAGTGAAATTAACCATCTGTTCTTACTTACCTTGAACTGGAGTGCCCTTCTTTGGCTCCATAGATCTGCTCCTCTGGGCATCATAAGCCTTTTCCCATCCTTTTCTTCAGTATCAAACAGAGAATCTCACTCCAACTTCAACAATATTTCCTTGATCAATCCAATTGTGAGTCTCTGTTTTCAATAATTGAATTTTCCCCTTTGAAAAAAATCTTCAAGAAACAGAAGAAGGAAATCAACTCTGTCACCACTTTCCTTCAACAATCCAAAACATTTTCCAACACTGTTGGTCCCTCAATATTTTGGGGTGGATAAATGTGGGAAATTAGTAGGAAAATATTGATGCACCCTTCTGAACTATTTGGACAATATTGGAATAAAGCTGCTTTTTAATATTCCCCACAATATTTTTCTTTTTTGAACCTTAGGTTGCACAAGGTCTCTCAAATTTTAGGCTAAATTTTTTGAAAATTACACATTTGATTCCAACCATGAAAAAATGATAGAAAACAATATCCCCTCCTTCTCTTCATTGGAATTTGGACCCCACCTCACTTTTCTGACTTTTCCCCCCACATCAAATTCACTTCAGATTCCTTCTACAAGTCTCCCCACATTGCCAAAGGCAAAATATCTTCCGATTCCTTTTTACTGGTGGTTCCAACCAAAAAATTGAATGGCAAAATTATTGAAAATGAGGAAGAATAGCAAGTGTCTGATGGCCAATCTGTTTTTCCTAACTTTTTTTTTGGTATTGATTTCAAATAAAAATGCATGGTTAAAATTATTTTATCAGAAAATAAGTACAAGCACTGTACAGTGGGTAGACAGAATTATTGGGACTGTTTTTAAAGTGCCCACACCCAGCCACTTCAAACCAACCCAAAATCCTTGCGCAAATTCAATTTTTGAGGGACCTTAGAAATCTTCCTCTTGACCATCTTAGTCAAATCATTTCTATTCCTTCTTTCCACCTCTTACTTTTCCTTTCTCATTAACTCAACACTATGACTGTAGTAAGGCATTTTTTTCCCTCCCATTTCTTTTAAATAGATTTCTGATTTTATTGATTTCTCTTTTGATTAGCTGCCTCTATATTCAAAATACAGATCAAATAATAACCTTACCGGAAAATAAAAAGGCCAGGATTGTTGGCATGTATGAAGCAGGGTCATTGGGAAATGTTATTGTGGTCAAATTTAAGATACCACAGAAAAAAATTTATAATGTCCTCCAGAGGTGCAAGGAAAAAGGCTCTGTTCAAATCACAAAACAACCTGGAACACCTCAAAAATTAACTAATCAAGATTGTCTAGAGCTTGGGCGTATAATCAAGCATTTGCACAAGATGAAGGCTCCAGAAATTTTAAATCTGATTTTGAAGGAGGTTTCAACAAGGACAATCCAACAACAAGACCATGAAATGGGTTTTCTTTCCAAGTGTGGCTTCCAAGAAGCCTTTTATCGATTAAGAGCAAAGAAAAAAAAAACCTAAATTTTCCCGTGATAATAATCATTGGAAGATCAAAAATTGGGACAAGTTTATCTGGACTGATGAGTACAGCTTTGAAATTGGCAAAAAATCCCAGAAAGTAAAAGTCTGGAGAACCACTCAAGAAAAATTCAAATCCAACTGCTTGGCCCCCACATTCAAGAGTGGGGGGGGTCCTCTATCATGTGGTGTGATGGTTTCATTGGCAATATAACCTTCCTTCTTGTTATCATGCTGCCAAAGAAAAACACAGCAAAGGTATTTATCAAAATTTTTTACAACGGTGCCCTTGGTCCATGGATCAGAAATTTTGATTGATCCAATTTCTTTTAATGGAAGATGGGGACCCAGTCCACAAGGAAAGGATTAGCAAGGACTGGAAACACTCCAACAACATTCAAAAAATTTTTTGGCTAGCCCAGTCCCCAGAACTCAACCCAATCAAGAATTTATAGAAAATGTTTAAAAAAAATCCAGCAGCCCTACCAACCAAAGTCAATCCCAGAGATGGAAAAGGCACTCCAAAGTTCCTTGGAGGACTTTCCTTCTCAAAACCTCAAAAAGTTGATCACATCAATGCCTGATTGGATGCAGGCATTCATCAAGGCCAATGAAGATTCTAAACAATGGTAGAATCAATTCTCTCTCTCTCTCTCTTTTTTTCTCACTCCCCACCATCTTATTTCTGTCTTGCGCAAATCTCATCATTTTTCAATGTTAAAATATTTTTTGATATTTTTTTTGTCAATCATCAATCCTGAGCCAATTTGTAACCCTTTTTTCATTTTAAATTTTTGGTTTATTTTTTATTTTTTTGAATTTCAAAAATCATTTTAAAATAAAATTAGGATGCTTAATTACTTAAATAAAAAAAATACCTTTGTCCTGTATATCTATGTGAGAGAAAATAACATGAAAAGAATGGGCCAAACAAAAGTAAGGGAATCAGCCCCATTTTCTTTGTCTAAACACTGTAATTTTCCTGCTTTGGAGGCTGAAACTCATAAAAGAATGGCCATGTCTATGCAAATCAATAAAACAACTCAGGACACTTTCAAGGACTTGAAAAGTGGAAAAATATACTCTAGAAAAAAAATTAAATAAAAATAAAAAAGATTTGTTTATGGGTGGAGTTAAGAATAGTTTGAAATATTGTTGTAATCAAAGATATTTTTTTTCTTTTTCTTTTTAAAATTTTTATCAAAGTAAATATATTTAAAAGACCAGAAATTGAGTAATATGTTGAGTTTACTCAACTTTTCTACTGCTACCAATACATGCCATGGGTAACTATAACCTATCTTTTTATTCCATTGCCAGTTTTTAGCTCTCTTTTTCCAGTCACTCTTCAAGTCAATCCTTCTCCTTGTGAGCTTTTTGGAACTCTAGCTCTGCCTGTTTCAATTTCCACTCAGCATACAATTTTGTTGATAAGCCCAACTCTTGGGTTTCCGCTTTTGACAATCAATAGCCAGTTGAAAATCCCACTTCTTCTTTTCAAATTTAAGTTTTTCAGATTCAATTTGTAATTTATGTGTTTTGGAGGGGAATAGGATTGAGATTGATTTTTAAAGCAAGGAGAATCAATAAATACAATTAATTGAATCTTGCTTCTCCATGATATCCTCAAAGCAGGAAATATTTGAAGCATTTCTCCTCTTTTGATGGCTATTGGAGTTGATGTTGATGGAATTGGAGGCATTTTTCTTTCCCTTTGCAGAGGAGGTTTGTGTGTGAATTTAATTGTTCTTATTTGAAGGTGATGGGGGAGGCCTCATTGGTTTGAGGTTTTGGCCATTCAGAAAAGGATGAGGCTTTTTTTTACATTATAAATAAGTAAGGATTGACAAGAAAAGAAAAGAAATTGATTCCTTACTTGAGCAGATGTTGATTGCAATGGAATTAATGGAATATCTGGCTCCCCATTGGCCAAGTTTTCCTGTTCATCCACCCCAGGTAGGGAAAAATTGAAAGATGTAAGTGAGAGATCCAAGGCAGGGTTTGAAGGATTTAGCAACGCTGATGTGGAAATGATTGGAGCTGGTTGTGTTGGAATATCCTCCTCCACATTGGATTGGGGAGACTCAAAGGTTTTTTCAGGATTATCAATTCTAGGCTGAGCATCCACCGCAAAGTCATCAGCATCAACAGAATTGGATTTTTGGGCATCAAAATCAGCAAAGGGGGTGATGTTGGCCTTCTTTCCAAATATAAAAAGGACAAATGGATTTCACCTTATCA
This sequence comes from Puccinia polysora, assembly GCA_025617555.3. Classification (NCBI taxonomy): domain Eukaryota; kingdom Fungi; phylum Basidiomycota; class Pucciniomycetes; order Pucciniales; family Pucciniaceae; genus Puccinia; species Puccinia polysora. Next base: position 27,915,166 of record CM062641.1, on the reverse strand, counting down.
ACCACCAAGTTGGTTCCCTTGGCTTTATTGGAGTTGGTGATACCAAAGCAGGTGGAGAGTGACATTGAGTGTGCCTTTGTTTAATTGGATTGATAATTCTTGAATTGCTCCCTCATTTGTTTGGATGAAAGATCCAGCCTACCCTTGGTTTTATTCTTCAGTTTGTTGGCCATCAGGAGATAACCATTGAACTTAGAGGATGGAGGTTGGTCAACTTGTGTTTCATTGTTGGATCAAAAGCAAGAATCATAGTTGGAGAAAATTTTGAGCCAATTTAAAAGTATGATGTGATGAGTTCTTGTCAGCTGACTAAAATTCAGAGCCAACTGACTAAGCCATAAATAATTAAAATACACAAATAAAGTAAGAAAAAAAAACAGAAAATTGAAACTAAAAATAAAAATAGAAAATAAAACCTTAATTAATGAGAGAATGAATAATATTATTATAGAGACTGGGTCCTGGTGCCAAATCAGGTAGGTTCACCCACTGGCACCAACACCCAAATCCCACTCCTTCAGGTAGAACCATGGTTCACCTGTGTACCCTTTCTCTTCACATCCCCAGGCATAAGTTTCTGACCAAAAATTCAGTCAGAAACCCCCAATCCTGTCTAGTTTGGGAGTTATGGACAAAAATAGCTTTCTTCCATGACCCTGCATGCAGCCACAGACCATCTGCAAAGCACACACAGGAGCCATGACATGCCCTGATCCTATAAGCAGTCAAGCAACTACCTTGTGCGGGTCTGAGGTAGTTGCTAGATAGCAACCACCGTGCAAGATAGTTGCTACGAACTAACCCAGGGGTATTCATATGACTACCGCACATGGCGGTTTCCACCAGTTTCTGGCCCCTCAAGTAGTTGACTGAGTGTCTTCACAAGCCGCTGGAAACCAACCAGGACATTGCCCCAGGTTGCCCCTCAGCTCCCAGAGACACTGCCATCTCCCAAAATGGAAATGGGGCTGTGGTTACCTCACATACACCCCACAGACCTGTTACACACCACGTGGGGCCCAAAAAGCGCCACCAAATGTTTTAGAATAGAATGAAAGTGCCTAAACAACCCAAAAATTCAGAAAAATGGGCCCTGCACCCCTTTTGGAACTGTACCAAAGGTTTTCAGGGCCCTTGTAATAGGACCTGTACCAAGGATTTTGATCAATAAGAGTACATATTATTTACTGTAACACCCTGAAAGTATGTAATAAAAATCAAAAGAGGCCTATCTTTGTGCTATATGGCTCACAAGAAACCAAAAACTCATACAACACACTCCTGTATCCCAGGTAACAAAGCTGTACGTAACTAGTAACAACTAGGGGTGTACTACCTAATTAAGTGGCTGTAATTAGACCAATGTGGGCAGAAGAGCCTCAGGATCAAAATAATATTTGGGAATAAGGTCCCCAGAGCATTTTTTTAATTCCCAGGCCTCAGGAAGCCATGGCTTATATTTTATACATTAATTGAAAAACCACCCACTAGGATGATACAATGAGGATATTGAGGGCTTGGAAACATGTACCAAGCCCCAATTATGATGACATAGGACTTTCTATAATTGTTAAAATGCTAAGGAAGGTCTACAAAAACACATGGATGGTTCCTTGGCCGCAGAACTAGCCTGGTTCACCTGCCTTTTTCTGGTAAAGGACCTGTACCATGAGGGGCCCCAAATGATATAAATGAAGGCCACTCCCCCAGACATTTCTAACTCATCCATCCAGCCATATAGTCATTATTTCTTCAGATATTTTTTTCCTCAAGCCATCAAACCCTTATAAGAAATAAGTGTGTGATCCTGGACCACTTTCTGATAAATTTACAGACCAAAACTCTTGAATCCTTAATTTTTGGCCAAATCATCATCCAACCATTCAGCCTGCCCCAGTAACAACTTCCAGCACCCTTAATAATTTCATATTGACCCATCCATCAAGAATAAGTCCGGATCTAGACCTAGTAAGCTATCCTTCTGAATTATAACTTTTCTTTAGGTTTTAAATAACCCAACCCCAAAGGAAATTATACACACCCTTCTTGAAAGGAATCCTTGTAAACCCCACAGGCACAAAAATTGCTCCCATATTTTCCCAAACAGACATATAACTGTGTTCCTCAGGGCTTAACAACTCAAATAAGGTCTTGGCCCCTCCATTGAAATTTATTTTTATAAATATATAAATCAATTTACCCCTTTTAGCCAAATCATATAACTGGCATTTCACCCTATTTTTACTCCAAACGTTTTATCACCTCTAGTAGCTAGAAGGAGTGAGGTCCTTGGAATCTGGTAGAATGAAAATTGGGGTTCTTTCCGGAAAATAATTGATATAATTATTCATCCTGTGTGATTGTAAATAATTTTTTGAATAGTTTTTTCAAAAATTAAACAAAAAGTCCCAAAAAATCATTATAATTACCAAAATTCAAAAATAATTCAAAAATACTAAAAAAAAACTGAAAAAATATTTTCTGATATCATTCCAAACTTCTTAATCTTCAGTGGAATTAAAGAACAACACAGAATTTATTAAATACTAACTCAAACTCTTAAAACTACAAAAAGACAAGTATATCAAAAATTACAAACCAACTGATGGGGAACTTATCTCCTTTAGAACAGAAGAAATTGATTAATTTCCGTATAAAACTCAGTGAGAAACAAGAATTTGAAGAACTTTTTTGTGAAAAGCTCATCTTGAATTATCATAGAGACTGGGCCAAGAATCACCCCCCTGCTCATATTAAATTCAAGTTATTAAAGAGTGAGATTTTTTCAAAAATTTCTTTAAAAAGATTTTTAATCATAAACTAACTTATAAATTTTATATCTGGTATTTCCTAGTTTATGGACCACCCACTTCCCCATAAACTTCTAATTATTCCACTTCTGAAGTAACAGCTCTGCCTGTTACCACCCCAGCAATAGTACCCAACTATCCTGTTGTAGAAGCTCCCAGCATCTCCAACCAACTTAGGTCTGCAACTAGAGAAGAATCAGTGGGCACCCCAAAATTAGAGAGTAAGCCATATTATCCAACTTATTCTAAGAATTTTATAATTGACTGATTGCTTTGAATAACCATTCCTAGCATCAGAGGACCAGATGGATGCTTCACTGCTCTCACCCGGTCCAGAGCCAAGTGGAATAATCCATCCATTGAATCTAGAAAGAATGAAAGACTTGGGTATCCAGCCAATTCAGAGGATCCCATCCCCAGCTCCTCTTCCCAGCTACTCCTCCCATGCTCCCTCTCAAGGAAAGCAAGAGGAGTCTTTGAAAATGCTGATCAAGGAACACATGTCCTTATGGAAAAAGTTAATGCAGGAGGAAAAAGAGGCCAACGTGAAGATCCAGGTCTTCTATTGCAGGCAGGCCCAGATCTCCCAAAAAAATTGACAAAAGTTCATAACCAAGCAGGAGCTAGAAGAGTATGTGAAGGGGTGGAATCCTTGGGATCACCTCAAGAAGATCCATCCTTCTCCTAAAAAAAAGGGAAAAGCAAGGTCCTCCAATCAGAGGAGGCCAAAGGAGGATTTCAACAATCCACAATTTGGGAAGAAGTGAAAGCTCTGGCTCAAGAATTGAAGCGGGGCTACAAAAGGAAGTTTTAGATATTTCTTTTTCTAATAGTCTCAGAAATAACTTTAGTGCTTTAGACAATAAAATTTGTTTGTGACTCCAAAAGATCCATCAATTGGAAGAGAAATTAAGCAGTCCTGAGTACCTCCTTGAGTTGAACATTGTAGTGACTACTTCCCTCATTTAAGATGTAGTTCCTTCTGATATGGAAGAAATTAAGACCTTTATCTTAGAGGAAAGAGCTAATAAAAGGATCAATTATGAAAAATAATTTTCAACCTTAAGAGAAGATGTAATTAAACACAAATCTTCTGCCAATAATTTTTCTCTTCAAAACACTCTGAGATAGAATAAGAACCAGTTGGATCATTCCATCAATGAGCTCAAAACTTGCATGGATATGCAGCTCAATATGATTAAGAATGATATCAGGGATGTGAAATTTTCTCAGATTTTGCAATCTGAAGCTAATAACAATTCTCAGAGACCCATTCTGCCTAGATTCCCCAACCCTAGGTTTAATCTTGCCACTCTCCACCAAAAGTATTCTCCTGAAATGGAGAAAGCTATCAAATTTTTGCGCATAACCACAGATTGGCCTAAATTCTCTGGAGAAGGAGAATATGATCATATAATTTTTATGGAATATATTGATCACCACATCCTCTCTTCTGGCCTGCCAGAGAACATAGGCCTATTAAGATTACCCAGAATTTTTGAAGGGGTAGCTTTAGACTGGTTTATCTCCAGAAGAGAACTAGTAGTATATGTTCCATGGGAGGATTGGAAAGAAATGATCAGAGAGAAATTTGGTACTTGAGTTTGGAAAAATAAAATGCTCAAAGCTTTTGAGAAATATTTCTTTGATCCAGTTAAAGACCACCCTCACCAATGTTGTTTGACCCAGAAGAAGAGGATTGACTGTGTCTATCAAAAAGCTTCTGTAGAAGATATTAATGAAAGATTACTAGGAAAATGCAAAGGGCACCTAGAACACAATTTCAGTTGTAGGATATCCATCAATGCTGACCTTCCCACTCTTATAGGAGTCATGGAAGAAATAATTGACATGATGTAAATCAATAAGTAGCACAGAGACAGACCCAGAGAACTTCAGACCTGACCCGGAGAGACAAAAGACATTGGTAAAGAACTAGTGCTAGAGGATCCACAAGGGAATGATTTTGTTAAAACCAATCCCTCTCTTGAATTCTGGAACTGTGGAGAAAAGGGGCATTGACAAAATTACTGTCCTCATCCTAGGAGAAAGATAAATAATATCAATTCCAACTCCAATAGTGAAGAAGAAGGTGATAACTTGAACCTAGTCATCCAAAAACACAAGGAAGGACCAGAATCATACCCTGTTAATGTCATCTCAGGAGATATAGGTTCTAGAATGGTAATTAACCACATCAAAGGAGAGTCCCAACTAGCTCAGAAGTGGGATGAATCCATGAACTTGGATCAAATATCTGATTCCAAAACCTTGATGGTGAAACCAGTCACTGGCAGAAGCTACACTTTGGGTAAAAACTGCTTTGCCACTGGTTTGTTTGAAAAGAAACCAGTCAGAATTTTACTTGATAGTGGAGCCTTCTCCTCATGAACCAGTACTGATTTCCTTGATTTTCACTACCTTAAGTGGAATTAACACTTAATTCCTGTTCCCAAGGCCAAGTTCAGCTGTTGCAATTCAGCAATGGATACCTTAGGACTCATAACTATTCCTATTGTTTTTCCCCGCAGTAAAGGATCCATAAGGCTTCAACTTGAATTTTTAGTCTTTAGAAATAGCCTATGTTACTACTTGATACTAGTTAACAACTCTTTCTGTTTTTATGGAATAGATATCATCCAGAGCAAGGGCCAATACTTCACTGTTGGAGGAAAGTGGAAAAAGAAATCCCAGATCTGTGACATATCAACATCCATGGAGAACAAACCTCTAGAGTCGTTCAAAGATGAATATTTTTCTCAAGCCTCTCTTAACAATAAACTCACCTCTGATCAGCAAGACAACCTGGTAAAATTGTGTTTTAAAAACATGGGTGATTTTTTCACCAAGGATCATTCCATAGGTAACATCAAGGGACATGAACTGGTACTAATGCTGACTATAGAAACTACTTTCCCCCCCATCTTGAGGAAACATGCCTACACAGCAAGCCCAAAGTCCCAAGTAGCATTAGAGGAACACATAATTGAGCTCATGGATTTGGGAGTTCTTAGGAAATTATGACATAATTAAAAAGTAGAAATCACCACTCCAGTCATCATTGCTTTTAATAAAAAAATTCTAGGATGGTTGGAGATTTCCCAATGTTCAATAACTACACTAAAGCAGACTACTATCCTATCCCTAGGATAGACCATTCCCTTCATAATTTTTCCAAGACAAAGTACATGACCACAATGGATATGTTGAAAGGCTTCCATCAGATACCTATTGAAGCTAACAGCAGGAAATATATGAGGATTATCTGTCACTTAGGCATCTATGAGTAACTAAGGATACCTTTTGGGATAAAGAATTCTTCATCCCATTTTCAGAGGATGATGGACACAGTCTTTGGAACTACTTTCATCTGGAAAGGATGGATGATGGTGTACATTGATGATATTATTTACTAGCATGATGATTTGGAAACCCACTTATAGAAGATAGTTCTTGTGCTAAAAACTGTAGCAGATGTTGGACTAAAGATATCTATGAAGAAATGCAACTTTAGTTATGCTGAACTATAAGCCTTAGGACATGTAGTCTCAGGACTATCTTTAGCTTTAGATCAGAACAGGGTTTCTGCTTTAATCAATAGGCAAATGCCTCTAAATAAGACTAAGTTTCTCTCATTTGTCTTTTTTTGTAGTTATTACTGGCAGTTCATACCCAAATTTGCTACTATAGCCAAAAACCTGTATGAGATATGCAACAAGACTTCAATATTTGAGATGAACCATGAAAGAGTGAAGAGCTATTAAGCCTTGAATAAAGCCATGAACACTGCTCCTTTCCTAACTCAAACCAACTAATCTAAGCCTTATTGCTTATACATAGATGCCTTTATTGATGGACTTGGAGCTGTTCTTCATCAATTGAAAGTGGAGAATGATGTCCCCATGGAAAAACCAATCCTATTCATATCTAGACAGATTAAAGATAAATAGAAGAGTTATGGAGCCAGCCAGATGGAATTTGTAGCCTTGGTCTGGTCCTTGGAGAAAATTCACTATTACCTGGAAGGAAGAACCTTTGAAGTAATAACAGATTGTACGGAAGTAAGTAATATGATTAATATGAAAAAACCTAACTGCCACATGCATAGAATGCAGATAGCCATACAGCAGTATAAAGGAAAGATGAAAATTATGCAAAAACATGGAACCAAACACCAGAATACAGATGGAATTAGTAGATGGGCTCTCCCCAATGACCCTAGTAACCCCGCATACTGAAGAGGAATAGGAGGTTTGATTGATCACAGAACTAAGATCTAGAGTCAAGACAAGATGGCGGACAGTAAGAAACAAGAACAGCCAAACTGAGATGAAGCACAAGAACTGAAACAAACAGGAAGCGTAGACCGTAGGAAGTCAGAAATGGCTGAGGATGTTGAGCAGGCCAGTTAGTTGAGATTGAGACAATGGTTTGCTTGGAGAGAATTAGTTTGTGGTTGGATTGGGCCAGCTGTGTGTTCAGTGAAGGTGTGTCTTAAATGAGTTTGTTGAGCAGTCAGTGAGGTATGAATCTCACCAGGAATTCACAGCATTGAGTTGAAGTCAAGTTGGAGGTAAGTTGAGGTTGAGTCGGAGTGATAGGATGAGACAGAAAGAAGAGGAGACGGAAGAAAATAAGACAATGGAAGAGAAATGAGGCTGAAGATGAAGAAGTACAATGAAGAAGTACAAAAGGTGTTATGTTCTGAGGGCCAGCAGAGAGTGTTGACCGCTCCCCTGCTCCCCCTCCCTGAGTCTCTGGTGCGTGAGTGGTATGAATAGCCGGGAGCGCCTACACGGACAACTGGGGGAGAGAAGAGCAACCTGTGCGCGCCTGACGGGATTGAGGCTGAGAATCTCAACATGCCCCGTGCCTGGAGAGATGAAGACCGAGGATGAGGGGGCAGGCATTGGCTGGTGGAAAGAGAGCCATAGAAGAAAACATGAAGCACAAAGAAAGAAGGAAGGAAAGGAACAGAAGAGATGAAAAAAAGAAAAGGAAGTGAGCTATGGTTCCTCGAGGGAGGAGAAAGAAGACTGAAGGAGCTGTAGGCTGGAAAGACCTGCGCTTTTGGTGAGAGCGTCCGCTGGCATAGCCTCTGACTTGATGAGTTGGACCCTGATGTTTCCCAACTTCAATTCTTCCCTCATTCCCTTTGTTTTCAGATCAAGGTGTCTTGCTCTTGATTTGGACCCAAATTTTTCAAGCTTGTATGTAAGCCCGCTGTTGTCAGTGTGATTAGTAATTGTGGAAAGCTTGGAAGAAAAGATTTCACAAGTCAGAGCCCTAATCCAGGTGGCCTCATGAAATGCGTCAAAAAACGCATTGGGCTCAGCATCCATGGAGCTGAAGGTGATGTTTTTCTGTTTGCTGCTATTCCATGACACCACGCATCCATAGACAGTGCAGAGGTAGCCAGTTTGAGAATATTGGTGGTGGGATCCTCCACCCAGGACGCGTCAGAGTATGCTGCAGTCAGAGAGGCGGGATTGTCCACTCTCAACCGGAGCTTGATGTGCGGAGTTCCTTTGAGATACTTCCAGGGCTTCTTTAGCTTGTTCCAGTGAGGCAGGCCAGGCTTGGTGTTGAATTTTGACAGGCTGGACACTGCAAAGCTTACTTCCAGCCGGGAGTAACAGGCAATGGGGTTGAGGAGACCAATGGCCAATGGGTAATTGACATTCAGAGCATGGAACTGTTTGAATTCTTTGTCCGTGGCGGGTTTGAGTTGCAGGTTTTGCGTCAGGGGAGACTTGCTTGTCCTTGCGCCTTTGAGGCCGAGTTCTTTGAGTCCATATGCAATGTGATTTGGCTGGCTCAGGAGAATTTCCTGATCTTTGACCTCTATTTTCATGCCCAGTATTGTGTCTGGGTCCTTGGAAGTTGACCCGGAAAAGCAAGTTGAGAAATTTCTTTCAAAACCATTGCCGTCCCCAACTAAGATTAAGTCATCCACGTGAAAGAAGAGTTGGGACCTCCCGTCATCAGACAGGTAGAGACATGGATCGCACAACAATTCTTTGAATCCCATGTCCTTGAACCAAGCTGTGAGGGTCATGTACCAATTATTTGGTGCTTTCTTGAGGCCGTAGAGAGACTTTTGGAGCTTGAGGAATCAAGAGTTCCTTTTTGATTCCTTGGGGGTATGAATTACAAATTCCTTGTTGATAGGCAAGTGTAGGAACGCACTCTTGACGTCAAATTGTTGTATTTTCTTCTTAGATCTGAGGGCAAAAAGCAACAATAAGCGTAACAAGGAGGGATTCCCTGTTGGTGCAAAGTTTTCTATGTAGTCAAGTCCCTCAATTTGATTGAAGCCTTGAAAACACAGTTGAGCCTTGTATCTCACCGGGTTGCCATGGCAGTTCTGTTTGATTTTGTAGATCCGGGTTGTCTTGAGTGCATTCTTGGGCTCCGGACCGTTGTATTCTTCCCACGCAAGTAAATCTTTTATTGATCCCAGTTCCTTGTCCATTGCCTCAGTCCAATCAAGATGTTCCTTGCATCTTTGGGCGTCTTTGTACGATTTTGGCTCATAGTGGTGGTAGAATACATACCTTTGTGGAGGAGCAATGCAAGAGCGGTCTCTTAAAATTTGTCCTGAGGGTGCTGAAGGTTGTTGTACAGGTATTGAGTTTGAATGAGCTGCTGGTGTTGACAATTTGGGAGTTTTGGATGAGCAGTTCCCCAATTCCAATTTGGATTTGTTTTCATCTGAAGAGCTGGCTTAATCATTGTCCCGGTTGCAATATCCCGTCCACGGAGCTGAAGGAGGGGGTGGAGCTTCCAGACCCTGTTCCTGAGGTTGAGATGAGTTGGAGTTGTTTGACCAGGGATTGTTGTCAATGTTCAGTCCAGCTCCAGGTGTATTTGTCCTGGGCATGTGAAGGAACTTCACATGCTTTGAGGAGAAAATAGAACCATGTTTTTTCAGAACCCAATATGATAGTAGAAGTGGGTTGAAGCCTACTAAAGTGCCCTCTTTGCCCTTAGAGTCAAAATTTTCCCCTTTTGGCCTCTTGTTGATTAGGAAGATCCATGGGTTTCCAATTGGTTTGAGATAATTGCAGGGTAGTACCTTGGCGTGCATTTTTGTCCAAGGAGTTGATTCATCATCTTTTTCCGGGATGTGGTTGAGCATAAGGCAGCAGCCCTTGACAACTTTGTGCCAAAACATGGAGGGTAGGCGACTATCCTTGAGTGTGGCTCTTGTAGACTCTGCTATGGTCTGGTGTGGTGCCCCATCCTGGACACCCTGGCCAGTGCGGAGATTTTAATTTTTTATGATTTTTCCCTATCATCATTCATAGGTATCATTATCAAAAAAAAAAAAAAAAAAAAAAAAACATCCATCCACCATATCATTCAATCATCCCCCTCAAGCTCTCCATCATCATTGACCATCAACCAATCAATCATCCTTCATTCATCCCTACTCACCTATTCTCCAAACTTCATTTTCAACTCAATTTGATTGTCAAGGATGACTCAAATCCAATCCAAGGCATGGGGCCCATCAGGCTCAATCCAAGCATCCCTAACGCCTTCTTTGTTGACTTGAAGGTCTCCCCCATCAAGAGATCCTTGGAGGAAGCACTCTCCAAGCTGAATCACCATTGTCCTCAACCGATTGGCCAATTGGAATCCATCAATCTCCACTTATGACTCATGATCCAGTCACCCCTCCCTCTCTCACCTTCACCCCCTATCAATCTACAGCAAATCTTTGCTCCAATATCCTCATTGGTCATCTGAGCCTGATAGAATTGCTTGCCGAACATTTCATGTGGCGGTCTCAAGCAGCCTTCCATCAATCCCCTTTCCACCTCTAGCTTGCTGGTCTCCCGCGTGGCTTGTCCGTTGCCCTTGCGGGTCCCTTCTGTTGCCAGTGCCCTTCGGACACCTGCCGGCCGTCATCCGCGGCCTTGGCAGTCTCCCATGCCCGTCAGGATGCCCGCAGGTGTCCCTCTTTGGTTTTTTTTCTCTGAATGCTTGTTTATTTCTTTTTTTTCTTTTGTTTTCTCATGACACTGATCGGTAAAAAAAAAAAAATCTGCTCCCATTTGTAAATCTCTCTTGTAAATAGTCCACAGGCCTCTGGTCTATAAAAGGAGGGGCTCTCCCCTGATTTTTCATCATATCATCATATCATTATAGAATATCAATCCATGGGAGTGTGTGCCTATGTTCCCCCCATTATTGAGAAATTAAGATCCTGATCCTTATCCTGGGTATATCCTTGATTGCCCCCTGATCCATTTTTTGTGACTCTGAGTCTTTGCCCCTCTGTGGCCTGATCTTTATCACCAACCAATAGCCTTGCTGGTTGAAGAAAAATTCTGTCTGTTGGAATTTTTGAGTGTGTTAAACCACTCCTTGATCCCTGTCTCTGACCATACTGGTCCTGATCCTTGATCATCTTTCTGGAGCCAATCACAATTGATTGAAGAGGTCTTATTAAGCTTAAGAACTGGAGTGTTATACCTCCCCTTATCTTCTTTGGGGTTGCATTCTGCCAGCCTAATCTTGAGTCCCTTGAGAAGTGTTGAGGTTATCCTTGCTTCAAATCAGTTACTGTTTGCTTTAGAGCTTCTTAAACATTGTGCTTTGTCTTGTACAGCCACCCTCAGTTATCTGGTACGCTTCAAGCGCTTGATTGCGGAGAGTTGGGCAGGTTCATTGAGAACCTGGAGGTTGCTTGGGTTTGAGTTGATCATCCCCAATATTCTGCTGACGACCAGAGTTATTAGCTTGTGGGCGTTGTTTACATACAACAGCTTTTGTTCTTTGAACTCTAAGCAGACTTTAACTTATTTTTTTCAAGTTTTTCCCTGCATAATCTTGTCTCAGATAGTGCTGTTCCATCACTACCGAACTATTATCATCTTTATCCTCTACTCCTTGATTCCTCATTTACCAGGTTCTGGACCTTGATCTTGGTTACATTTAAATATTTTTGTAACACTCAGGAGGGCAGCCTAAACAGCACCTTTCCCCTCCACAGAACTGCCACGGCCTAGCACCGTTTGGAGTCTTACATTTGGTCCCCCGGGCCGGGATCAAACCAGCAACCTTGGGATTTACAGTCCCAACTTGAAGAATCAACTCCAAAATTGAATCCAATTTTTTTTCTTTTCCTTCTTTTTTCTGTTTGTTATTTTTTTTCAGATCTGATCCGTGGAGGCAACTTAGTCCAGAAGTAAGTCCTCCCAATTGTGCCCCATCTGGGCAAGATCCTTGTTGTTTTGTGAAACTCTACTCTTGCCACACTTGTGAGCCACCTTGGACTCTGCTTGTTTGGATCTCTTAGGAACCCTTCAACATGGAATCTGCTGGATCCTCCTCATCTGTTTGGGCCAAGATGGTCAAAATCAAACCTCAGAACAAAAACTTAGGCTTCAATGGGACCAATGTCAAACAATTCCTGGACTCCTATGAGATGGCTGCAGAAGTGGATGGTGCCAGTGAATATGATATGGCTTATCAGTTACAATTTTTTATCTCTTCTGACAAAGTTATGGAGGTTATCAAATTGTTTGAGGGATTTGAAACTCATAACTGGAGGCTCCTGAAGGAGGCCATGTTGGCCTATTGGGGAAAAATAGATGTAGCCAGATTTACTTTGCAAGACTTGGACGCCCTGGTTTCTCAATGGATCTCCAATGGTGGTGTCTCCTCAGACTCTGACTATCAAGCTTTCAGAAAATATTGGGACCCTATCCAGTCCTATCTTATTCGGAACAACCACATTGATACGTTGGACAAAATATTAGTGCAATTTTTTCAATCTTTGTCTCCAGGAGTGCAGGAAAGAATTAAGGATGAATTGGTGAAATCTGGATGCATGATCACGACAAGAGATAATTGTTTCAAGCTCCCTGCTTTCATGGTTCTTAGGAATACTGTGGATAAAGTGATGAAAGGTCAAAAAGCTCTCACCTTTGAAAAACCTAAAATCACTGAACCAGTCCTTTCCCCCTCTTTTCAAGCATCTAACAAAATCATTAATAAGATGGAAGCCAATTGCAGGCCTAAACCCAATCCTCAGACCCACTGGGAGACACCTACTATAGATGATATCACTAAATTACTTCAGGCATTTGAGAATAAAATAGATCAGAAAATATCCTCTTTAGCCACTCCTAAACCTGCTAATTCTGTTCCTAAATCTACTATAGTCTGTTATTATTTCCATAGGGAAGGCCATGGTACTGGTAGATGCCCTGAAATCCAGAAGGACAAGGAGGAGAAGTTAGTAGAGCAGAAGGGAAATAATTTCTTCCTTCCTAATGGTGCTTTGATCCCTTTTGATTCATCTTGTCCAATCCGTCATGTGGTGGCCTCATACCAACCACCAACTCCCAAGAAGGCATCCTTGGTCTCTGTGTATTTTTGATCATCCTGTGGAAATCTGCAACCTTGGTATCCTCCAGCTATCACTTCTTCCAACTTCCCCGGCACCTATCAATCTGATCCAGCTAGGAAACGCCATGAGGAACCAAAACCTCATAAGTCTCCTCCTGTTCCATCTTCAATCCTGCAAAAACCCGTTAAACATTGATCTTCACCTGAGCCTCCTTCCTCTGATGTGGAAGAAATGGAAGTAGAAAGGGAAAAACTTATGGAAAGGTTCCAGGAAAACTCTGATCTTCCCCCTCTTCAACCTGTCCAACCCTCAGATCCTCTTCCAGAACCTATTTCACCTGATCTTCCTCCCTCCACCCAGCCCAAAGTTTGATTTGAGAGGGGCATCTCCAAGGACTACCCTAATGCTGTGGAAGGAGTATTAAAGAAAATTTCTGATCTTAAAATCCCTGATCTATCTGTGGCTGAACTCCTGTTGATCTCTCCATCTGTGGCTGAAGGGATGAAGAAATGGGTTTCTTGTCAACGTGTGGAGATTATTCCGGACGAATTGAAGGTCTCCTCTGGTACTCTGATAGAGGATTCTGGTGGAACAGATCCCTCTTAAGATCCCAACCTGTATTCCTGTTCTCTTGGCTTTCTCCCATTTTATCTTGGTGATTCAACTAAAACAGTTTCTCTCCTTGTGGATTTGGGTTCTCAGCTCAACTTGATTTTGGACTCCATGGCCTGCAAGCTTGAAGTTAGCCAAAGGGTCAGTTTCAATTCTGCTTTGTATGGAATAGGGAACCAGTCCTGTGAGCTTGTTGGTATTTCTGAGGATATCCCTGTTTGAATTGGTTGAAATATTTTTGGCACCTGTCACTTCTGGATCACTCGTCTGTCTCTCTCCCATGATCTTGGTTGGGAAGGCCTTTCTTAATGGATTTTGGTGCTACCCTGATGTTTTCTGATCAAGTTGGGGAGAGAATTCTCCTCCCTGATGCTGATTGCAGAAAGATTGAAGTTACTCTTTGTTCTTTGGATTCTGGTTGTTGGGAAAGAGACTTCCCTGGTCATCCTCCCAAATCTGTCCTGAAAGGAAAGCAGAAAGAAAACTCTCATTCCTCTGATCCTCATTTTTTAGCAGAATAGTTGGCCCTACTGATAGTTGTAGTTCTTCTCAGCCTCAGAATTCAACTCATGGACCAACTCCCACCTCAGAGGCATATATTTCTTTTTCCTCATCATTTCCTTCTCATCCAAATAAGATCAAAAATCAAACACATAAAAAATCCAAAAAATCCAAAAATATTTCTCCTCTGTCTGGATCTGTTGTATCTTCTTTTCCTTTTTCTTTTCAGTCTGATCACTCATCCTCTATTCCGGTTTCAAATCTCCGCAATGAGTCTAAACTAGATCTTGATCTTGATTCTTTTCTTGGTGGCCTTGGTATGAAGGAGTATGGTCTTAGGTGGAGGCAATTTGGGGTAGAAGTAAGTCCTCCCAATTGTGCACCACCAGGGGCTTCTACTACCGTCATTTTCAAAACTCTACCCTGTGCCACACATGTGAGCAATGTGTTATCTTTTGGATCCTCTTTTATGGAGAAGGCACCTTTCAAGGACGCAGCAGAACATTGAACTTGGAAGATGTTGGAATATGCTCCCAGTTTTTGTAGTCAGGTCTCACTGGTAAATGCTTGGAGGAAGCAAGGATTCCTCTCCTTTGCCACCAAGTACAAACAAGTCGCAAAGAAGGTCCAGCCAGTCAACCAACCAACACCTCTCAACCTCAATCCTCCCCTTATGTGTCCTCCTCTATCCCGCAATCCTTCCTGTGGTCTATCCCAATCCCTCACTGGCCCATTCATTCCCTCTGGTCGGGTCACTGAAGAACTTCTGAAAGTGGTCAACTTCGGTCCAGATGGATGGCTTCTTCCTGATAAGTTAAATTTGATCAAAAATATCTTGTCTCTAAGGGAAAAATCTATTGCATTCTGTGAAGAAGAGAGAGTTCTCTTGAAAGAATCCTATGGTCTCCCTTACATAATCCCTGTAGTTGAACATGATCCCTGGCAAAAGAAAAATATCCCAATCCCTGCTGCTAATTTAGACGAATTCATCAAATTGGTCCGCAAACGAGTCCAAAACGGTTTATACAAACAATTGAATTATAGTTATTCCAGTCCTGTTTTCTGTGTCCTGAAAAGTAATGTTAAACTTAGAGTAGTTCATGATCTCCAACCTCTTAATAAAGTTACTATTAAAGACTCTGGCTTGCCTCCTGCCACTGAAGAATTTGTTGAATCCTTCTCTGGGAGAGCTTGCTATGGTCTAGGTGACATTATGGGTGGCTATGACGAAAAATCCCTGCATCCTATTTCTTGGCCGCTTACTACTTTTGATACTTTCCTTGGTTGATTTCAACTGACTTGATTTCCTCAAGGTGCAACCAACTTGGTTTCAGTCTATCAGGCTCAGATGATGTGGATCCTCCAGGAAAAAATCCCAGATCATGCGGGTATCTTTGTTGATGATGGTGGGATTAAAGGTCAGGTTTCTGACTATGATAATGAGCTCTTACCTTGGCACTAAGGAATCCAAAAATTTATCTGGGAGTATGCTACTATCTTGGAAAGAATTTTATTTTGAATTGAGGAATCTGGCCTTACTGTCTCTGGATCAAAACTTGCCGCCTGTGTCCCTGCCTTGGAAATTGTTGGTCATATAGTCTGCAAGGAAGGAAGAAGGATGGCACCCTCTAAAGTCAACAAAATCATCTCCTGGCCTACTCCAATAAATCCAATGGAATTTAGAGGTTTCCTAGGTGTTGTACTTATGTCAGGATCTTCATTCCCTTACTATCCAAAATCTGTATTCCCTTGCGTCGCTTAACCAGGAAGGATGCTGAATGGATTTGGACCCAAGACTGAAAACGGTCATTTCAGTCGCTCAAAACAATTGTTGGGAAAGACATTGTTTTGAAAAAGATCACTTATGGACCCGGAGAGGGCAAGATTGAGCTGGCAGTGGACTCTAGTTATCAATCTTTTGGGGCTGTCCTTACCCAGGAAGATGAAAATGGTTTGGATCGTCCTGCTCTGTATGAATCTCTTCTTTTCTCAGATGTGGAATCCAGGTGCTCCCAGCCAAAAATGGAACTTTGCGGTGTGGCCAAAATGTTGAAGAAGCTCCAGACTGTCCTTTGGGGTCAAAATTTCAAATTGCAAGTTGATGCTTGATCCATTGTGGAAATGATCAATGCTCCCAGTCTTCCAAATGCTCCAATGAATCGCTGGGTAGCTTTTATCCAGCTTTTCTCTTTTGATATTGTCCACAGGCCTGGGAAATCTTTTACTATGCCTGATGGTTTATCTAGGAGACCTATTGGAGATGATGAATCAGAGGTTGGAATGGATTTTGATGAGGAAGAACCTTTGGTCCGCCCTTTTTTTGCTTTCTCCTCCCAAGATTACTCTGGTTTCCAGCAAGATTTCTGGCTTAAGTTAGAGCAGTACCTTTCAACTCTACAAAGACCCCCTGATATCTCTTCTAAAGATTTTTGATCTCTCAAGAGGAAGTCCTCCAACTTCTTTGTTCAAGGCACCAGGCTTATGAAAAGAAGAACTCCCTGTGCACTTGTTGTGGTCACTATCCCTTCCAAGCAAGATTTGATCCTGGAAAGTCTCCATGAAGGCCTTGGTCATTGTGGGGAAACTGAAACTTATTGACAAATATCCAAAAAATTTTGGTGGCCATCCCTGAAGAAATCCGTCTCTCAATGGTGCAGGAGTTGTGAAGTTTGCCAGAAATGTGATCTTAGGCAACCGGCCAAAATTTGTTACCCCACTGGAGAGTCCACTGTCTTTGGGAGGATTGCTATGGATGTGGTTCACATTAAGGCTGGTGGAGCTAAGTACCTCATTGTGGCTAGAGATGATTTTTCTGAATGGGTTGAAGCAAAGTTTCTTCAGAACCTCAGCTTTGAATCAGTAGCAGCTTTCCTTTATGAGACTTGGACAATGCGTTATGGCTTTGCACAATCTTATTTGACTGATGGCGGCTCCAAGTTTGGTGGTAAACTAGCTGATATGATCCGATCACTTCATGGCCAACATAGGGTGACCACTCCTTATTATCCTGAAGGCAAAGGCATGGTGGAAAGAGGCCATGCCCCTTTGAAGGCTGCTCTTGTCAAACTGGCTGGTGAAAGTGGCAGGAATTGTTGCAAATTCCTCCCCCTGGTCCTTTTCTCTGATCAAATTTCAACAAAACAAACCACTGGCTATTCACCTTACAAAGTAATTTTTGGTCAAAGGGCTGTCCTTCCTCTGGATCTGGAAATGGAATCTTTCTTAGGTATTTCTTGGGAAAGGGTTTCTTCCACCACTGATCTATTAGTTGCCAGATCCAAGCAGCTGGAAAGGAGTGAAGATATCCGTAGTGAAGCTTATCAGAAAATGATGGAGTCTAGGAAAAAATCAGTTCAGTATTGGGAATACAAGCATTTGAAGAAAATCAGGGATCCCTTGAACCCTGGGGATCTAGTCTTAGCTTATAATTGTTCCTTGGAAACTCAGTGGGGAAAGCTTTTCTCCAACCCTTGGAATGGTCCTTACCGAGTGATCCGTCAAGTTAGAGGTGGATCATATGTTTTGGAGGAACTGGATGGTACTCAGATGGCCAGAAGGTTCTCTGCTGATCAGGTCAAGAAATTTCATTCTTGTGGAGGCAACTTGGTCCAGAAGTAAGTCCTCCTAATTGTGCACCATCTGGGCAAGATCCTTGTTGTTTTGTGAAACTCTACTTCATGCCACGCATGTGAGCACCTGGGACGCCTTCTTCATTTTATCTCAGCCACTTCTAGGATTTTTTTTTTGGAAGGATTGACATATTCTTTTTCAACCACTCTTAAGATCAAAATGGCCATTCCTTGGTTTCAATCATCTTTCTTTCCTTTCTTTTTTTATGGCATCAAACTCGGGTGCAGACTAGGGACAGTCTGTAAGTTGGGGAGAGATGTGGTGCCCCATCCTGGAAACCCTTGCCAGTGCGGAGATTTTAATTTTTTATGATTTTTCCCTATCATCATTTGTAGGAATCATTATCAAAAAAAAAAAAAAAATCATCCATACACCATCTCATTTGATCTTCCCCCTCAAGCTCTCCATCATCATTGACCATCAACTAATCGATCATCCTTCATTCATCCCTACTCACCTATTCTCCAAACTTCATTGTCAACTCAATTTGATTGTCAAGGATGACTCAAATTGGATCCAAGGCAATGGGCCCATCAGGCTTGATCCAAGCCTCCCTAACACCTGCTTTGTTGACTTGAAGGTCTCCCCCATTGCGAGATCCTTGGAGGAAGCACTCTCCAAGCTGAATCACCATTGTCCTCAACCAATTGGCAAATTGGAATCCATCAATCTCCACTTATGACTCATCATCCTGTCACCCCTCCCTCTCTCACCTTCACCCCCTATCAATCTACACCAAATCTTTGCTCCCATATCCTCATCTGTCATCTGAGCCTGATTGAATCGCTTGCCAAACATTTCATTTGGCCATCTCAAGCGGCCGTCTTGAGCAGCCGTCCATCAATCCCCTTTCCACCTCTAGCTTGCTGGTCTCCCGCGCGGGTCTCTTCTGTTGCCGGTGCCCGTCGGACACCTGACGGCGGTCATCCGCGGCCTTGGCAGTCGCCCATGCCCGTCAGGATGCCCGCAGGCGTCCCTCTTTGGTTTTTTTTCTCTGAATGCTTGTTTGTTTCTTTTTTTTCTTTTGTTTTCTCATGACACTGATCCGTAAAAAAAAAAAATCTGCTCCCATTTGTAAATCTCTCTTGTAAATAGTCTACAGGCCTCTGGTCTATAAAAGGAGGGGCTCTCCCCTGATTTTTCATCATATCATCATATCATCATAGAATATCAATCCATGGGAGTGTGTGCCTATGTTCCCCCCATTATTGAGAAATTAAGATCCTGATCCTTATCCTGGGTATATCCTTGATTTCCCCCTGATCCATTTTTTGTGACTCTGAGTCTTTGCCCCTCTGTGGCCTGATCTTTATCACCAACCAATAGCCTTGCTGGTTGAAGAAAAATTCTGTCTGTTGGAATTTTTGAGTGTGTTATACCACTCCTTGATCTCTTTCTCTGACCATACTGGTCCTGATCCTTGATCATCTTTCTGGAGCCAATCACAATTGATTGAAGAGGTCTTATTAAGCTTAAGACCTGGAGTGTTATACCTCCCCTTATCTTCTTTGGAGTTGCATTCTGCCAGCCTACTCTTGAGTCCCTTGAGAAGTTTTGAGGTTATCCTTGCTTCAAATCAGTTACTGTTTGCTTTAGAGCTTCTTAAACATTGTGCTTTGAATTGTACAGCCACCCTCAGTTATCTGGTACCCTTCAAGCACTTGATTGCGGAGAGTTGGGCAGGTTAATTGAGAACCTGGAGGTTGCTTGGGTTTGAGTTGATCATCCCCAATCTTCTGCTGACAACCAGAGTTATTAGCTTGCGGGAGTTGTTTACATAAAACAGCTTTTTTTCTTTGAACTCTAAGCAGAATTTAACTTCTTTTTTTCAAGTTTTTCCCTGCATAATCTTGTCTCAGATAGTGCTGTTCCATTGCTACCAAACTATTATCATCTTTATCCTTTACTCCTTGATTCCTCATTTACCAGGTTCTGGACCTTGATCTTGGTTACATTTAAATATTTTTGTAACACTCAGGAGGGCAGCCTAAACAGCTCCTTTAGAACTGCCACGGCCTAGCACCGGTTGGCTTGTTTGGCTTGGCCGTTGTTTTTGGGATGGTAAGGCTCTGAGATGATGTGAGTGATGTGTTTTTCTTCAAAGAAGGATGTCAATCTTGCATTGACAAATTTGGTCCCCCCATCTGAACAGACCTCTGAGGGATACACACTGCGTCGTTGGTTTTCTTTCTCAAGCAGGCTGATGATGATGTCGGCTGTCTTGTCTTTTGAGTTCATTGGGAAAGCAGCCAGGTATCCACTGGCGTTGTCCACAAGAGTCAGGATGAAACAGTGACCAGACTTGGAGGGCGGTTGTATTGGACCCATGAGATCCAGGTGGATTTGGTCAAAGACCCTGGAGGATCCCGTCAAAGTGCAATTGAATGATGCTTTTGTGATCTTGCTCTTGACACACTTGAGGCATTGAAACTTGTGTTTTGCTTTGCTCGGAATGTGATGAATGAGTGGACCTAGCCTGGTTAGGGAAGCACGACCAAATTTTCTGTGGATCTCAAGCAGAGAGTCCTCCGGGGTGGCGGAAAGAGTAGAAACATGAGATTTGAGAGATGTGGAGGGGCTATGACAAGGCGTGGGCAGACTGTAGAGGTTTTCCTCAATCGTTCCATTCAGGACCAGCCCCCCGCCATGGGAAACCTTGAGTCAATTGTCCTAGGAATTGATTGTGCAGCCCTTTCTGTTCAAGGCCCCAGCGCTGATGAGATTGATCGTCACGTCTGGGACGTAGAATGCGTCAGTGAGTTTCAGGGTGAGGTCCCTCCAGTGGAGAGTGGCGGTCCCTTTTCCTTTGATGAGGAGACTGGCTCCTTCTTTGCCTGTTTTGATTGGATTGCCGTTGTAAGGTTCCATTTTGCTGAAGAAGCGGCTGTCTTTGAGCATGTGAACAGAAGCACCGCTGTCCAGGATGAATCTTTGGTTGGGGTCTCTGTGTTCAACCCACAGGTTAAGGAGTGCCAAGTAGTGGGCAGAGGGGGGTTCCGCTTTCTCTCTTTGAGTGTTCTTCTTTGCTTTCCATTTTGCCTGATTGTCTCTCCACCACTCAGGAGCTAGGTCAGGATGAAGGTTCCAGCAGTTGTTGGCAGAGTGATTCTTGTCTTGTCCAGGATGATGGTATCCTTCAATACAGAGTCTTGGATCCAACCCCTTGTTGGCTTGCTGGTGAGATGAGGTCTTTCCCCCAAAGAGTGCGACCTCCCCCTTTGAATTCAAATTTGAGATGGACAATTGAGCCATGGATTTGTTGTTCAGCTGCATAAGATGGTTCAGCACGTATTCCACAGAGAGTTCCTTGTTGGAGTGCATGATCTGTCTCTTGAAGTTGTCCATGGAGGTGGGAAATTTGAAGAGAATAAGGTAAGCCACAATGTTGTTGGGGAGCTTGATTCCGACCTCAGCCATCTTTTTTAGACTAACTTTGACTTGGGTGATGAAGTTGACAATCTCATTGGGATTGAATGAAAGTTACAGAAAGGTGTTGAAGACCCAAGCACAATTTGAAGCTTGAGACAAGGCAAATTTGTGAATAATGGCCTTCCACAGGAGTTTAGCTGAGTTCCTGTTTTTGGCCGTGACGCTATTCTCATGGGCGGTGGAATCAAGCTTTGAGATGAGGAAAAGCTTCAGTTTGTCATTAACAGAGGCGTCTAAGACTGAGGTCTTGTTTTTGATAATGTGGGCGCATCCCCTAATGTCCAGAATGGCATCCATCTTGTCTCTCCAGATCCCGTAATTGTCGTCTCCAAGGAGTGGAATTGTTTTGAGAGCGGTCTTGAGCATGGTTTGACAAAAGACATCCATTGTGCCCGGTTAGGTACATTTCTCTCTTAGTCTTTGAGTCGGTGATCAGTGAAGTTTTATGAGAGTTCCTTTTGGCTTTTAACTCTGAAGAGAAATAGGAGCTTTGATTGATCAGAGAACTAAGAGCTAGAGTCAAGACAAGATGGCAGACAGTAAGAAACAAGAACAGCCAAACTGAGATGAAGCACAAGAACTGAAACAAACAGGAAGAGTAGACCGTAGGAAGCCAGACATGGCTGAGGATGTTGAGCAGGCCAGTTAGTTGAGATTGAGACAATGGTTTGCTTGGAGAGAATTAGTTTGTGGTTGGATTGGGCCAGCTGTGTGTTCAGTGAAGGTGTGTCTTAGTTGAGTTTGTTGAGAAGTTGGTGAGGTATGAATCTCACCAGGCATTCACAGCGTCAAGTAGAAGTTGAGTCGGAGGTAAGTTGAGGTTGAGTCGGAGTGATAGGATGAGACAGAAAGAAGAGGAGACGGAAGAAAATAAGACAATGGAAGAGAAATGAGGCTGAAGATGAAGAAGTACAATGAAGAAGTACAAAAGGTGTTATGTTCTGAGGGCCGGCAGAGAGTGTTGACCGCTCCCCTGCTCCCCCTCCCTGAGTCTCTGGTGCGTGAGTCGTATGAATAGCCGGGAGCGCCTACCCGGACAACCGGGGGAGAGAAGAGCAACCCGTGCGCGCCTGATGGGATTGAGGCTGAGAATCTCAACACATACAATCCAGATTAGAATGACATATTTCCAATCTTGGGGATTGATGTTTGCAACCTAGATCTTGCTTTATTATATTCCATCCAAGAGAGCTATGACCCAAGGCATCTAAAATTGCTAGAAATTATGAAAAGTGAAAATCCTTGTGATGAGCTAATACACAGTCTAGAAAAGGAACTATCTATTCCTTATAGGGAAGGGAATTTTTCAATCTTGGAAGGTCTGCTCCACTTCCAACAGAAACACTCTAGTGTGATAGTCATCAACTCTGAAACCAAAATTAAAACTATACTGCACAAATGCCATGATAATTGCACTTCAGGACACTTCTCATTATATAGGAATATTTAAAAGGAAAATCAGACAGCCTGGTGGATTGACTGGAGAGAGCAAAACTTGGACTACTTCAAATCCTGTGACACCTTTCAGGAGGCTAACAAACAGACAGGAAAGAGATTTGGTCCTCTCCAGAAGATATCAGAACCCACCAATAGATGGGAAATAATAAAAATGGACTTTGTCACTGGTTTACCACAAGGAGGAACATACTCCTATAACTCTATGGTAGTGATTGTAGAAAGATTCTCCAAGAGAGCCAAATTCATCCCCAATCACAAAGATGACACAGCTATGGAAGTAGCTTTGCTCTTTTGGAAAAAAGTCATGGCTGATAATGGTATTGTCAAAATTATAATCAGTGATAGAGATCCAAAGTTTACTTTGGAATTCTGGAGGAACCTCCATGACATTTTAGGAAAAAAATTAGCTTTCTCTATGGCTTATCATCCCCAAAACAATTTTCTAGATGAGCGCATGATCCAGACTCTGGAAGAAATACTAAGAAGGTTTTTCTCTTTTTGTTTAGAATTTAAAAACCATGATTGATAAACTCATGACTGGGTAGGGCTCCTGCTGGTCCTAGGAATAGCATACAACAGTAGTACAAACTCCACCACTCAAGAAGTCCCTTATATTCTAGGAAGAGGATGGGTACCTAGGATTCCAAAAGAGATTGGTAACCAAAACCTTGTCAATGTCCACCCAAAAGCCCTGGAATTCAAGAAAAATTTGGACAAAGCCAATCACCATTCTCAAGGATGTGTTGGAGGGCCTTTGAGTACAAAAAAACAAGGTGGGATAAGAGCCACAAGGAACCTGACTTCAAAGTAGGGGACAAGGTCTTACTGTCCATGGTTAACTTCAACAATCTAGGAGGAAAAAAGAAACTGAAACCAGCTATTGTGGGCCCATTCTGAATTAAAATGCTCCATGAAAAGAATGCAGTTCAAGTTATCCTTAGTGAGGAATTTTACAAGAAAAGCCCAGTTTTTCTGGTTAGTTTGATCAAGCAATATAACCCTAGGGAAGCTGAAGACCCAGATGCGAAGAATAAACCCTTAGAGGCCCCACCAGAAGGTAGAAAGAGAAAATTAAGAAAAATCCTTTTTCTTGGAGAACCTATCCACAATGACTAAGACTGAGTTGTAGGAATAGGCTCCTCCTGGTGGTAGTCCAGTTGAAAAGTCCATGTTTATGATCTCCCATCTTTTCTTGGGTTCAGAAATCTTTTGCAGTAGACTAAACCATTTCCCAGTGGTCCTGTTGGACTTCTGACAAGTTTCACAACTGGTAACATACCGTATAGTGGAGTCTCTCCAATTAATCTACCAAGAAAAGAAAGAGTCAACAGGAAGGATGACAGGCTTTACCTTGTTAGATACAAAGGAGAATCAGCTGAAAAGGATGAGTGGTTACCAGAGAGAAAAATACCAGATGGCCCCATCCTTCTGAGGAATTTCAGAGCTGTGGAAAGGAAAGATTGAATCTCCACCCTAGAAACATTTTTTACATGTTGGTCACCCTCCTGATAATTTTTTTTTTGGTAGACCAATCTTGGAGGGGGGAATTTCAGCTGGCTACTATTCAGATCCAACTGAATAAGTCATCAATAATTAAAGGGTGATGTTAAATCCACAACTCCCAGTTGTTTGGTAGTTGTGTAGGGCCCTACATGGCCCAATAGACACGTGGGGGCCCATACACGCGTCCAAAATTTGCGTGCGGGCAAAAACAAGCGTCTAAACGCGCCCAAGGAGTTTTCTCAAACACGTGTAACCCACAGGGGGCTGTATACCCCCCTTGAACGGCGTATTTGCATTTTTTACTCCCTTACATGGAGGTTTTGAGCTGTGTTTGGGGGTACTGGGCCCCCAGGGGTTGTGCCAAACTTTTTGGGACCCCCTGGACCACATTTGGGTTCAATCAACACAAATTAGGGATAAACTCTTACTATGTGGGACTTTTGTTCCACATATAGCAATCATAAAGTGAAACTCAAGTGAATTTAAAGTGAAATCAAGTCAAATTCAAGTAAAATTAAAGTGACACTATAGGAAACTGTGAATAAAACATCCCCAAAAATTGACCTTTCTCAAGTTGAAAGTGAGCAAAATTGGTAGTTGTTCAATTGAAATTTGGATTGAATACTGAAGTAGAATTGCATTTTTTTTTTGCATTATGGGAACAGTTGCAAGCCCTCCTTTTAAAATGGCGGCTTTCAAGGACTACATTAGTTCAATGAAGAAAGCTGCGGAAAAGAAGGATTTGGGTAATGAATCATTGGAAGCAACAATTGCATCCTCATCAAGGGTGACAATTGAGGAACAAAATGTTTCACAAATGGACATGACCTCTGGTGGTGAGTAACATTTTATGTTACTGGTCTTTGCCATATTTAATTTGATTGAAACTGATGGAGGGCATACCATCAATATAACCATGAAACTGTAACTATGACTATGTGAATATGACAGATCCACTTTCCCCACCTCCTGTGAGAGCTTTTCCTACTAGGGAAGAGGCACAAATGTATTTTAAAACATGGGCAATGAAGCATGGTTACTCTTAAATAGTTTTCAACTCAAAGCGTGATAAATATGTTGATTTAGCCTGTGATAGACATGGTTTGTACTCTGGGAAATTGCTCACCAAACGGTCAAGGAAAACTCACAAAAGGAAGTTTTGGTTCAATTTTTTAATCTGTGCTAGTCACACAAAGGCATATCCCTTGTGGAAAATCTCCTACAAGAATGATCAACATAACCATCAACCATCTCCACACCCCTCAGTGAATCCTCACCTGAGGAGAATCTCTGGGGTAGGCTTAGAAAATCATAAAGAAGGCATGAATGATGGTCTCAATACACTTCAACTGAAAATAAAATTGAGAAAAAATGATTGTGGCAAATATGTTGATGGCCAAACAATCTATAACACTAAGCGTAAGGTAGCACTAGCAGAACTCAAGGGGAAAGGTGGTATGGAGGTCCTCCTTGAAAAACTTGGGAACTCCGGTTGGGCTCATTGAGAACAATTCAGTGCAGAGGTTCACTTGGAGAACCTATTCTTGGCTTGCCACAATTAATTAAAGCGTTGAAAGCAATTCCATCATATAGCTATGATGGATTGTACTTATAAGACAAATAAGTACAACATCCCCCTATTTCAGGTTATAGGAATTACTTCAAACCAGAAAACATTCACAAAATCTCTTGTTTTTATAACAAGAGAAAATTTTGAGTTCTACAGTTGGTCTGTGAATGCACTAAAGGAGTTGCCTTATGATCCTGAGAGACTTCCCAAAGTCTTTTTGACTGACTGTGAAAAAGCTTTCATCCATGCTCTAGAAAAAATTTTCCCTGAGTTAACAAGACAGTGCTGTCAATTGAACTTGTCTAAAAAAGTACAAGAAAACTGTAAAGTGTGCTTTAATAATGAGTTTTAAGGGTGGAAAAGCTTTATGTCTCTGTGGGCTAATTATGGGGCCTCAAAACCCAAGGAGGAGGCAGAGGGCAATGATGCCAAACTTGAAGTAAGTTCCAAATCACTGCACCAAGTCATACTCAATGAATGTGGTTTTGCCCTGTTCCCAACAAATAGGTGACCTACTAGCTTCAAGAGGCTCCATTTTGCCTGGAGATTTTCATCCTCAATGGAGGTTGGATTATGAACCTTGCAGTTCTAGTTCTGTAAGTTGGTTTAATTTGGATTTTTAAAATCATTTTGTGATTAATGATTTTTGATAAATGCTTTTTGAATGATGATTCCTACTTGACTAAAATGATGATTCCTACTTGACTAATATTTGATCCTTTTAAATTTTTAAATTTCAATTTTGATGAACTGCTCAACAATTCTCAGTTACATAAGAAGCTCAATGCAATGATCTTTAATCATCCTGATCAAGATTATCCTGGGATATTGAAGCACTTGATGAAGGAGACAGCCAATTATTGATCAAAGCAAAGACTTGAAACTAAATTCTTGCAATTGAGCAGAGGCATTCCGCAATGGACTAATACCCGGAAAGATCCTTGTTGATTTGAAAACATTGAAAAATAAATTAAGCAGGAAAAAAGAATTAGAAGGGTACCAAAGGAGAAAAGAAAAATGATTTTAAGTTTTTTCTTTTGTGAAAGGTTCATGCTTTTGGTATAATGAACTGATTGAGAAATGTTTATAGTCCAAGTCAGGCTCTTCATCTGAATTTCATAGTTCAGTGGAAGAGACTGAAATTTCATTGTGTTTGGTGCTGTTGAAATCCAATTCCTTTTTGCAGGATGAAGCGGACGCAAAGGAGGAGTAAAACAGAAGCTCATCTTTTGTGAGTGGTTATTCCTTTGATGAGATTAAAATTTTGGCTAACTACTTTTTGATTTTAGGAAGTAAATTACCTCAATCAAATAACTGAGAACTTACATAAGTTCTTGGGTGAGTTTTGGGACCAAGTTTGTGGTGGAAATTGTGGTTTTAGAGTCATTTCTAAATCACTTGGGTATGAAAACAATGGATTGTTTAAAGTTGCAAAAGAAATGCTTAATTAATTGAGAAAAAATAAGGGGTTCTATTCTAAGATATTTGGCCGGAGTAAAAATTCTGAAAAGATAGACATGATGTTAATGAAATCAATGAAAAGATTCCCTCTTCAAAATGGCTTTCAAAGATTGATATGGGTGAGAATAGCTGATACTTATAGAATACCAATATGTTTCATTTCATTGGATTCATGTTGTACTTTTAATCCTATGAAAATGAGTGTAAAAGAAAAATCAGATCCTATGTTCATTTGCTTTGTTAACAATAACCATTGGTTCCCAATTTTACTTAAGGGAGATGAAATTCCAATCCCATGCATAGTTTTCAAACCACCTTCCATGATTTCTAAAGAAGCAGCTGGTTGGGTTGATCCCCTCAAAGATCAACTTGAGTTGTTTTCTAACTTATAGATCAACTTGAGTTGTTTTCTAACTTATAGATCAATTTCATCATTTGGGCTTGGTCTAACATGCTGATATTTTAATTCTATCAATATAAATGGATATGAAATTTTGGACATCATTATGATGAGTTTTTT
Source organism: Puccinia polysora (assembly GCA_025617555.3). NCBI lineage: Eukaryota > Fungi > Basidiomycota > Pucciniomycetes > Pucciniales > Pucciniaceae > Puccinia > Puccinia polysora. The sequence goes on along the minus strand of CM062641.1, from coordinate 27,887,306 downwards.
GAGTTAACAAAATTATGATGAGTGTTTTGAATGAGATTTTAATGGTAATTCAGTTGAACTTGTTTTCGGCTGATTCCATTACAAGCTTAACTTTTGTTAAGCTTGTGATGTGATCAGCTTAACACAAGTTGAAATTGTTTTTATTTTTTGGAACTTTTACTTTAGGGCTTCTCAAAAGAATTATTGTATTTTTTGGCTGGTCAAAAGACTGATATTTTTTTGGCACTTTTACTTAAGGGCGGGTCAAAAGACTTCTTGTAATTTTTGGCCCTTTTGTTTTAGGGATAGTCAAGTTGAAGTTGAATTTTTTACTTGAATCTGAAGACAACTGCTGTCATACTGAAACCTCAGTCTAACCTCAGAATATAACCTCAGCACAACTAGTATAACCCTCAAGCCTAATCTACTTTCCAAGGAGCTTCAACCTCAAGGCTCACATCAATATTTCTCCAGTAACTATATACCTCAGGATCTTCATGCAGTACATATCTACATATAGTCTAACGTCATCAAAGTATGCAGATAGACTCCATAGGCTTGCACATACTTAATCTCCCAGTTCTGCACATACTCTAACCTTATTAACTCTGTCTAACCCATACTCTTTCATGGGTTACCCTTTGGGAATCCTTATTTCCATCCTCTTGCAGATTGTATCCCATACTCTCTCTACTTAGTAAATAGTGTCATGACCCCCATGTACACTGTAAATCCTTCAACTGTACTCTCCCAAATTAGAAAGCCCAGAACTTTAACCTTGTCCCAATGTAGAAGAAACCTAACCTAATGTAGTAGCATACCTGATCAGCCCTCTCTTTTACCTACACTATTCCCTTGTCATTACATATGTAGTCTGAGCACCAACCAGATTTACCTCTGTTGTGGTTTTAACCTCTTTTCTATTTAAAATGGACTCCTCTTCCTTCTTCCTGATTGTTCCCCAAGAAATCAGTTTACTAATTCTTACTAGGAATCCATTCTAGCAAGCGTCATCAGCACTCTACCTTCTATTCAATCCTAATCTGCTCCTTGCAGCTTCTTCCAGTATCCTTGCCCCAAGCCTACTGAGATTAGATTCCTCTCTGTGCCAAGCCCTGCTTACACTTCAGCAGCCCTTGTTACATTAAACTTATTTCTTCCCCAATATGACCTATTCACCACCAAAACTCCTTATCCTATTTACAGCATGAAAATATTGCTATTGAATTGTGGCAATTTTTTTTTTGTTTTATTACCTTTCCTAAACTTTGAGTTTTCCATTGAATTTTTGGTTACTTAATTTTACCCCTAATCTTGCCATAAACCTTCTTTTTAATAAAACACCCCAAATTCCATTGTCTTAACCCCTCTTCAACGTCTTACTTTGATGCTTCAATGTTTTTCTTTGACGCTTTGACTTTTCCTTTGAAGCTTCAATTATTTGACCCTTCAATGCTTTGATGCTTTACTTTGACACTTTGACGCCTTACAACAAAGCTATAAAAATTACTTTGATGTCCAATTCAACCAATAATTAAGTTCATTGGGGTATAATCTTTTGAAATAATTTGATTTCTTGTTCTAGGTGAAGAACTTATTTGGGTAAATATTTGTTTTTAGAAATAAGAATGCCTCCACAATGTGCTCTTTATGCTCACATCTCTAGCCCAGCTGTCACCCATAGCTCAAGGGGAAGAGGTAACACTGAACCTACTGAGCCTTCTACCCCCAGAGCTTGTGGAACGGGTAGGACCATTTCTAACCTGCCAGAACCAGTGGCTACCACTTATACTCCTATGAGAGTTACAGTTCAGTTTCCAATCCCAGGCTAAAATGTTTTGGACTCTCCTGCCTATGATGCCAGCATGGTCCCAATTCCAGGAGAAGAGGAAGAAGATGATGAAGATGAGCACTCAGGATTTGACTACAGCATCTTGAGTGGCTTGAATTCACCCTCCCCAGAGGGTAATCCTAGTACAACTTCTAATGCAACAGCAATTTCATCACCTTCTCCAGCTACTAACCATCCCACCTCTCAGGGCCCTTCAAATGACCCTGCTCTGCTGGCCATTCTTCAGCAAATGAACACTGCAATGACCCATCTCTTGAAAACTTCTGATCATCAACCTTCTTCTAACTTTAAATCCCCATCCATCAATGCCCCAGACAAGTTTGATGGGACAAGCCCAACCAAGCTAAGGCCCTTCCTCCAAGCTTTTTAAATCATCCTTGCTAATGATGAAAGGGCTTTTGCTAATGACAGGAAAAAAATTCTTTTTTACAGTCTCTTACCTTACAGGAAATTCCAGTCAATGGATCCAACCTTATCTTTCTCACATTGGTAATCATGAGCCAGAATTTCTAATTAATTCTGGGTTTTTATTCACCCAACGGTTCCATACCCTCTTTGGAGATTTCCTGGAACTTCAATGTGCTGAAAAGGAGCCAACCCTCCTTAAAATGAATGATACTGGCTAGGCTACTAACTATATCACTGAGTTCACAAAACTTATGACTAAGGTCTCTGGCTGGGGTGATAAATCCTTTTCTTTCATTTAAGACAGGGACTTCCAGCTAGACTGTTGGACCAACTAGCCAGTTACGATGTACCTCAAGAAAAATTTCAGTACCTAATGGAAATTTTCCTTAAGTATGATACCCAATACTGTGAAAGGATCCAGGAAAATTCCTTCAGCTCCCATCAATCCTTAAGACATGGACCCAGTTTTTCAAATCCTTAAAAAACTCAAAAAACCAGCCAACAATTTATGTTCAAGGGAAAAGCAAAGGCTACCCTTATTAATCAAGCTCCAACCTATTGTCCAAATCCCAATGTGGGTTAAGATGGACACCTCAAGGCTAATCAGAAGGCTATAATAAAGAGGGAGGATTTGTATAACTACTGTGGAGGTTCTCAAAAATTTAGCCTCTGCAGAAGATGTCCAGATTTCAAAACTGGCCAGATTCCCATTCCTGCTAACCCCAAACAGGGAAAATACTAGGTGTCACACAACCACCCCACATGCTATAGGGCAATCTTGGATGCTTGTGAGCGCAAAAGGAAAGCTGAGTGCAAGGGCAAGTTCAAGGTAGCAAGGGCTAACTGCAAAGTGCAAACTTAGGGTGGAGTAATTTAACACACAGCAAGAGGGATGAATGTTCTGATGGAAGGAAACCAAACCCAAGCTCAATGTGATGACTGGATTTAGCAAATGCAAGAACATATGAAATTAACTAACTGAGGAAACATCCCCAGGCAAGCCGATTACCCTTTATAAGTTAATCCAAAATGACTAGATACAACCTGATGGATGGTCAACTACACTTTTGAGCAATGAGGAAATGAATGACATGGACAGATTACAAAATGAAATGACCGTATGAACATTCCTGAGGTCTTAGCATAAGTTCAAGACAATAGGGGGAAAATGTATTGGGATGTAATGGTTGAGACATGAGGGAATGACGTCAGAAGCAATGCAAATATGAAGATGTAGTTTATGCAGGGTAAGGGACTAGTCAATTTGCAAACTATATAGTTAAGATTGCTTGACTAACGTGGGTTCAAACTAGTGAGAGAATGTGACCTGGAACCCAAGGGTTATTGATACCCAGGGGGAAAAGGCATAGCCCAAATGGATGGTTGACCAAGGTAGAGTTGACTGCAAGGTTTGCAAGTGGATGCTGAGTCAGTTGCCAAGAATGGAATTTTATGCAAGCCAGAGTTGATAAGCGGAAGGCGCCATTTATGTTGTGCTTCCAGTTTGTCATGCTTATGGACTGAGGTAGATGTTACTGAGGAAAAGGGTATGTCAAAGTGGGAGGACAATAACCCTTAAGCTTGAAGCGTGACAGTTGCCCGGGTATAAAGATGCAAGCTCCTGCAAGCGTTCAGACAGTTTTCCCATTGATTCCAAAGTTTTTAAAATTACTGTATACACATTACTTATTACTTCTTTGATTTAAATAGATTCATAATAAATCATTTTGTCATTTTCATTCCGCCATTGCAAAACTGCATTTGACAAAACAAGCAATGTTTCCCTAGTACAGGCATGCAATGTATCCAAGACAAATGCAAACAATGCCGTTTGCGCAAGGTTGCTTGCACATTCCCTATAAGTAGTGAGCCAGTTGTAGATGTACCAGAAGCTTCCAGAAGGGAGGTGCAAAGTCAAAGGTCCGCGCCGCAAGTCAATAATCATATAACACCAGTGCCGGAGATTGAGTTCTTAGGTATTCAGAACCCTGGTAAGTTGAGGCTTAGAGACTAAAAATAAGTAAAAAATAAAGGAAAGAGAAATGGAACTAATATAATCTTTGTTGATGTAGTACTGCCACAATTCCAATGATATACCACCAATATGCCTCTGCTGCCACCGCCATATACTTGGTCAATTGGGTTGGAAGTGCAAAGTGAGGTGCAAAATGAAGTGCAAACCAAGGAAACGCAGACAATCAAAGAGGCAAGGGAAGAAGGAATGGCTGAATGGGAGGTGGAACCAGAGCAAAGGGAGGAAAATGAAGAGGAAGGAAATGGAATAGAAGGAAGGAGTGGGATGGAACAGGAGCTGGAGCAATGGGATGGAACCAAAAGAGATGAGGTGGAAGGCCAAAATGAGGGGAACCAAGTGCAAGTCCAAGGGACAATCAAAAAAAATACAGGACAATTGAATGGAAATGTGGGAGAATGTTCTGCAAGGGGCCAAAGGAACAGAGCTCATGAGGAACTCATGGAGGAAGGTGGATGGAATAACCAACCAAAGAGGGTTTGGACTGCAAAGTGCAAGGAAATTTTTGAGAGACATCTGGTGACACAAGTGATGATCTTGAGAAGATTGTCTTCTTTGGTGGACAACAAAGATTCGGAAGATTTTAGGTTGATGGTAAAGGAATTGAATGAGAATTGGGACAAAGCAGAAAGAGAAATAAAGGATAATTTGTAGAAATGTATTCTGTAATTATATATATTGTTTTTATTATTTTATTATTATATATATAAATATATATATATATATATTGACAGAAAATAGGATTCTGATTTCAAAATAAAACATGAAGGCATAAAAATTGTAAAAAGAAAAAAGGGGATGGTTGTGAAAAATGGAAAGGAAATGGAATAGTGAAATGGTATTACATTAATGGGAAGGAATGGGATGGAAGAAATGGAATTGAATGGGAGCTACAATTGGCAATGTTTGAAAGGGTAACTTGCATGGAAGTCTCAAACCAAATCAAAAAAATTGCAAAGATGATGGGCTGGTTCCCACAAGGTGCAATATTTGTCAGACTGGAAGCCAGTCCATTCAACAAGGTATTTAAGCTTTCCTTTGTGTAACCTGGAATCCAGGATAAAGCTTACTTCCCACTCTAGCTGATTGTGGACTCTGACCGGTTCAGGAGGGGGATGAGTCTTTCCCAGGTATAGGACTTGGGTTGGCTCTAGGAGGGACACATGAAAGACCAGGTGGATACCTTTCCATTTTGCAGGTAAGGTGAGTTGAAAGGCGTTAGGGGAGAAAATTGATTCAACTTTGAAGGGGACAAGCTTTCTTTCAGAGAGTTTAAAAGTGGGGCAAGTACAGCAAATATTGCAAGCATTGAGCCATACCCAATCTCCTACTGAAAAGCCAATCTGCTTGTTCCTTGTAGCTCTGGTTTTCTGCTTTGAGGTTTGTTCAAAGTTGCAATTGAAGGGATTGTATGTGGTTAAGGTAATTGGTAGCAGGTTGAGAAGGTGCTACGTGAAGGGAAGAGAAAGTTGGATTTCTACCATAAAGATTTGGGAAGGGCAACTGTTTGGTGGAGGAATGAGTGGAGTTGTTGTAGGAAAATTTGGCTAATGGGAGCCATTGTGACCAGTTTTTCTGTTGGTAGGAGAGGTACATTTGAAGATACTGTTCAAGGATATGATTTATTTGTTTGGTTTTCCCATATGTTCCCAGGGTGTAAGCCGTTGATAGATTTTGAGTGATCTTCAAACACTGACACAGCAAGGTCCAGAAGCTAGAGACAAACAGAGATCCGCAATCACTAATTATATTATCAGGGAGACCATTCTTTGAGAATACATATTCTATAAATAAATTAGCTAAGTCCTCAGAAAAGGCCGTCACATTACTGAAAACAAATAAAGCCATCTTTGAGAAACAATCTACTACTACTGAAATAGCATCATAACCACTAGAAATAGTTAATTGGGAAATGAAATCCATAGAAAGAAAGTTCCAAGGAATCAGCGGAACTGGAAGTGGCTGAAGCAGCCCATACTTCCTTTGTTTCAAGGAATTTTTCCAATTGCAATCACAGCACGTGTTAACATAGTCTTTTACTTCATTGGTCATACCACGCCAATAGAAGTCTTGTGCAATCAATTGGTAGGTTTTATCCTGCCCATAATGACCAGAAAGCAGAGAATCCTGCCTTGAATCAAGATATATAACTTAATGCAAGGATTATCTGGTGCTACTATACAATTTCTATAAACTAAATAATCATTTTTGTCAATACTATAATCACTATCTACTAAGTTTGCATTATTGCTAAGTTTGCTACTCTTGGGGTTGTCAAGTTGAGCTTTTTGTATTTTGGAAGCTAGATCTCAAAGTTGAGTGATGATTGAACTGAGTTTGGTAGACTGGGTTGAGGAAAGTGTCCTAACGTTTTCAGGATTTTTGTTGGCAAAGGTGCTCCCCCCTCCTGGGTAAATGCTGTCCCAATTTGAAAAAGAATCAGGGACTACTGGTTGTTTCCCAGGACTGTACGTGATTTTAAGGTTGAACTCAGAGAGGTATCCGGCCCAACGTGCCTTTCTGTGTGTAAGGACTTTTGAGCTCATGAAAATTTCAAAGAATTGTGATCAGTTAAGACCTCAAAAGTTTCCATAAGACTCAAAAGGTATGAGCACCATTTTTTCAAGCAATAGAAGATTGCAGGAATTTCCTTGTCATGAATATTGTAATTAAGCTCTGCAGCAAGAAATTTGCAATACTTGAAAGCTGTGGGATGAAAAAGAGAAGAAGAGGAGGAAAAATGCAAGATTACTCCTGAAATTGCATAGTTGCTTGCGTCTGTTTTGACAATATTGCAGGCTAGTTCATTAAATTGAGCAAGTATTGGAGCAGTGGGAAATTCTTTCTTCAGAGCTTCAAACTCCAAAGCAGCTTTTTCTATGAAAAAAAAAATGAGTGTCTTTTTGAAGAAGGTTAGTAAGGTTCACGTTTTTCTTGGCATAATGCTCAATAAACCTCCTTTAGAAATTACTGAAACCAAGAAAAACTTGAAGGTATTTAACAGAGGAAGAAGGAGGCCAGTCCAATATTTGTTGGCATTTGGCTGGACCCATCCTAGTCCTTGCTGCAAGACTATGAAACCTAAAAATTGAAAAGAAGGAGTATGAAATTTGCACTTAGAGGCTTTTGCAAACAGGTCATTATTGCAAAGTTGCTGCAGAACCTCTTGCACCTGTGTGATTTGATCCTCAAGAGTTTTTTAGTAGACTAGTATATTGTCAAGATAGACCACAAGATATTTTTCTACAAGGTCAGAAAAAATGTCATTGACAAAATTATGAAAAGCGGAAGGAGCATTGCAGAGGCCAAAGGGCATGAAGGTATACTCATAACTGCCTAAATGTGTTCTCATTGCGGTCAAATACTCATGAACTTTTGGAATGCAAACTAGGTTATAGGCGTCTCAAAGGTCTAACTTTCAGAAATAAGCAGCTCCACGGAACAGAGTGAGGAGGTGCAACATAGGTGGTACTGGGTAGGCATTCTTCCGGGTTACCTGGTTCAGTTTCCTATGGTCAAAACAAAGGCAAAGTCCACCATCTTTCTTTGGAACAAATAAGACAGGTGAACCAGTGTTTGAATTGCTTGGTTGAAGAAATCCTTTTGATAAATTTTCTGCAATTTATTCTTGGAGCATGGTCAATTCCTGCTTCAAGAGAAAGTAGACTGGTATGGGTGCTGAAGGTAGGCCAGTAAGTTTTATTTTATGATTGGAAGAACGGAATGGAGGAAGTTTATCTGCCTTTACAGCTGAAAAGAAATCAGCAAAGTCATGATAAACCAAAGGTAAAGACTCTCAAATGGTTTCTAAATCTAAAATCTTGTCATCTTTGAGCATGGGATTCAAAGTGCTTGCATGATGCAAGAGGATTAGGGAGCTCAAAATACACCATTTGGTTGGTGCCTGTTTCTCTTTGAAGAAACAAGGAAGAGGTAAGTCGGACAAATAAGCAATAACTCCTAAATATGAAGAGGGAACTTGGGAATGAAGTTCAGGATATCGCAAATCTCCTTGCAGAAAAGTGTCATCCAACTCAATGAAAGTTTCAGGTAGGCTGTTTAATTCCTGTTTGACGGAGGGGTTAGTTTCCTGGGGTTGCAAGGTTCAAAGGTTAATTACTCCTTCTCGCCAATTCACATCCAAATTCCAGTGGACTAGGAAATCATGGCCTAGAATGGTATCATTCATTCCAGGAATATCCAAGAAAAATAAATCCCATTCAAAGCTGGGGAAATTGGAAAATGCAAAGGTCCATTTTGCATTTTGAGAAACCAAATGAGATGGCTCAGTTGCACTACTTACTAAATAGATTGGGAACTTATATATCTTGAAACACTTAAAGTTTTTGGAAGTGGCAAAAGATTTGCTTATAAAGGAAAAATTAGTGCCAGAATTGAGTAAAACTCAATAAGGAGAGTTGTCGGAATGGAAAAGGACAAATCTTGAACTTGGAGCACCTAGTGACTTGCAAGTTCAAAGATTGACTTGCTGTAATTTAGATAATGTGTATCCTTCCTTGCAAGTGCCAGGAAAACTACAAGCTAATTTTTTTGACTTTTTAGCCGCTTCACGCGCTAGCCACTTTGCACAACTATCAAAATCATGTTTACCTCCACAATACATACATAACCCATTCTTTTCCCTCCTCAACCGTTCCTCATTCCAGAGCATCCCAGTTTCTTTATCCAGGACCTTTGGAGTTTTGGCAATGGGTTTTCCTTTTGGGTTGGAGTGTGAGGTTGGATCCTGTCTGAATTGGTTTGGATTCTTCAAAGATTGTTTTGAGAATTTGTCCACCTGTGGAGCCAAAGTTCTTGGTCCATGGTTGTTTTGTTGCAAGCCGTTCTTGTTGTGATAGCCATTATCAAGCTCAAAAACCCAGTTGATTAATGGATGAAGGGAGGTTGTCTTATGTCCCCCAACTGCAAGTTTTTTTATTAGGTGTGCCAGTTAACCTTTTCAAAAATGAAATAAAAGAGCTGCCTTGTTCCATGGGATGCAAAATTGCAGAGTTTGAAAATTGGAAATATAAACAGAGGCTCTACTCTTTTCCTTCATTACTAGATTATTTAGTTTGTATTTGGCATTTCAAACTTCATTAGGGTCTCCAAACAGGGTGAACAACTGTTGCTCAAACTTTTCCCAATTGTTGAGAATAAAAGTGGGGCTAGTTTTGTCTAATAGTTTGAGGTAAGGTTTGAACCACTGCAAGCCTCTTCCACCAAGGAAGGAAGATCCATACATAATTCTAGGTCTATCAGTAGGGTAATTGCAAGGATTGTTTGAGAATATGATTTTGCAGGACTGTAGGTAGGATCTAAGGTTATGAGGGTGTTCCCCAGTAAAATGATTAGGCTGTTTCATGCCCAGAGTGCAAAAACTAGGACCGCTTGGACCAGATTGTGAGGCAGTTTAGTTAAGCGCCTGGATCAGAGTTGTGAGTAAGATCAAAGCGCCGGGTTTGGGAGCATTAATGCAAGCCTGCAATCTACCACAAGTCAAGGTTTGATTGGAAGAGTCTTTAATTTCTTGGACAGGGTCCACTTCTTCCCAAGAGGGAGCAAGGGGATCATCAAGAGGTTCTACCAAAGTAGATTTAGAAGAAGGGACAGGATCTAAAGTTTTTCTGGCCCAAGAAATGCTGGACCTCCCTACCCAATGGATATCATCATTGTAAGGGGTGAGGGAAGCGTTCCCAGTTGAGTGAGTACATGAAATTGTAAAAGAAATCTATTATAGGTTGGCAAGCTACAATAGATGATTTTAGTTAGTTAATTTAATGTCACACAACCACCCCACATACTATAGGGAAATCTTGGATGATCTTGAGCGCAAAAGGAAAGCTGAGTGCAAGGGCAAGTGCAAGGTAGCAAGGGCTAACTGCAAAGTGCAAACTTAGGGTGGATTAATTTAAGACACAGCAAGAGTGATGAATGTTCCAATGGAAGGAAACCAAACTCAAGCCAAATGTGATGACTGGATTTAGCAAATGCAAGAACATATGAAATTAACTAACTGAGGAAACGTCCCCAGGCAAGCGGAGTAGCCTTTATAAGGTAATCCAAAATGAGTAGATACAACCTGATGGATGGTCAACTACATTTTTGAGCAATGAGGCAATGAATGACATGGACAGAGTACAAAATGAAATGAAATTATGAACTTTCCCAAGGTCTTAGCATAAGTGCAAGACAATAGGGAACAAATGTATTGGGATGTAACGGCTGAGACATGAGGGAATGACGTCAGAAGCAATGCAAATATGAAGATGTAGTTTATGAAGGGTAAGGGACTAGTCCATTTGCAAACTATATAGTTAATATGGCTTGACTAGCGTGAGTGCAAAATAGTGAGAGAATATGACCCAAAATTGGAACCCAAGGGTTATTGACATGCAGGGTGAAAAGGCAGAACCCAAATGGATGGTTGACCAAGGTAGAGTTGACTGCAAGGTTTTCAAGTGGATTCTGAATCAGTTTCCAAGAATGGAAGGTTTTTATGCAAGCCATTGTTGATAAGCGGAAGGCACCATTTTTTTTGTGCTTCTAGTTTGTCACGCTTATGGATTGAGGAAGATGGTACTCAGTAAAAGGGTATGTCAAAGTGGGAGGACAATAACCCTTAAGCTCAAAGCGTGAAACTAGGTGATTAAAATGTGGTACTCCCTGACCATTACCCCTCCAATAATTTAGTGAGTACTTTGGAAGTGAAAGCATTGAATCTACCAACTAAAGACTTACATTTTATTTTTTTTGCTCAATAATCAGGTCTATAGCATACTTGTTGAATCTGGAGCAACAAAATCTGTTATTTCCAAATCTATGGTTTCAAAGTTTTCCCTCTCTCCCAAACCTCTGAACACTCCCATTTTCCTAATTAACTTCAGTCCTTATGACTCACCTTGCCAGGAAATTACTCATAAAGTTTCCTTTAAGTTCTCCTTACCTTCCTTTCCCAACTTAGAATGTGATTTTTTGGTTTTTGATACTCCCCCAAAAGAGGCAATTATACTAGGTATTGACTCCCTCCATTTCTGGAACCCAGATGTAAATTGGAAATTGGGATTTATTACCCCAAGGCACCAACCAACTTTGGATCATTCCCCTTCTGTTGAACTCTTTTTGGACACTACTCACCTTCCGCCAATGAACCTGCAGGTCACTGATCCTGCTCCCCTTTCAGAATCTATGCACTCACAAAACTTTCCCTTGATTTCAACAACTATTTCTGTGAACAGAATATTCTTTGGAAATTTTCTGAAATTCTTGGAGGATATAGAGGAGGATCTATCCATTCAAATATTGCATATGATTATTTCCACTTCTGACTCTGGCCCAAAGCATACTGCTGCAGAAGGCCTGCATGAAGATGAAGAAACTGATGAAGTTAAAACTGTGATGGAGAGGGTTCCAGAAGCTTACCATGCCTTTTTAGATTTTTTTTCCAAGGTCAAGGCTGATACACTCCCTCCTCACAATGCTTACAACCATCATATCAAACTGTAAGGACCTTTGCCTCCATTTTGGCCTATCTACTCCCTCAGTCACCATGAGAAGGAGTCCCTCAAAGGTTATATAGCAGAAAATATAGAGAAAAGTTTCATTTCCCCCAGAACTTTCTGGGCTTTTGCACCTGTCCTCTTTGTGAAAAATAAGGATGGTGGTTTGCATTGGTGTTTTGACTATTGCAATCTGAACACTGTTACTTGAAAGAATTGGTATCCTATTTGTCTCATGACTCACTTTTTAACAGTCTTCTCCAGTTCTACCATTTTTTTTCAAAATTTACCTCAGGGTTGCTTACAATCTCCTTTGAATCAAAGAGGGGGATGGACATCTTACAGCACTCAGGACTCAGTTGGGAAGTTTTGAATATTTGGTAGTACCATTTGGTCTAACCAATGCTCCTGCCTTTTTTCAATTTCTTTTTAATTACATTTTTGCAGACCTTCTAACCATCTTTGTGGTGGTATACCTTGATCAAATCCTTATTTTTTACAAGAGCTTAAAAGAACATACAGCTCATGTGTGTGAAGTCTTAGGCAGACTTTGGAAGAAAAACTTATATGGAAAAGCATATAAGTGTGATTTTCATGCCTACTCAGTGGACCACCTAGGCTACATTATCTTCAGGAATGGTATTGAAATGGAAAACTCCAATTTCCAAAAAAATTTTTATTTGCCAACACCAACAAGCAAAAAGGCCTTGCAGTAGTTTTTGGCTTTTTCTAATTTTTATTGCAGGTTTATCATTAAATATTCCAGAAAGGTCTACCTCATAACTGCTATAAAAGGTTCAGAAACCATCTTTCCCTTGTCCCCAGGGGCTCCGCAGCGGTTTGAGGAACCCAAACTGGCCTTTACAAAGGCACCTATTCTCAGAAATTTTTATCTTTCTTTACAAACCTTTTTGGAGACTGATTCTAGTGACTATGCCCTGGGGGCTGTCCTCACCCAAGTCTCCCCTGATGGATCCAAGCACCTAATTGCTTTTGAAAGAAGAAAATTGGGTAGTTCTGAAATGAACTATAAAATCCATGATAAAGAACTCTTGGCCATTGTATGGACCATCAAGATCTGGAAAGCTTACTTTCTCAGTCTTTCATCTCCTTTTGAAGTTCTCACTGATTGTTTATCTCTGAAATATTTCATGAGCTCTTAATTCTTGACTTGTTGCCAAGCCTGTTGGGCTGATTTTTCATCCCAATTTGACTTTACTATAGTCTAAAGACCTGGAAAGCACTCTATAGTGCCTGATTTCTTTTCACGTAAAGAAAAAATTTAGCCCAAGGGGGGATGCCCTATGCTGAAAAGAATACAGAAAATTTGAAAAACCTCTTGAAACAGACTGAATTTGAACCTTCTAGAATTTTCTTTATTTCCACAAAACAGTTTGATAGACACTTGAACAAATTGATTCAATCCCAGATCTCCAACAAGTCAACCCAACAGATTATTCAGAAGCTACATAAAAAGGAACAAGTAAAGGTTTACCTTATAGATCCAGAAACTGGAATCATTATTTTCCAAAATATAATAGCAATCCCCAAAGAATATGAACAACTACAACTTGAAATACTTCAACAACACAACTCTCCTCTTTCTGGTAACCCTGGGCAAGACAAAACAATTGATCTATTCAAAAGAGACTTCCATTGGGAAAATATGACTTCCTTTATGAAAGATTATGTTTCTTCTTTTTACCTTTGCAGAAGAAACAAACCAAGTCACCACAAAAAGTTTGGACTCCTTCAACCCTTACCAATTCCAGATTCTCCTTGGAATTCACTCTCTATGGACTTTATCTGACAACTGCCACCATCCAATGGATTTGACTCAATCCTGTTGGTAGTTGATTGTTTTTCAAAAATGTCTCTCTTTATCAAAACCCAAACTGATATCTCCTCTGTGGAGTTAGCTAACCTGCTAATCTCTCATGTCTTCACTAAACACAGACTTCCAACTGAAATTTCCAGGGCCATAGGATCTTTATTTTTTTCTTCCTTTTGGAAAAATGTATGTGAAATATTACAGGTAAAAAGGAACCTCTCCACAGCGTATCACCCTGAGACAGATGGACAAAAAGAAAGGTTAAATAAGATACTAGAACATTTTCTTAGGAGTTATGTCAGTTATCACCAAGACAAATGAAATACATGGATCCCTCTTGCTGAATTTTCCTACAAAAACTCCACCCATACTTCCACTAAGCAATCTCCTTTTTTCACAATTTATGGACAACACCCCAACTTTTACAGCCTCCATGTAGTAGACAATTGTTAAAATAAAAAGGTCCAAAGGCTGAGAAAGAGATAAATAAAGATTAATTTAAACTTATATTGCAAAGAGCAGCGGATCAGGAGGTTCAGATGAGGGAGCACTCTGACTGGAAGTACGCAAGAACTGAAGGTGTTATACTGGCTTGCAACGCAGATGGTTTATATAGTTTAAGTACAAGCCATGTGAAGAGTAACAACTTGTGGTTGAGAGTTTATAGGTAAAGTGAATATTGAATTTATAGAAATCTTAACTTATAATGAAATCAGCAAAGGAAAGATTAGCATAGCAGTAAGTAAACTGTAACTACTGGATATTTAACTACTGGGTCTGCAAGCCTCTTGAGTTACTATTTCTTTTGAGCTAAGTAATTAAATACATTCTATACTAATAAATCCATAAAGAGGTTTTTTAATCCCCTTAATCCAATCAAAAAAATAAGGAAAGAATAATCAAACTGGAAAAATACTGTTGAACACTCTGAGATTGAGAAATAACTAAAAGGCTAGGCAGAGTGGTTATTTTTCATTAAATAAACTCTTGATTAGAAGCTCATCTTGGTATTTCTTAGTATGTTCTCTTGTTGATCATGAGAAATAGTGTAATTCAGTTTATTTATTTTAATATTTATTTCAACAAAAGAAAAAGAGACTGAAGTATGAGCAGAAATAGAAGAATTCCAACAAAAATCAACCTGCCAGCCACTAAATGACCCAGATTCATCAGAATCAGAAAAAATTATGAGTTGAATTGTAGAAGTCTATTAAAACTTATAAAAGATATGCTGACCTAAAAAGAAGTAATTTTCCTATCTCATTTTCTGTTGGAAAAATTTTTGGCTCTCTTCTAAAAATATAAAAACTAATCTTCCAACTCATAAGCTCTCAGAGCAATGGTTAGGTCCTTTTTTGATTACAGAAAAGATTTGAGAAAATTCATTCAAGCTTCAACTTCCTCAACAATGGTCCACCATTCACCCTGTGTTACACTCCTCCTTTCTCAAGCCATATTAGGAAAACTCACTGTCCTCCAGACACAAACAACCAAATGAACCAGTCATAATTAACAAGAAAGAGGAATGTGAAGTGTCTCAAATACTTGAATAAAGACTTAAGAGGGGAAAATTGATGGCCTTAGTTGAATGGAAAGGCTTTCAAAATGATGAGGAACACACCACTTGGTAACCTTACTCTAATCTTACCAACTGCCCTACTTTACTTCACAATTTCCATAAACTCTTCCCCTTAAAACCAAAAACATCCTTAAAATAAATAAAACAAATCCATTTCTCAAGAAATATAAAAACAAAATATCTTTAAAAAAATAAAAAATAATGAAAGCCATTTTTTTTCTTTTCTCTACTTAGGCAAAAGAAAATCAATTCCTTCTTCCAAAAAAATATATGTATAATGAATAATAAAATAAAATAATAAAACTCTTATAAATAAATTTTCAAATAGCATCACACATCAACTCTTCCAAATCTTTTATTCTAGACATCCACAAATTTACTAACTTTAATTTTTTAACTTGATAGGAATCAGGTCCTCTTACAGCAGTCCCAACCTCAAAAGTATGACCAGCTAAAGCTAAAATATCAGACAGCCTCTTTTTTATCTCCACCATTTTCTTCTCTTTACCCTTTAAAAATCCATACTTCTCTTTGCTTATTTTACTACCCCATCCTTTCTTCAAACCCTCCTGCATATTGGAATTTAAAGTCCTAAAATTCCTACTTTAAACCTCAAAAGATTGATTTACTTGATCCTCATTCAAATATGAATCTTCTCTGAACCTATTTCCCTACATCATCTCCAAAAAACTTTCTCCATTTTCTATTTCCTCCAACCAATCCTCTGAAGCATTCCTCCTTTCAATAACCTTCTTCTTATTTCTCCTATCTTCTACCACTTGCATCTTCACCTCCAAATCTTTCATTTTATTCCTCAAATCTTCTAACTCCAAAGAGTCAGCTGATCTGCCCCCTTCTTCAAGGATGATCTCTTTTTATTTTCTTTTGCCTAAAATTCTTTGTATTTCCCTATTTTCTTACATTTTGCTCAACTCCATCTCAAAAATCCCTTTGGCCTCTTCATCTTCCTCAAAGCTTTGAAAACTTTCCTTGACGCTTTGACGCAATGCTTCAACAATTTGAACCTTGATGCTTCAACAGTTCAAACCTCAAATCTTTGATGCTTCAAAGGTTCAAAATTTGAAGGGAAGGTTCAATGGTTTGACCATTTATGCTTTGACATATTTTTTGACGCTTTGACAGCCACCTTCAATGCTTCAATTGCTTAATTTGAAACCTTGAAAAATCTCTTTGACGTGTTTGACAGGCCCTGTGGTGTCCCTTTTTTTTTATTCTTCTTGACTGCACTTTGAGAAAATTGCCTGGTGAATCAACGTGTGTGGTTCCCCACCTTATAAAAGCTTCTCTGCGCTCCTCCTCTCTCCGCTTTAACACACCATCTAACGCCAAACACCCAGTTTGAGGCAAATTATCTTGCTTTTCCTGCAATTTCTTCAACCGCTCCTGCATCAATAAAACTTCCAACCCCAACCCAATACATCAGCCATCACCAACAAGCAATCTAGAAAAATTCTTACCTGAATATTCATCCATCCTGGATGAATAGTCCATAGTCATGGCATCATCATCAGGATCCTCCTTTAACTCAAAGGTTAGGATCTTCTCCAGGACCTTCCCAACTTGCTTATCCATATTACATACCCTTCCATACTGTCTGCAGCTTTCAAATTTGGAGGAGTTATGTTTGATACTGGTAGTACAGATTCTTTGCATCTTGATGCATCCTTCACAGCTTGGGAAGTATTTTTTTACTGGATGGTAGTTATTTGTCTTCTCCATGGCATAGGATGGTGTAGGTGATCTGTTGTAGGAGGATAAGGCTGGTAATGGAGTGGATGGTGGTGATGGTTGTAGATAGGGTGAAGGGAATCCCAAGTTAGACATGTCTGAAGGAAAAACCTTGATGGCCTCTTCAATCCCTCCTTTTATGGTCATCAGGAGATGCCCTTATTATCATCAGGAGGTACTTTCATACTGAAACCTCAGTCTAACCTCAGCATAAAACCTCAGCAAACCCAATCCAACCCTCAGGCCTGATCTACTTTCCAAAGAACTTCAACCTCAAGGCTCACATCAATATGTCTCCAGTAACTATATACCTCAGGATCTTCATGAAGTACATATCTACATATAGTCTAACCTCATAAAAGTATGCAGATAGACTCCATAGGCTTGCACATACTTAATCTACCATGTCTACACATACTCTAACCTTATTAAATCTTTCTAACCCATAATCTCTCATGGGTTACCCTTTGGGAATACTTATGTACATCCTCTTGCAGATTGTATCCCATACTCTCTCTACTAAGTACATAGTGTCATGAACTCCATTTACACTGTACATCCTTCAAATGTACTCTCCCAACTTACACAGCCCAGACCTGTAACCTTGTCCCAATGTAGAAGAAACCTAACCTGATGTAGTAGCATACCTGATCAGCCCTCTCTGTTACCTAGACTATTCCCTTGTCATTACATATGTATTCTGATCCCCAACCAACTGTACCTCTGTTATGGTTTCAAACTCTTTTCTATTTAAACTGGCCTCCTTTTCCTTCTTACTGATTTTTTCCCCAAGAAATCAGTTTACTACTTCTTACTAGGAATCCATTCTAGCAAGTTTCATCAGCACCCTACCTTCTATTCAATCCTACTCTGCTCCTTGCAGCCTCTTCCAGTATCCTTTCACCAAAGCCTACTGAGAGTAGAGTCCCCTCTGTGCCAATCCCTGCTTACATTTCAGCAGCCCTTGTCACAACCTGTTGGTAGTCTTCAGTGTTTTTTGTTTTTGTTTTTATTCATTTATTTTTACTTATTTTTTTTATTTCTTATTTTCTTATTTTTTTTAACCAAAAAACCAACCTTTTTTTGATCTTTTGGTTGATTTATGTGTTTTTTGTATTTTTATTTAGTTTAGTTTATTTTAGACCCTTTGGATTATTTTTTTTTTGGCCCACCAAACTTGTAGCCCTGTGGCACGGCTCCACAACTACATTCAAGATGTATAAAGCCCCACACGACTCAAATGTGGTCAGGCTGGCCGTTGTGGTGCCCCATCCTGGACACCCGGACCGCCTTAAGACCTCAATTCATAAACTGTTGCAAACGTATCGCCCGGCTGGACAACTTATCCTCAGGCTCATCCAACTATTGTTTATCCGCGTCGCGCTCCGCGTCGCGCTCCGCTCCGCGCCGCGCTGCGCTTCCATTATCCGCGTCGCGCTCCGCGTCGCGCTCCGCTCCGCGCCGCGCCGCGCCGCGCCGCGCCGCGCTCCTTTCATCCGCGCGCGTCGCGCGTTCTTTATCCGTGTTGCTTCTCATCTCCGCCGTTGTTATAGAACATCCCCATCTTTGTTCGTTGCGTGTCTTCATCTTTGTCGTTGCGCCCCCCCAATCTCCTCATCGCTACCGTCGCGCGACGGTCATCCATGATCTACTGAATCCATCCCGACCGCTCCCGCAAGCATTTGGCAGATCCTTGACCAACGCGAGTGACCACATGGTTGCCTTCCCGTTTCCGCTCTATTTGTAGAATCCGTTGTATATAGTCTAACAGGGCCTCCTGCCCATATAAGGAGGGGCTCTCCCCTGCCTTTTGGCCGACCATTCCATCATTGGAGTACCTGAGATCCTAGCGAATCATTGCATCATCATTGCCTCAGCATCCCATCATCATAAGCAATTTATCCGTGGGCATCCTTCCCCACTTATCTGAGCAAATTATCCGGGTATATCTATGATTGCCCCTTGATCCTTTGAGCCTCCATACTCAAAACTCTGTCCTTTGTGACCTTGATCCTTATCACCAACCAATAGCCTTGCTGGTTGAAAAAGAATTCCTGTCTGCCTGAATTCTTGAGTGTGTTATACCACTCTGATCCCTTTTTCCGACCATACTGGTCTTGATCTCCCTTGATCATCTTTCTGGAGCCAATCACGTTTGATTGAAGAGGTTTTATTAAGCTTAAAACCTGGAGTGTTATACCTCCCTTCCTCTTCGAGGTTGAATTTCGCCACGCTATTCTTGAGTTCCTTGAGAAGTGTTGGGATATTCTTGCTCAAATTCGTTATTGATTTGCTTCTAGAGCTTCATAAACAAATTGCTTTTGTTTTGTTCAGCCTCCCACAGTTATCTGGTACCCTTCAAGCGCTTGATTGCGGAGAGTTGGGCAGGTTCATTGAGAACCTGGAGGTTGGTTGGGATTGAGTTGATCTTTCCTAATCAGCTGCTGACGACCAGAGTTATTAGCTTGTGGGCGTTGTTACTTACAACTGCCTTGTTCTATTAAACTCTGAACAAACTTTGACTTATTTGTTCAAGTCTTGCCCTGCACCATCTTGTCTCAGATAGTGTTGTTTCCATCGCTACCGACAACTCTTATCCTCTTCTCTTAGTTTGATTTCTCATCCATAAAGTTCTGGACCTTGATTCCGGTTACATTAAAATATTATTGTAACTCCTAGGAGGGCAGCCTAAACAGCACCTTTCCCCTCCACAGAACTGCCACGGCTTAGCACCGTTTGGAGTCTTACACCGTGTGGCACAGCAAAAAGACTACATTTGAGCGGTGTGGGGCTCTACACAGCTCAAATGTAGTCATGCAGCCCCCACACAGAGTTCCAGTGCCATGTGGAGTAAAGCCCGACCACATTTTAATTGTGTGGGGCTCTTCATGGCTCAAATGTAGTGCTTTAGCAGTGCCACACGGCTCAAATGAGTCGTGTAAAGGGCTCATTTGAGCTGTGAATTTATCATCACCCATAATGAAAATACACAAATAAAATAAAAAAACACAAAAAATTTAAACTGAAAATAAAAATAGCAAATAAAACCTTAAGTAATGAGAGAATGAATAATATTATTACAGAAACAGGGTCCTGGTGCCAAATAGCTAGGGTAACCCACTGGCAACACCACCCAATTCCCACTCCTTCAGGTAGAACCATGATTCACCTGTGTACCCTTGCTCTTCACTTGCGCAGGCATAAGTTCCTGACCAAAAATTCAGTCAGAAAACCCCAATTCTGTCTATTTTAGGAGTTATGGACAAAAATAGCTTTTCTCCATAACCCCGCGCACAGCCACGGTTCCTCTGCAAAGTGCACACAGGAGCCACAACATGCCCTGGCCCCTCTAGCAGTCAAGCAACTACCTTGTGTGGGTCTGAAGTAGTCGCTAGATTGTGATAGTGGCTACCAACTAACCCGCAGGTAGTCAAATGACTATTGGGAAAGTTAGTTGCTACCAACCAGCCCGTGGGTAGTCAATCAACTACTGCCCCCAGAGGCTTCCACCAGTTTCCTGCCCCGCATGTAGTCAACCAACTACCTTGGGCAAGCCCCTGGCAACCAACCAGGCTGTTGACCCAGGTTTCCCCTCAGCTCCCAGAGATGCTGCCATCTCCCAAAATGGAAATGGGGCTGTGGGGTACCTCACATACACCCCACAGACCTGTTCCACAACACATGGGGCCCAAAAAACACCATCATGTGGTGGAGAATAGAATTAAAGTGCCTAAACAACCCAAAAATCCAGAAAAATGGGCCCTGCACCCCTTTTGGAACTGTACAAAAGGTTTTCAGGGCCCTTGTAAGAGGACCTGTATGGAGGATTTTGATCCAAAATAGTAAATATTAGTTTCTGTAACACCCTGCGATTGTGTAATAAGGATAAAAAGAGGCCTAGCTTTGTGCTAGAGGGCTTACAAGACACCAAACACTCATACAACACACTCCTGTATCTGAGGTAACAAAGCTGTACGTAACTAGTCACAACTAGGGGTATACTACCTAATTAAGTGGCTGTAATTAGACCAATGTGGGCAGAAGAGCCTCAGAATCAGAAAGATATTTCAGAATAAGGTACCAGAGCATGTGTTTAAGCCCCTGGCCTCAGGAAGCCATGGCTTATATTTTATATGTTAATTAAAAACCCATCAACTAGGCTGATACAATGAGGTCATTCAGGGCTTGGAAACATGTACCAAGCCCCAATTATGATGACAAAAGACTTTATATACTTGTTTAAATTCTAGAGAAGGCAAGCAATCAAACCCTTGTAAGAAATAAGTGTGTGATCCAGGACCATGTTGTGGTGCTCCAAAACCTAACCTATAGCCATCAGACTCACTTTTCTAGTATAAGGATGGCTCCAATCATCAAACAGACCTCCAAAATGGATTATAAACCAAAAATAACATCTAGTCACTCAGCCAAAGTACCCCCCTATCTCTCATGGTTTAGAAGATACAGCTCAAATCAACCCTGGCCTACCCATATTCCTACCAGGTGTCACAGACCAGTGAAGGTTTGTGGACATATCCTGGAAGCCTCCAAGTACATACCACATAAAATACCCTGGATGCCTCCAAGTACATACCACATACAGCACAACCATACATAATTTATATATGCAATGCCCTGCATGCAGCACCAAACAAACCTGCAGCAGTATACATAATTAATATATGCAATACCCTGCATGCAGCACCAAACAAACCTGCAGCAGTATACATAATTAATATATGCAAGACCCTGCATGCAGCACCACCAAACCTGCAGCAGTACACACAATTAATATATGCAAGATCCTGCATGCAGCACCAAACAAAAGCCTTTATGCAGAAGAAATATATACAATTCAATGCATGAAGGACCAAACAAATGACCAACCACCACTATACAGAAGTAATCTATGCAGGGGGCACCTGTATCAATGCAGCACAACAATGCATGCAAGGGTGTACATGCATGTAGATCCTGCACAGCCTCCTCCTCTGACCAGCAAAAATGCCTCATGAACTGTATTCACTGTACCAGGGAGACCCTCAGGGGCAGCCCTGAGGGCAGGATTTTCTATAAATAGAGGGCCTCTCTCCCCCATCCAGGTCCCATCACCAGTTCCCCCCATCCTCCCCTCCAGGGATCACCATGCCTCCTAGGAACCCTTAAACCATACTTTTACTACTCTCAACAATTATCCCATAACCCATACTATCATCATCACCAATCTCATATCCCATACCATCACCATCACCATCACCATCATCATCATCATCAACCACCACCATTACCCTGGATCCTCCACCATCATCGGCAAATATTTTTGACAATGACCCAACCCAGTAACCCATACTTTTGAACATCCACCACAACCATTATTTACTCCATACCCCATACCTTTGACCATCACCACCATGTTCCCATAACCTGAACATCATCACCTACCATCATCATCATCAGTCATCATCATCACCTACCATCATCTTCATCAGTCATCATCATCATCACCTACCATCATCATCATCATCCATCCTCATCATCACTTACCATCATCATCATCAATCATCAGCATCATCCCTTACCATCATCATCATTGGTCATCATCATCATCACCTTCCTTGACCATCATCAATCATCATCATCACTCACCATCATCATCATCACCTACCTTGACCCTCAGCAGTCTTCAGCATCACCTACCTCATCCATCATCATCACCTACTTCATCAATCATCATCATCATCAAACATCACCATCAGTCATCAACTATAGGCCCAACCATTTCAAACTTTATTCAAATCATCACCTGTATCACCAAAGGAGTATCAATCAGTAACCAATAAAATAAATATAAAAAAAATATATAAAGGATAAGACTAGAGAAAGGATTCTTCCCTCACTCAGCTTCTATCCACCAGGTCACCTATCTGTTCCACCATTTCTTCCTTATCAAGCTTATATACATTGATCCTAGGTCTGATAGAGACCACTATAGTAGCAACTATATTTGAACATCAGCCACCATTTCTCTTTTCTTTTATTTTTGTGAGACTACTATAGTACTCAGAGGGGCAGGCAATTCAAAACCACCCTTAGTATTCCTCTATCTTATTTGAATTTTTAATACAAAATTCCCCCTCAAGTGAATTCCAGCAAGCTATTTGCTAAACTTTACCCAATCCCAAAGGAGTCTCCACAAGGTTCTAATAAAATTGCAGACCAAAACTCTTGAATCCTTAATTTTTGGCTAAATCATCATCCAACCATTCAGCCTGCCTCAGTAACAACTTCCAGCACCCTCAATCCTTTCATATTGGCCCATACATCAAGAATCAGTTCGGATCTAGACCTAGTAATTTATCCTGCTGACTTACATCTCTTTTTTAGGTTTTTCATAACCCAAACCCCAAGGAAATTATACACACCCTTCTTGAAAAGAATCCTTGTAAACCCCACAGGAACCACAATTCACCATGAAAAAAAGGCTGCACCTGCCTGCAGGTGTAGCACCTGAAACTTGTTTTGACTTGGTTTTGACTCTGAGAAAACTCTGTTTCTAACTTGAGTTGGAACCTGAGAAAAGTTGTTTGTATCAGTTCTTGAGGATTCCAAGTAATTCTAGTGCATGCATGGAATACAGAAGATTTGGAATTATGGGGAAATTCAATTTTATGTAAAGTGATAGAGGAGTGAAGCAGTGTGGTTTCACACCTGACACATAAAAGTTACTACCTGGGTTGGATAAGTCAAGATTTTGATGCTTTTTTTCTTTCTATTCCCTATTAGATCATTACAAGAGGTTTGAGGGTCCTTTTTTTTGCTACTTTGTGGTTGAAAAAAATTGTATTTTTTGAACGGATTAAATTCAGTTTTTAATATCTTCTTTTTCTTCTTGCAAAATGTAATAAATCTCAATTTGATGTAGGAAATTGAAATCTCACTCTAAATTTTAACTGAAGATTTGAAAATCTACTCAGACATGTTGGAAATATTGTACCGCATAGATATTGAGTTCAGTTATACATTTCAAATAAATCAATTTGAAATTGAAATAATTGAGGAGTTTCACATTTTATTTTACAAAAAGAATGAATTTACAAAAAGAAAACCATTGCCTTGAATGATTTTATTTCTCTAATGTCTTTTTGCAGAAACTTTGTTTTAAATATTTCTTATAATATTGGAAGCTCAAAAGAATTAATCTAGTGATATTGATTTGTTTTATTTAGCAGGAATTAATTAATAAATAAAAATGTTCTAAAATTTAGAGCTTTTGATATTGTTTTCTGGGTGACAACAGAGGAAATATAGAACTACTTGGAATTAAATTTATTCAAACCAACGTGGGGTTTCAAGTGATTTTGCTAATCTTTCTAGTTTATCCTCTACTGGCTTCATCTCCAAAACTAATTTCTCTGTCCAATTTAATGTGGCAAGAAATAGAGGGCAGTAACAATTAGAAGGGAGAGATTCACATGGTTTCATCTGATAATTTGGGACTATTTCATCATAAGTTCTTCCATATTCTACTTGTTTTTTAGCTTGAAGTTCACCTTTCATCTCAGATAAATAGTTGAGAGTGTTGTTATCAAGATTATGAAGAAATTGTGAATAAATTTTGCTTCTCCAATACACTTGGACAGAGTGATATTTCCCCTCATTTTCTTCTTCTGTATCTGAGCAGCATTCCTTACTAGGGAGAAGGCATTTTGCCAAATCCTTTCCCATATGGCGCTCTGCAGTGGCCAAGCGGTTTCTGTATATCTTGCAGATTCAAGACAAAAATTTTAGCTAAGAGGATTTAGAAAATGGAGAGAAATCTTAAGCTTACTCTGTGTTTAACTCTAGACCTAGGCTTCTTGTTACGTGTCCTAGGCTTCATGTAGTTATCCTTCTGCCCACGTAGCCAACATTCCAGTAGGCCAAAGAGTATGTCCTTCTTGCAAAACTCAATATCAAGTGGATAATTTGTAAATGCATCATTGTCCTTAGCATTTAACCAATGTTTTATTATCACTTCTGACAATATTTGGTCCCACTTTGTTGAATTATGATGGTCCCATTGGAAAGTTGGAACATTTATGCCATAGCTTTCTAATTCTTTCTGGCATTGCTCTTTGAACTTTCCAGGAATGCTCTTCTTCCCTCCATAGAGGTTTTCATTGGTTTTTTCCATGTTGAAAAAGTTGTTGTTTGGGTCAATTGTATTGATTCTTTTTGAGTTTAAAACTTGTACTTGATCTTCAGTGGGCGGGGGAGGAACCCTGTCTCCTCGAGATTTCATGTTTAAAATAGTCTTTACATAGTCACGTAGGCATAGACTTATGGGGTCATTGGAATTTGGCAAATGTTCTGCTACTTCCTTGTTTAATGTGCGAGTTTTGATGGATTTTGAACTATGAGGAGGTCTATAATCCATGTTATAATATAGGGAAGTCTTCAACTAGCACTTGAAAAGGTTGTGGGGTTGTTTGAAGTCTAGATTTTATGGAGGGAGAGAATTTGCAGGCAATTGAATCTGAAGTTATTGGCTATTGAATATGATGAATTTTGAGAGATTATAAAGGGTTCATGTACAAATTGAATATCTCAAATTGGATATGCATCTACTCTATAATTCATTTCAAGCATGTGAGGCAAATTCTACATTGTGCAATGAAAAAAAAAATATTGTCAGAAGGAAGAAATGTTTGGGAACTACAACTTGGATTTTGATAAAAATGACCATATTTTTTATTCATGTTTTGCTTTACCATGGATCTTGATTGAGATGATTATTTTTTATCATTTTAAATGATGTCAGGAATAATAATCATTCAGTTCCCTTAACAGGGGAAAAGAATTAATCCAAAAATAGATTGAGACTTATTATTAAGTTTTACAGTTGAAATAATTTTATAGATTTTACAATGAAATTCAAAAGCTTGCTGTTGCAAACCAAGTATTTCCTTGGTAAATTTATTTAAAATCAAGAAGAAACCTATTATTAAAAATAGAATTTTTCTCAAATTACTGGGATGAGCACTTAAGTTGTTGCAAATTTCACCTCCATTTTTTAAATCCATGGTATGATCAAGAGGATCCATTTTACCCAGGTTTAGTATTGAAATTGATGAAATGCTTTTATCATTTTTTACATGGGGAGTCAAATTTCAATTGTGAATTGGTATGAAAATGCTTGAAAAAAAAATGCTTCCTCTAATGCAATTGAGAGGTGCAATTTTGGTCCAACTTGCAGTAAAATCTGATTGTGAATCTGTTTTGATCTCTGCTACAGTTAAAGAAAATATTAAAAGTTTTCTTAATAACTGAATATTTCTGGTTTTGAATGCAAATTTACAAGGATTCATCTGAAATTTTGAATGCTTAAATTCTCCCTAATTGAAAAGAGGGCCAAGGTAATATTCTTAAATCAAAAATAGTATAAAAACTTCATTTCTTGATCATTTACCACATTTTAAATAAAATGTTTGCAATTGAAAGTAGATAGAATTTAATTTTTTGATAAAAATCATGTTCTTACTTCCTTTCATGCATTGAAACCATTTCATCTTATTTGGTTAAACATGACTTTGGAAGATTAAACTGAAATCTCTTGAGACGTATCAAACCTGAATGCATAAATAAACACAAATCTTACCACCTTTCCACTGGTGTTTACCTTCATGGGTGGGTTGGAGTTCATGAGAGGACAATATTTCACAAAAAGAGTTCAAGTTCCTTGCAACACACATCAAGCTTTATTTTTCAACTGTTATTTTTGTTTTAAGCTAAATATGATTGAATTTATTTACAAAGAGAGCTGCTTATGAAAAATTGGTTCTTTCATTTAAAGTCATAGTGAATTTTTGAAGATTCTTTTGAGATTAAAATCAGGTGATCTCATCCAAAAATACTTTGATTTGATACCTTTGAGGGAGCAAACCCCATTCATTGTAAAAATCCATGGATTTTCATAGGATGAAATGATTCATTTTATAAGGAAACCAATGGACAATAAATCTGATTGGATTTTGCCACATATCAAAAAAAATAAATGCATTGGACTTGGTAATTTAAAGATTATCAAAAGGTAAGACACTCCATAGTTTACAAACTTCCATGTATTATTAATTTTTTCATGAAACAAAGATGAGTTTTTCTTTTCTCATTGCATAAAAAGGCTTTTTCTAGCATTGACTTTGAGATAAGGCACTTATTACTCTCTGTTCTCGTCAACCCTTGTTTTATAATTGAAAAGAGGTGGAATTTTCATGAAAGATCAAGTAGAGAATCCAATAATTGTGAAAATTACTGGTAATCATTGATGAGAAACATCTAAAAGTCCATTGGAATTGAACTTCTATTGACCACCAATGGAACAGCTGTAAAAGAAATAGAAATTAATGATAAATCTGATATGATTTTTGAATCATAAGTACTTACACCTTCCGAGGAATTCACGCCTCTCCATACAAAGGTGCCAGACATTTGGTATTAATTGTTCTGGAATATGCAATTCTAAGGCTTCCCTGTCAATTATTCTTTGAAGTCTGCAAACCCAAACTCTTTCATTCTGCTCTTCATGCATCCAGATTTCACTTGGTGCCCGAATTTCAGGACATGGCTCAATTTTTTCCTTGAGCTCATGATCAATATGTTGGTGTGTTTCTTCCAACCATTCTTTTTGTTCATGGGATAATAGAACCATTTTCTTTGCTTGAGGTTTCAGGGGTATTGGGAGCAATTGGTGGATTTGATATGTGTTTTCTGTGAGGTATGAGTTGGTTTGATAAGTTGGGTACGAATCAATTTTGGTTTGATATTTATAGGAAATGAAAAGGAAGTATACTATTGCATGCCTTCAAATTGAATATTGCATATATAAAAAACCTATGCATAGATTGTATGGAGATCTTCATTGGTGCTTAGCATTATATGCATTAAATACAGTAATTGAAGAGTATTACATACTGTATTACTTTGGTAATGATTTGACGGATTTTAAGAAATTCCTGTGGCATTTTGAAGCAGAAATGTTGAATATTATTGGATCTATAGGTTTGGAGATCATATGGAAATTGGAATGAAGTTTCCTTGGTTGATTCATTTCTTAAGAAATGAATGATTGGTTGATAAATGAAGGTATTGTGAATCACTGATGTTGATAACCAAACAAAAATCACAGCTAAACTTAAAATTAGGAAAGAGAGATATTTGCATGGATCTGGATATATTTATTTATTTGATTAATATTATGTACACTCAAACCAGCCATGATATGATCCCTTGCTTTGTTTTATTTCCTTTAAGAAACCAATAATAATATTGAACAGCAGTTTTTGGAGATATCCAGTAATTTTAAGCAGGGTGCCATGACTACTTGCTTTGAGTTGCCTTCCATCACCTTTGTATGAGTGTTTGAGCAACACACAGCATCAATGCTTTTGGGGCAAACCAAACATGATATTTTAATATGGAAGGCCCAAAATATTGGATCAATTCAATGTTCCATTGATGGTTTTTTTAATATGCAACATAATGCAATTCTTCATTGAGTTGTTGTTGACTCCCATAAAATCACAATATCAAATTAATTTTTAAACAAAAACTCAGCTATTCTTGATTTAAAGAAAAATTTTAAAGACTTTTTCACAATTGTTATGCTTTGCAGCAGATGATGGAAAGAATTATGTAATGAACAAATAATCTCATTATTTTCCAAAAATGTAGCGTTTGGTTTGAAATTAAAGGGCTACACTTATTCTTTTTTCAATTTAAAATCAGCAACTGCGTCAATAAGTTTCAAGGGCATTACAATCATGAAGCATTAAATCATCCAAAAGAAACATGTTTCCAAGTAAATAATTTGATTATCCCAAGATCAGAAAAAAAATTGAAAACAAGAATTATCCATTGGGGAAAACTAACAGTCTAATTTCCTAAAAAGTCAACGGAATTAACTGTGGGAAGCTTGGGGTTCTGAGGTAATTTCAACTAAATTAGAAGAGGTAGTTTTTTCAACAGCCCAGACAGTATTAAAGTTGCTACCCATATCATAGTCAGTAACCAGCACAATATCCTCCAGAAGGACCTCAGCCAATTTTTCATAAGAAAATCTTTCAGTAAAAATTCTAATTACATCTCTCCAATTAATTTGTTTATCTTCATCAAATCCCATATCACTCAAGGCAGTCAGGATATATACCCTTGTGTTACCAAATTGACCCCAGATTGGATCAGGAGATAAGCCAGCCTTCAACTTTGATTCAAGTACAAGACTACCAAACTCAAGAAGCATGCCGGACTTCCACTTGGGCATCACTCTTTGATTTCCAGGAAATATCCATATTGCCGCGGGACCAAAAACCAACATGTGTGAAACACATGCTAGAGAATTGATCCCCCATCAATTCTTCTTCTCAGCTGAGTCCTTAGACATAAAAGGCTGTCGATTATCTTCCCTTTAATTGAGTCTTAAGTTGATCAGCCCGGTTACTAGAGAGACAACGTATTCAAAAACCGTATTCAGACCACCTCTCCCAGCATTGATCTCAGCCTCCTGCTGGGAACTTGACTTCTTGTGTGGAGCAAAGGTTGAATCATCAATCACAGCTGCTTGAAGGTTGGAAAAGTAGCTTTGTGCTTGCAGCAAAGCTTCATCAGAGGTTCCATCAATCCCTTCCATAGAGAGGAGCACGTTTCTTGAGATTTTATGGGAGACAACTCCTATGATGTTGTTCAATGTGTGCTTCAAATTTGCATAGGCTCCACGTATTGGCTCTCTTGTATAAGTCAGGATTTAAGAGAGGGGATGGACATTGTTCTGGACTTTCTTCCTAGAGCGGGAGAGAGAGTTTGTATTTATGAAGGTGTTTCCGACAAAGACATCATCATCCTTTCCTAGTAAAATCTTTTCTGTTAATTCAAAAAGTGGGAATCAGCTGATTTGCATTATAGTGGAATACAGAATTCTCATGATTTACCATCTCTGCACCATGTCAAACAAAGTTCCAAAGACTTCAGGATATTAGATGTCTCTGGATGGTTTGACATGATTCTTCAACCAAGAAGGTTGAGAGTGTTTGATATTAGGAACTGGGTACTGCTTATCATTTTGCAATAGGTTGATGGGGTTGCAAGGTCCTTTGTTTCTTCCCAGTATGACAACCTCAAGAGATCTTCCTTTGTTAAGCCAATGAAAAGTCCTGTGGATTGAAATCAATTTAGTTTGCATGATTTTCATTGTATGCAATAATCTTTCAACTGACCTTGTGGATGTGAACCAGCAATTGATGTTGTCCCTGTGTTTTGGGCCTCGGTTTTGCCTTGGCTAGTAGCATCATCCCTAGGCTGGGGCTGCTGATTGACTGGTTGCTGCACAATCCTTGGCCTTGAGTTTCTTTGTGCCACATCCTCAGTGCTTAATCCAGCATCAGAAGCATTCCTTTTTTGAGGAATGGTTGTACAGACATTCTGATCCAGATAAAAATTGTAAATTTGGAAGTTAATATTTGGTTTGATATGAGGGAAAGCATGGAAGAGGGGAAACTGACCTGATCAGGCGATGTTGGAACTAGGGTTGGTGCAGGGGTGGGACTCCTGGGTGATGGTTCAATCACAAATACTTCCTGGGGCTCTTGTTGCACCTCACTTTCGCTGCTAAGATCGGTAATAGAATCAGAGGAGTCAGATGAAGCTTGAGAGCTTGAGGGTGGCCTGTGCAAAGATCTTCTGGCAGCATGCCAAGCAGCTTGGGCTGCAATCCTAGCAGATGCCCTAGTTTCTGGAACAATCACTGGGGCAACATTGGCATCAACTTGTGGTTGCAATGAGGGATTCTCAGGTGCCTCAACAATTGCAGGATGAACCGGAACAATTTCAGTGTCTTGAACGTGGTTTTTGGCTACACCAGTTTCAGCTGGTATTTCGGATTCAACTGAGTACATTGGGACTGTATTAGTTTTGGTTATTGGGATGAATTCCAATGTAAACTTTGGTGTATCAAATTATAAATTCAACTCACTGGTTTGCTGAGCCTGGTCATCCACAAGGGATACAGTGGTCTGGGTAACCGATTTATCCAAAGTAGTTGCTGTCAAACCAGGATTTGAAGGTTCCTGATTTGATAGGGGTACATTTGTATTCACAGGTTCTGTTGGCTCTTCCTCTTTGTCAGTTGAATATTCAACAAGACCAAGAGCTATGGCAGATTGTGACCTCAACTGCTCCACTTTTGCATCATATTTCTTCTGATAGAAATCGTGCATTGCCTGGAGAACTTTCTTATGCATTTGTTCAACATACTCATCACCCAGGAGGGAATTGAGTTGATTGAGAGTACGTTGTTCTAAGGAATCCATGGATGATTGCAAATCTTTAGTACACCACACAGGACCAAGTACTTGTAAACTCTTACCGGGAAAATCAGCCATTTTTTACTCAAGGTAGGTAGTCAGGTCAAGAATGATTCAAGATTGATTGGTCGAAATTGTTGGGTATAATGTGGTTTAGACTAGAATGCAGCAGGACTTCTCGGTGAAGGATGACTGGCTTATATACCATACAAACAAACAATAACATGTAACAGGTGTGTGTAATATGTTGGACAGATGTATCACGTGTGGAATCTACATAGCTTATTTCTGGAGATAGAGTGGTGTATCGGCAAATTTTTGGTCTAAGTGCATAATATGAATATGTGTCTTGTGCTGGGGAGGTGGACGACTTGTCGTAAGTTGACCACCTCCCCAGACATTTGACATGCGTGAAAGCATGACTGGTTCAAATCTTGTCGGAACCTTTTGGAGGTGGACAACTTAGCACAAGTCATCCACCTCCCCAAAACCCCATTGGGGGATTTCCGGGAATTTGAAAGATCGTTGACTCCCTGTGGTACAGAGGTTATTTCTCATGATAGAATTGTGTATCAACAGATTTTCCCTCTATGTGCATAATATTGATAGTGGTCTTCTGCTGGGGAGGTGGACAACTTACGACAAGTCGTCCACCTCCCCAGACAATTGACATGCGGGGAAGCATGACTAGTTCAAATCTTTTAGAGATGTTTTGGAGGTGGACAAATTAACATAAGTTGTC
Organism: Puccinia polysora; assembly: GCA_025617555.3. Lineage (NCBI taxonomy): Eukaryota > Fungi > Basidiomycota > Pucciniomycetes > Pucciniales > Pucciniaceae > Puccinia > Puccinia polysora. The sequence continues at coordinate 27,855,302 of CM062641.1, read as the reverse complement.
CATCACTCATTTGATCTGTTATCATTCAATCCAATTTGTACGTCTATTTTACCATGCATGCACACTCTCCATGGACTTTTGGGAAAAATCAAGTTAATTCAAGAGCAACAAGTGATTTTTTCATTTCATAAAAATAAATTTTTTACCCATATCTACGTTTTTTTCCATATACTTTAGAAACAATTTTTTTGGGAGAACAACCATGAAGTTTCAGGGAGGCATTTGCTAGCTTTTTTTTTATTTGAAATGAGCAACCAAAATGGGTATGATGTTCTGTTGATTGGAGACTTGGTGGAGGAAAAGTGGTATGATGTGGAAAAACAGATGTTTGCCATAAAATTTCTACAATACCACCAACTTTTGCATAATCCACAATGAATCCAAGGGTGGGGAATGAGAGACCGTGACCTGTTTCTGTGGAGGGCGGCGGGATTGGTGTTCCTGTTGGCTTTTCAATATAAGAGAACAATCCATAAGTATAACCATTGAGGTCATCCTGATCTGTATGAACAACATTTGAAAAGTCATCACAAGTCACAATGACGTTGGATGCATGAAGAAATGAGTCTCTTTGATCAGTCCACTCTGGAGATGTACAGTTTGGAATTTTGAAGTCTTCTGATACTGTTCTGTTCTTGACATGAGCCGTGTTGGAGAGAGCTTTGATTTGATTGAAGACCAATTCATTATGGAATGGAAGCTTACTCCACAAGAGATCATCAAGATCAATTTCTTCTTTTTTTAAATCCCACCTTCTAGCATATATTCCTATTAGGTCATCATTTGTAACATAAATCACTAAGCAAACCCATGATCATCAATTTGGAATTGAGGAACAAATACCTGCACAATATCTCCGGTCAGTGCCTTGACGATATCCAATTCCAAACATAGATCCAGTTTTGGTATTACAATTGGTTTTATTCAGGTTTTGCCAATTGTTTTCCATGATGTAAAGATCTTGGATCATTTCAGCGAACTGACTTGCAAGGAATGTGTATGGTTGTTGAGTAAGAGAATGATACTTAAGGACAACATATGGTTGATATTTTCGATCAGAGACAACATGTAGATTGATTGGTAGGCTCATGTTTGGTACCACTACCTGACAGGGACTGAGGTTTTTCTTCAAAGTAACAAAATAAATTGATTCGGAAGTTGATTCCTTAAATGAATAATCACGTTTTGCTTTATTATGCTTCTTATAAGCTCTGGATGCAGATGGCTTGGTTTGGATCATACGTGATGCTGGTCCTCTAGGAACAGTTGGGTCTGTTTTTGAATCCTGATGCTGCTTCTGATTCACAAGCTTATCATCACTACAAACGTTGTTTCAGAAACAACACCAGGTTTTCAAGTTTCAAACATGGTAAGAAAATCAAATGGTTAAAGTTAGTCAAATGAGGCGCTATAATGTGTTTATATTCAATGAAATTCATACATTCTAGAGCCTCCAACTGTTTCCAAGGATTGCAACTTGTAGTTTATCTTCAGGGTTATGGATGTGTGAGGATTAGATGTAGTGGAAGCTTTAAAATTAGCTTGATCCATTGTTAACCTTAAAAAGTTTGAAAAAGAAATGTTTCATGATTGTACATGGATTTGTTAACCAATGATCTTCACCGGGATAGGAGGATGCAAGGTGTTTGGATGGTGGATGATTCAGCCTAAAATCAAGATGGATACAAGAATGACAAACCAAGGTTCAATGGCGATAAGGAAAATGATGAATCTTTCCACTTTTTGTTGCAAGATTTGGCTGTAATGGAAGAAGGCAAACATAAATGGTAAGGAAGAGACAGATTCAAGTCAGTAAATGATCAATCAAACATCAGTTGGAGATGAAAAAAACATGGTAATGATGGACATGAGAGGTTGATGGGTTCTTACTGGGATGATGATGACTGGAAGAGGGTTAAAATGTGATGTAGTGTTGGAGTTGGTTGAATCTGGAGTGGAAGGTTGTTGGTGATGACTGGGGAGGATTGGGGAAATGTTCTAAAGGATGTGGTGCGAGTGGGATAGGTAGAGATGAAGAAACAGCGTTAGCCTCAAAGCAACGCTTTGCAAGCGTTAAAACAAGCCGAATGATCAAAACGAATGAAAAAAAAGGAAAGGACTTACCACCTGGAAGGCATTGGGTTCCAATGGGGTCATGGCCAAAAAACAGCCTATGTCGCTCGCTTGAGGGACCGTTGCTTTGTTGGTTGTTCCTGGGGACAAGCAAGCAATTTTGCAAAGGAAGCGAAGCACTTGCGACGCCCAGGACTTGCCTTGGAATCGGTCCGCCGATTGTGGAGGCTGTGCGCAATACAGCCAGGACCCCGGTCGCGCACAGACCTTTGGAAGGGTCCTGGCAGATGGCCACGTCGGCGACCAAGCTCTGGTGATGAGCTCGGCAGCAAATGGCGCCTTTCGCTGCGGCAGCGAAGGTGCGAACGCGATTCGAGTCGCGTTGGCAGCATTGTCGCAACAAAGGCGTTGGGCCTGCACCGCCAAAAGTTGCAAGGTTTTCCATCAATGTTCAGTTCCATTTGTGGAGCATGGTGGAATGATAATAAGGCTTGTTTGAGGGGAGGGGGTTGGGTCATTATCAATGACCCATTACATACCTAATTTGGCATGACTAGACCATGCAAGAACAATCAATACATACCATGGTTCAATCAAATTTGAACATACATATTATCTGTCGGATGATTAGTCATAAATTCAGTTTGGTTGAAATTAATGAATCACATTGAAAATGTGAATTGTGATTGGCAATTGCAGTCCACATTAAGAAAATTAAATAATAACTTTTTGAGTATGTCCTTAAGAATATTTGATGCAAATTATGGTATAGTTTCAAGGCATAATAAATGAATGGGGAAATGAGTTTGAGGTTTGAAAATTGAATAGTATCTAGGTAAAATCCTATTGCAATCTCACTTCTGCAAAGGTTCCAAATTATATTTTCAAATTTGAATTAGATAAATGATCAAAATAACTATTCCTGTGGCTGAAAGAGTAATGGTCCCATTAATGAATAAGTATTATATTTGGTTGCATACCTTGCCAAATCAATGTGTCAGGGTGATTTTTGTTGCACTTCAATAAAAGTGGATTATAACTTGCAATGGCAAAATCATTTTCCCAATATTTCCTTCACCAATTGCAAACTTACCATCAAAACCTGGGACTGTTTTTCAAAATTTTGAGAATGGAATTTTCAAATATACCTGGAAACCTGAAATATGTTGATCCTCAAAATTGAGACAAAGAGGAACATCAAAATTATGAATGTTGTTGATCTGTGGGAAAATATTGGATAACAAGGATATCCAAAAAAGAAAGAGACATTGCCTGGATTGTGAATGCAAATTGGCCAGGATGTCACTAGATCTAAGCGTGGTGGGGATTCATAAGACCATGATATCATATTTCTTGAAAATAAAATGCTTTAATATTGGGGATCAAACTTTATCTGTCCAGAATTGCTGTTATAGTTTACATTTGGTGAGATATTGTCTTGTTTTCCGCTATTTCATGATGGTGAATTAATCCCATAGATCTGTGGGGGCATGGTGCATTTAGCCTTAGTGCACCATGTCCCTGGGGACCGTGATTTGGTGTTGGGTGTGGCTGACCTGAAACCACCTTCAAATTGTGGCCAGCTTTAACCACCTTTGGACTCTTGCTGAAAAACTCCATGTTAAATTATAGAAATGGGACCATTGAAATGGGACAAGGTTAACATAATTTGTTAACAATGAGCAATGTTCATTGCAACATTTGGCAATGACAGAATGGGCATATCTTGTGTCACAGAATATTTGGTGATCGCATTTGGAATCTACAGACTTGCTTACATGTTAATATTCATCCCATTTAATATGAAGTTTCCAGCCTTGTGCATAATATCAAAATACACCATGTATAGGGAGGTGGACGACTTAGGCTAAGTTGTCCACCTCCCCAGACTTTAGGAATGGGTAAAGAAACCTCCCCCAAAGGACATCAGGCCGGGGGAGGGTTTAGGGAGGTGGGCAACTTAGCCTAAGTTGTCCACCTCCCCAACCCTTCAGATTGATTTTTGTAAGAGCAAATCCCTTTTTGTAGATATTGTCAAAGTTTTCAAGGTATTGAACAAAGTGAGAAATAACAATGATCACATATACTTATTAATGGTTTCAATGAAAAATTAAATTCCACCTAAAATCAACCAAAACATGGATGTTATGATCTTCCATCAGACTTCACAAAATTTCAAATTGACTTATTTGGAAACTGCTAATAACTTCCAGCTTGAAATCAAAATTTTTAAGGAAGGAGAATTTTTCAATTCAAATAGTCATTAGGTTCAGCATTCAGAAGAAATGTTGAACCATTACAGAAACAATGCATTTACTTATATTTAAGAAGGGTGCATATTCACTTGTAATAAATATAATAGGATTGAACCTAAACTAGGTCACACTCTTCCAAATGAAAAGTATTCTTCTCATCAAATTTTTTGACAATTTTTCCCAATATCCTAAAGGTGTGAGGTTGCACTAATTAATTCAGCTTGAATGATTTTCATCAATGCCAGTCAAGGATCACAAGATTCTGACAGATGTACATTGAGTTGGAATGGAATACTCAATTTGAGGGAATCAGCCAGTGTATCACCAAACTTTTCAGCCTGGTGTAAATCATCACAATACACCATCTATAGGGAGGTGGACGACTTACAATAAGTCGTCCACCTACCCAGACCATGGGAATGTCCAAAAAACTCCCCATGAGGAAATCATGCAGGGGGGTTGGGGAGGTGGACAACTTAGGCTAAGTCGTCCACCTCCCCAACACTCCAGCACAATTTTCCCAAGAGCAAATCTCTTTTTGTGGACATTGTCAATTTTTTTCAGGTATCAAACCAATTTAGAAATAATCATAATCATGTATACCTGTTCATGGGTTCAATTTTTGAACAACACCACTCCATCAAATGGCAACCAAAACCCAGGATATTGATATCATCCACTCTGTGAACCAGCCTTCCTCAAAAATCTTAAAATTGCTCATCTCCCTGGAAATTGGATTATAATGATATCTATCTGGAAGAAGCTGAAAGATGTGGACCATACCAAAGCCCTACCATCCCTCTCAAAATTCTCCTTATCCTCTTCAGTCAAGGATTTTTTTCCAAAAAAAAGCCAATCCAAACATGATCAAGGCCTTGTGTTTATTATGGATACCCAAGCTTTTCAGAACCCCCCCAGGAATGTTCCTCTTATCCCAGAGGGAACACCTCAAGTTAAATTGGAAAAATCTAATCTGACTTTTTCCCTCCATTTCTAATTGATCAGAGGTACATTAATATTCTGTGCAGAGGGCTCACCTTTGGTGCAATGTTTGATGCTGTTGATTGGGACATCACTGATGTGTTTCAAATCAAGTTCATGCCTCAAAAAAGGATTAATCTAATTGGTTTTTTAGTATAAAATTAATTTTATCATTACAGGTTCATTTAATTCACAATGTGCATGTTAAAATAATCATATTTTCCACAAACAACCACACAAAGGAATCATCTTTTTAAACAATTTTAATCACCCCCCTCGTAGGCAACTTTATTTTCAAGTTTCCTACTAGTATAAATTCCCTCTTGATGGCTTCCAGGACAAACAAAAGAAAGCTCAAGGACCCAGAATCTTTAAACAACTTCATAAACAAGCTTTTTTTTGGTCAAGCCATATGGTTATTTGGTAATTTATTTAGAGTGGTTTAGTCCTTCCACCTTCCTGTAATAAATTCATCATTTGTAGCAATTAATTTAGAAAAAGATGTAAATTCATTGTATATGCAAGCACTATGAGACTTATTGTCCAAATTATTATCCATGATTGTTAAAAATGCACATTCATGTACATCTACTTGCATTGATAACTCAGAGTACATTATAATGCAAGTATTTTTGGACTTGATGACAGTTGAGCCCTGAATGAAGTAACTGGAACATCCCAAGCCCAATTTCTTGAAGAAAGCACAAATTGAGCCAGGAGAATTGAAAGATAATTCATCCCAAAACAGGATGAGGGGGAAAAGTGAAGATAATATTGAAACAATGGAAATTAAACTGATGTCACATAGATGATTTATGAGACCAGGATTGACATTTCAATGGTGTGGGAATTATTGAAACAAATGTGTGCCTAATTAGATTGATAATGACAATGTGAATATATCAGATGGTTTTTGTGATCTTTGGGTGGACAAGGCAACTTTTTTTTTTCTTCAAACAAGAGGTAGCAAACAAGAGTGTTTTGGGGGCAAAAACCCTCTGTTTCAATACCAGTAATTGTTTTTGGAGGAAAAAATGCAGAGGATATGGCTCTGCCAAAAATCATTAACATTATGAATAATTTCAAAATTTGTAAGAATAACCAAAATGTGGTATTAGAATTTTGAATCATTTTAATTAATCAGAAAATATTGTTTATTCTTTGAGTAAGTATCAGAAAACATCCAACCAAATCATGTATGTGTACTCAAGTTTCATTTGATTGTGCTTAATACCAAATTTCTAGGAAGTTCAAACACTTTCCTTTTTGATGAAGCATAATTTTGAATGAATATATTTCTTTGAATTAAGAAATAAATGTAACTCTTGTGGGACAATAGTGCAGTTAGCATAAGTGCACCATCCTACCCCAAATTTTGTAATATTGATTGAGGGGTGGGGGGCACTAAGCAATATCTTGCATGCACCAACCTCCATATGGTTTCTTTAGAAATATTTTCACCAGGACTAGGAAAGAAATAAAAAAATTAAAGAAATTAATAAAAAATCCCTTCATGCAATTTCTGGGGGGATGGTGCACTTAAGGCAAGTGCACCATCCTACCAGGAAAAAGCAACGGCCCATTCAAGATCCAAGAAAATGTTTGATTCAACTGATTCTAATCACTGTTATTTTCATTTGGATATATGTGTGCATATTCTCAACACACAATGTTAAAATCATGTATAATCATCTGCCATTCAACAATTGACTGGCAATAAATATTTCATCTTGTGATCATTGACTAATATGAAGGAAATCAATAAAAGATATAATGTTTTAGAAAGGCCCTTTTATTTGGAAAAATAGAAAAGAAATTGATTCATGCTAAGGTGAATGATACAGGGGATTCTTGAATTATACACATCAAAGACAAAATTTTCTAGTTGAAAATCATGCATACAGAAAATTTCATAATGCATCAAGGGCTGAGTGATCCTTACGCACCAAAAGGCTTTGACTGATTGATTCAAAAGTCACTGTATGGAGGTACGTGAGTCCTAGGAATATATCAAGTTCTTGACATGATTTGGCCAGGAAGTAAAATATTATTTTTATAACCATCAAAGGCTCTTATCACATATCTTATACATCAATTGACTGAAAATTATAACTTGCTGATTCCTAAAAATCCAAATTCCTAATTTCCAAAGAGAAAATGTAGGAATTTTGGTCTAGTGATAGCAAGGGCATTGGATCTTTCTTGATTTCTATGACAGATTCAATCATTGAGACTGGAAAGTATTTATATAAAATAAACATTGTGTGTTAATCTTATCTTGAGAAATACAAGAAATACAAATCTTTTATGACTTTCTGCAATGATTTTCTTGTAATTTGAAGCCCAGAATCTGGGTAGCTTTATCATGATCCTTCACCTTTGGTTGTTCAAGACTTTTCCCAATATATCGAAGTTTATACAGCTTACCCACATTTTACTCTGATGCATAGAAATTTCAAAAATCTGCAATTTTGTAAACTATGAGATAAGGAATCTTGTGGTTAAAGTGCCAATATAACTGTTTGGGAAAATGATTGAAAAATCCAAGGTATTTATTTTATTTCTAGTAATAGGGTACAACCAATCAGTAAGCAAGAAGTCCCATTTCTTCTTTCCTATAAATCTCCAGAATTCAACTCATGCATTTTCACTAATTTGAAATTGAAATAAATGCATTTCCTTCCATGGCTGTTTTCAATGGTGTCATATGATCTGAGCATATGTAGTTTTGATCAGTTCTGAAAATGAGGGGAAAATTGAAATTTCTTATGCACAAGAATTTGAAACATTCAGAATCTTGCATGGAAGCTTGATCATTACATTAACTCATCATTCAGATTCCCAAAATCTACCTTCCAAAAAAGGAATCCAGACCAATGTGAATTCCGGTTCTAAAATTGGCTAAGTGTGGTTTCCAGAGTCATCTTTCTGAGTACAATACAATTCAAATCATCCTACAAAACAAAGGCAAGAATATATGAACGTTTTCAAGTTGTTCCTGTCCCATCCATCTTTACTTGAGATAACATTCAGTTTTTAATCCATCCAAATAAATGAAACTGGAAGGGAGTAATTTTGAGTCTATAATACAAAAAAATGCATCTCAATATATTCTAACTGCAGCTATTCTCCAATTGAGTTTTTTTCTTGTTTGTTGATTCTCATTCAAATATTTTTGGTCAATTCCATGGATAAGGGAATGAAAATCTTTTCTGAGCCACATAATTCTCAAGGATGTTTTTTATGGACTTAAATTTTGGAATTTCAGAACATGAAAATCAATAGTGTTACCTTCATATATATCCTCAGCAATCCAAAAAATTAAATAACTCAAATTTTACTGCATTATACCAGTATTTTTGTGTTCATCATGCATGAATGCAAGAAACAACAACAAAACCTTTTGAGCCAGATGGAAGCCACAGGGTCTCTTTTCCTATTTCATGATGAATTGTGATTAATCATTGAGCTGTGCCCTGGTTAAAGCCTTCCTTCCATCTACCCACATACTTATGTCCATACCCTTTGCCCACTGGGAAGAAAAATTTGGGAACAAAGGGGAATCACAATATATAATACCTCAATTTCTGAAAATTTTCAGACGGTAAAAGAAAGAAATTCTGACTTCCTATTTATCAGTTTGTTGAAAATCAATACAAAACCACCAAATCAGAAAAATTTTAATCTTGGTACCAAATTGGAAAATTAGACATGGAACCTGGTAAGAACTATCCCTTCAGTCTATGATCTACCTCACAATGATACAAACCCAAGACTGAATCCTGGTTTACATTTCATATGAAAAAAATAAAGAAATCTCAGTCAACCCAGAACCATCATATGCTGAGGCATCAAATGTCCCTCTTCCAGATGACAAATTCAACATGGCAGCTGTTGAGGAAGAGGATGAATTTGACAACTCTGCTGCTCCATCCTACTTTATGATTGCACAACAAATTTCCCAATCCCATCAACACCAGAAGAATAAAAAACGTTTGGCTCAAGAACAATATTCAATATCTTGACATGCACGTAATCTTGGGATCCCCCCATCTTCAAGTGGTATTTCCAAATCCTTACTTGATTGGACAAAAGCAATTATTGGAATGGATTCCAACAACAACAAGCTTCTGAATCCTCCAACTGGTGGCGAACTGGCATCTCTGAAAAATCATATGGCAAGGAAGAAGGCATCCATTAATGATTCTATATCATCAAACACTGGTCAACCAAATCAATAAAACTCCAATCCAGAACTACGGGAAAAGGAGCTCAAACTTGTCAAGAAGGATGCGTTGTGCCAATTACAACAAAAGATTTCTTCAACTCCTCAACCCTTAGAAACCACTTCCATGAGCCAAATTCACTCTCATGATGAGACACGGATAGCCCATGCCCGTGCCCTAATCCTTAATTCTGGCATTTCTAGATGTACCTACCACTGGGAACAGAATCCATCATCTAGCTGGAACTCCTCCCTGACTGCAATAATCATCAGAGCATGGGAGATGTGCCATGAACGTGGGGGCACTGCTTCTTATTCAATAAAAGAAAATGACAACACCCCAGCCAACAGGGTTGCCATAATCAATTGTTGGCTTGTATCAAAGAAGGCTCTTTGGAAGAAGGAAAAAAAGGCAGAAGGGGGCTCCAGGAGCAGGAAATCACAGTTTTCTGCATCTCAAAGCTTAAACAAGAAGAAAGTGGGCCAAATCAATTATTAGGAATTTTTTCTCTTTGTACAATGACTAACTGCTCATGATCTTTTCAAATACAGAATACCAAGAAGTAAATCAGGAAAACAACTGCTGTAGAGTTCGAAATGATGAACTCTTTCCCCAAGACTTCTGCTCTGTTTTTGGATAGTGGTTTCATCTCTGATGTTGAGGGTGAAGATGAAGAATTATTCAACTATGCCCATGTTTGGAGGGCTCAAAATATATCCCAAATTTATTACTACCTTGATAAAGCATACATCCAACTAGGCAAAAACCCACGCATCAAGAGGGAAAGAAGATCAAAAATTAGTAGTCTTTCCAAACACAACAATTCAACAGGAGGTGAGGACCCACCTTCCTTTCCTACCTCAATACCTCAAAATTGGATTAGTGAAGAAGCCCTGCAGGATATAACTCCAGTTGAAAAAAGAGCCTTGAGTTTACTTCCAGAAGTTGATCTCACAGAGGCAGTTTCTTTTCTTAGAACTCAAGTTTCCAAGCCCTCAATATTAATGGAAACCACCCAAACATCTTGAGAGTATTTAGAAAAGTGTATTGTCTGTATGTCTGCTCTAAACAAAATTGAGGAAAATATTTGGATTAGAAATTAGCCTATTTGATAGTTTTATTCAGTAGTGAATGTGTCTCTGCCCATTCAATCCTTGTATTTTTAACTTGAAACTAGAAATCATATGTATTGCTAGATTAACTGGATCTAGGAGAATAAATGATGTGGTTTCTGCCTAAGTTTCTTGAGTAATAAAAATGAATGCCACATTTAACCACTTGAAATTTCCAAATAAATCAATTTGTAGCAACTTTTCAAATGCAGACAGAAATTAAATTAAGAGTGGGAAAAACCAAAATCCAAGTGTGTACAGCATGACAAATCCCATTGAAAAACTCTGAATACTTGGCATTTGATACACCTTCTTTGGGACAGCTACATAAACATTTTTTGGAATCATAACACCCAAAAAGCATTTTCTCAATGAACTGCTGTCATGTTGAAATAAATCATTGGTTCAACATGCTCAAATATCTTTTTAAGAAGGAAATTTATCCAAAATACATATTGTTTCATGTGAATTCTATAATTTGGAAAGCCACACTAACTCTAGGCTTTAGAAATTCCCTCATCAAAAATTGCAAAATTATCATCCTTCAATACCCCAATTTGAATTCAAATGATGGGTTTGTATGAATATAATCAATTTTAAGATGAGATGCAGGATGTTCCATAAAGAGATTTTACTTTTAATTAAGAGTCAAACACTCGAGGACGGCCCATTTATTTTACATGGGCAAACCATTAGCAGTTAATATGGTACATTGATTCAAAATCTTCTCCAAAATAGAAAATCTTCCCTTAAAGTCCTTCCCCCTGCTCAGAATATGAATATTCAAAATGGATGCAGTAGAAAATTTGAAATTTTTGAATACTTAAACTAACCAGGAGGTATAGGATTGATTTAAAAATTTTATCAAGACTCATATTCATTTCCCTTTGAATTAATAAATTTCAGACATCCTCTAAGACCTGACTTAACCCAAAATACAACAATTATTAGAGCAATGGCGCACACTACCAGAGTTGGAAACCTTTGGATATGCCAATGTCCCAGATGTTCTCAAAGGACATTTGAACATGGAAGGAATCTATACCATGGTGTTGGGAGGTCTAGAAGAGCACATCAAACTCATATATTGCAATCAAATGATTGTAACAATGTATGTGACTGATTTTCTCATGCATTTATCAATATGCAAAGAATAACTGATAAGGTATCATGGATTCCCAACTTAAACACAAAAGACAGAAAACATTACCCAATTCACTACCACAATAATTCCAACAAGGGAACCACTACAAGCAAACATCAGGACTGTGAGTGAAAATCTTCTTCAAAATATATTCCTTCAGTTGTACTTGAATTAGTGAACATTTTCTCATTTTTCCTATGAATTTTTACAACAAAGCCATCAATTGAAGATGGCCATGCACAGTCAAACCCTGGAAGAGATTCTCCCTGTCATGAAATACAACAGTCTCCACCAGAAAATATGGAAACTTACAATACATCTGGAATGACACCTCCTCAATTTCTCTATCACACTCCCAGTGCCCTCATCTCATCACTACAAATCCTTCACCAAAGTATTGAGGAAAACATTGGTGATCATGTATTTCAGCAATACATCAAGATGGAGCATGAGAAAATTTGCCTTAACTCAATTATCACTGGCCAGCCCAACTATTCAGGTGAAATACCTAAAAGTCTTGCAACATTGAAAAAAAGATTTTCAATTACAAATGATCTAGTTGAAAATGTCTGTTGTGAAAATTGTTACAAACTCTATCCCTTGGATGAAGCACCTGCACCTTCAGAAAACCATTCTAGTGAAGAAAATCAAGAAACCAGGCATCATCCAAAATGACACAATATTGTTAACTCAATAGCTGGAGAGCCTGTTGCATGTGGATCCAAACTCTGGCATCAAGACAAGAACAAATATAAATTTTATCCTCTGAAGCATTTTGGACACCAATTGCTCAAGAAGTGGATTGCTAGGCAATTAATGCTCCCCTGGTTTGAAGAATTACTACAGGCACCGCAAAAGCATCAAGGCAGTAATCCCACTCAACTTTCTGATATTTGGGATGGAACTATGTGGAAAGAATTCAAGGATCAAAACAATCATATTTATACAGCTGAAGCAGGTAACCTGGACTTTGGAATTTACATTGATTGGATGAATCCCCATGGAATAAAGACCAGTGGAAAAAGCATCTCTCTTGGTGTAATATTCTTAATATGTTTCAACCTTCCACCCAGTGTCCGCTACAAGCCACACAATCTTTTTGTGTATGGATTCACACCAACACCCAAGGAATGTACTTCATTCCAACTGAACAATCTACTCCAGCCTCTTTTTTGTGAACTACTGGATCTTTGGAAAGGAGTATACTACACAAAAACCAATCAATACCCTAATGGAAGAGTAATACATGCTGTGATATTGCCCCTGATTGGTGATACACCTGCCTTGCGTAAAATGGGTGGATTTGCTTTGCATTCAGCAACAATCTTCTGCTCCCACTGCAACCTCAAGCTGAATGACATCTGGAATACCAAAAAGGAGACCTGGCCAGTGAAAGATAATCAAGATCACATCAAATGGGCAGAGAATTGGAATAATGCTCAATCATTGAATGACAAAACCAAAATTCTCAAGCTACATGGTGCCCACTACACAATTTTCCAAACTCTGCCTTACTGGGAACCAACAAATATGACAACAATTGACTCAATGCATACATTTATCTTTGGAATGCTACGGGATTACAGCATTACCTACCTTGGAATAATCCAGGCTGGAAAAATTATTCAAAAATTGGAAAAAAGGCAAACTGCTCACCCAAGAAGTGTAACAATCACTCATGTTAGCAGCCTCAAATCTGGATCCAAACAAAAGCGCACTTTGTCACCAGAAAATTCCCAAAGAGTAACCCAAAAAAGAATTCAAACATTTTTAGATAGTTCTCAAGCACACCTGGAAGATTCTCCTCCCAATCCAATTGAAAAGGTTCAGAATTGGGCAAATAAGCAGCAAGAAGGCCCGTCAAGTATGCAACAAAGAACTTCAGTACCAATTGTTGTAGTCCAGAAAATCCCAGGGCTTTATCCTCCCAGCTCCTCAAGAAGTTGGGAATATTCTGAATCTCAACTCCTTCAACCAACTGTTTGCCGGTCTCCAAGGCTTCTTGGGAATACATCAACAAACAGCTCACATGAATCCCTGGCCAAATTCAAGGAGAAAGGAAAGAAAAAATATATCTCACCAGAAAGAAATACATTTAGATCTATTGAAATTAAATCAGGAAGTCAAAATAAATCTGGGAAGAGCATTCAAAGTTCCATGCAAGAAAGCTCCTACCTCTCTGCTGAAGATCAAAGCAATCCACATCTTGCAGGTTCATTAATAGAAGAAACAAGTATTACATCAAATCAATTGTGCATTACTCCTGATGAACTCAAAAGTCTTCAAGATGGTACCACTTCAATTAAATTTTCTTCTTGGATTACTAGGTTGCCCCAAAACATAGGTTTACCTGCAGCTGGTACTCCTAAGGCTGCTGAATGGTTGGTTTTGTACACCATTCATGTAGTTCTTGTTTTGATCCCAAGGTGGAAGTGGATCACAACCAATGGCTCATGGGAGGAAAATATTATCTCAACTACCTCCAAACTAGTTGGTATTATCAACTTGGTCATGTCACATCAACTTACAGATGCCCAGTTGGCCCAATTGGATGAATTAATTTTGGCTTACCGGGAGGAATTATTGCTACATTGGGGAACTGAAATTAAACCCAAGCCAACAATTCATTTCTCTCAGCATATGACTAAGATGATCAAGCTCTATGGTCCTCCCTCAATATTTTCATGTTGGTCAGGAGAAAGGCTAAATCACATCTTGACCTTGGTTAAAAAAAATAAAAATACACGTAGGTAACACAGATTTCTCAAAAGTAGATTCTTGATGGCACACTTTGAACTGATTGTTTTTTTAATTTTAAGGTTTACTTGATAAGTCCCTCTTGAATGGATTCCTTGAAAGGGCCAAACTTCAAGGCTTGGTTGAACAAATTGGATCCAACTGGAATGTTTTGGGTATCAATTCTGACCAACTCCTAGATCTGGAAAGTCTGTTCTACTCTTCCAAGACAGGTGATGTTTCAAGGGCTAAAAAGGAGATGAATGTTTTGGAAGAAGAAAAATTAAAAAAATTCATTGAAAATAACTCAACATACAATGTCTTGCCATGGGACCAACTGGAGTGGTTGCCTTGCAAATCAATGCTCTTCCATGGTCATCACATAACACCCCGTTGCTACAACAAAAGTAATTCTCAGATTTCCTTTTCATCCCCATCAAATCAAGGCCCTTGTGAGATGGGGAAGTTATTGTCCATCTTTCATGAAAAAAACTGTGCACAATATTTCCTCATTGTTGAAACCTTTTCCCCTTTGGAACAAATTGATACTTCAAGAAATCCCTACCTTGGCCTCAAGTATCTCAATGCTCAAATTGTTTATCAAGAAGATGGATCAATATCTGTGATACATCAAGATAACATATTAGGTTTTGTGGCAAGCATGGCTTATGAAGCAAAAAAAGCACAAAATTCCAAGGATGTTTATTGTGTTGTGGCAATTGACTCTTTGGTAAGTTGATATCAAAAATACTAATTTCTGGAGAACTGTCATTATTTATTTTTCTGACTGGTATTTCCTTACAAAACAGGAGGAAATATAAAAAGATACATGCACTCATTTTTTATTGTACTAGATATTGGTAGAAGATGAGATCAGAGGAATTGGTATTGTGTCACATTTCTATCTAAAACACATGTATAAGGTACAGAATTCAAAAATAGGAATGAGATTTAATCTCAGAAAACTGAAGCTTCAATCCTAACAGAAAATTGGAAATCTCTGTTTGCAACACTTATTTGAAATGATAATTATCTAAAAATTTGATTCTTCTCATTTTGGAACTTTTTACTATAGGAAATCATGGCCCATGATGTACAATTCCAATCATAACCGCTGAAAAGTTGTTCAATCAAAGTATGGTCTTAAAGTTAAATGAAGAATTCTCAATCCTTCCTTTTATGTAATGGATTTCAATTCAATCTATGCATTGCATAAATATTCTGCATGAATCTTCTGAGTTCATCCAGAAATCAATTTGATGTTTGACTCCAAAACCTCAACAAAGTCAAAACAGGTTTCAATCACAAACCCAGGTGCTACATCTGCCGGCAGGTGCTGCCATTTTTTTCATGGTGATTGATCCTATATTGTCCCAAAAAGACAAATACCTGTGTTTTGGAGGGCTCAAAAACTGAAATAAGTTCTTGGACTGCCAATTTAAATATATTTTTATAAATCTATAAATAAATTTACCCCTTTTAGAGAAATCATATAACTGGCATTTCACCCTATTTTTACTACAAACTTTTTATCACCTCTAGTAGCTAGAAGGAGTGAGGTCCTTTGCATCTAGTAAGCTCAAAGCTATCTTGAGATGAATTGAGAATTTGGAAGCTGAATTCTTTGTTTTAGAGTTCCTGGGGGATTTCAGCTTTGATTGATTAGATTTTTGGGTGGACTTGTGGGGGGAGGTTAGAGTTTAGGGTTTAGCCAAGGGAATCAACTTTGTGGTTGATAAGTTGGAATCCATTGGTCCTTTTTATATTCATATGGATGAAATATTTGGAAAGAAGGCCAAAACTTCCTCTTTAGCTGATTTTGATGCCCATCAATCCAATTCCATTAATGTTGGGGACTTGGCTGTAGATGCTCATCCAGGCAAAAATGATCCTGATGAAAATTTGGAGTGGCCCCAATCCAATGTTGAGAAGGATATTTCAAAACAACCAGCTCCAATTATTTCCACATTTGCATCAATCAACCCTTCAACCCCTCACTTTGATCCCTCATATACCTTTTTTGATTTTTTTGTTCCTGGAGTGCAAGAAATGGACAACTTGGCCAATGGGGACAAAGATATGCCAGTATTTCCATTACAATCAACATTGTTTTGAGTATAACAGCAATTTCTTTCTTTTATTTTTAATACTGACTGATTTAGAATGTAAAAAAACAGCCTCATCCTTTCCTGAATGGCCAAATAATCACATCACCTTCAAATAAGATTGATGAAATTCCCACAAAAACCTCCTCTGAAAAGGGAAAGCACAAGGCCTCCAATTCAATAAAAATCAACCCCAATAGGCATCAAAAGAGGAGAAACAATTCCAATTTTTCTGGCTTTGAATATATCATTGAGAAGCAAGATTCAAGTAAGTGGATTGATTAAATCTTCTTGCTTTTGAAATCCAGGTCATTGATATTCCCCTACAAAGAAAAGTGAAATTAAAAATTGAATCAGGAAAAGTTGAATTTGAAAAGCAAATTTTGTATGATCAACTAAATATTGATGGCAAAAAGTAGAAAGCTGAGAGTGTGGCTTATCAACAAAAATTGGATACCCAGTGGAGATTGAAAGAGGCTCAGTTGCAGTTTTAAAAAGAGCAAAAGCAGAAGGATTGACAGGAAGATTTAATTGAAAAGGAGAGGCATTGAATGGCAATGGGAAAAAAATATAGGTTATATTTAGCCATGTCATGTATTGGTAGCAGTAGAACAGTGGAATAAATACACAAAATTACTAAATTGCTTGGCTTGTAGATGTATTTACTTGAATAAAAAATGTCAAAAGCAAGACAAAAAAAATTATTACCAAGAAATTTGAGAATATTTTTAAACCCACCAATAAACAAATATTTTTTATTTTTATTTAAATTCTTTTTTCTAGAGCATATTTTTCCACTTTTCAAGTCCCTGAAATTTTTCCAAGTCATTTCGTTGATTTTAATAGAAATGGTCATCCTTGTATGAGCGGCAGTCTACATAGCAGGAAAATTACAGTGCTTGTCCTAATTATCTGCCCAAATAATTTTAACAATACCTTTCTTGTTGAAATCAATACCAAAACCCAAGTCAGGAAATAAAGATTGGCCATCAGATACTTGATATTTGTCCTTGTTTTCAATGATTTTTCCATTGGAATTTATTGTTGGAAAAACCAGTAAAAACAAATAGGAAGAACCAGCTCCATTGTTTATATGAGGAGAGTTTCAGAATGAATCAGATGTGAATTTGATGTGCAGAGAATAATCAAAAGGAGTAAGCAGGGATCCAAATTCCAAAGAATAGAAGGAGGGAATATTGTTGTCCATCATCAAATCAGGCTTTGATTCAAAGGTGAGTCTGGATAATTTTTGGAAAATTTGGCCTCAAATTTGAGCAACCTTTCAAGAATTAAAGTTCATAAAAGCAAATTCTTGAGGGGAAGATTGAATGGCTTCTTTCTTCAAATATTATCCAAATAATTCAGAATGGTGCATAAACAATTTCCCACATTGTTCCACCCCAGCATCTTGAGGGACCAACAGTTTTGGCAAATTTTTTGGATTGGTGAAGGAAAGTTGTGAAAAAGTTGATGTCCTTCTTATATTTCTCTGAGAGTTTATTCAAAGGGACAAATTCAATTACCGCAAAAGGAGAATTGTGATTGGATTCATCAAGAAAAATCACTTTTCCAGCGTAGAAGAAATGGAATTTTTTGATCTTCTCATTGGCTTGTTCAAAATCTTTGGGGGAGGGCTTTCAATTGTTCTTTTTTCTTTTGGTTAATTATGCTGGATGCATATCCAATGGTTGTATTTTTTTTCCAGACCACAAAAATTGTTCATCAGTACCTTCCTCTGCTACTCCCAAAGATAATTCAGAATCACTATTTTGAGTCCTCTTTTTCCAACAAGCCCTATTCTTGCCACCTCTCTGTATGTTTTTAAAATTATCTCCTCCCATCTTGTTCCCTCCCACCCACATACTTTGATTGGGGTGAGAATCAAGAAGGGATTTGGATCATTGTGTAACATTTTAAGGTTTGTGGGAGAAAAATGGGTTGTCTAGAAAAAGGGCTTGTGTAAAATTAAGAAGGGGTCAAAGATTGTGTTTCATTTCATGGAATAAAGAAAAAAACAATCATTGTTCATTTTATAATCAAGTTAAAAGATAAACAAACATAGAAAAAAATAGTGGTCAATGATCCTAACCAAATAATAAAAAAAAGGTTTTTCAGATTTTTTAATCATGATAATCATGGATTAAAGAGGAGGAGGAGGAGGAGGAGGAGGAGGAGGAGGGAGGCAAAAAAACCTTGGATTTCCTATTGATTGATTGAGGATTGATGGGGGTCAATGTGGGGGGGCTAAAACAATGAATCAATCAATTGAGTAGTAGTAGTAGGAGGAGGAGGAGGAGGAGGAGGGAGGCAAACCATCCTTGGATTTCCTATTGATTGATTGAGGATTGATGGGGGGTCAATGTGGGGGGGCTAAAAGAATGAATCAATCAATTTAGTAGGATGAGCAGGAGGAGAAGGAGGAGGATGAAGAGTAGATTGTGTTAGAATCCAAAATTTAGTTGTGCACTATGGGATTTGAACCCATGACCTCAACATTCATGAGTGATGCTTTAACCACTAAGCTAAGTGCGCCATTGCTGGATGGGCCATTGTTCCTGTCCATTCAACAAGGGTTTGCTTGGGTTTAGCTGTAAAGACCTGATGTGTTGTTTGACAATGCTGTTCAGGCTTTCAGTACCAAGACTTAGAACCCTTGGATGGCAGTCTGCATAAGAGAAGATTTGACTCCAACAGATTGTTCAGCAATTGATTGGAAATGAGGAGGAGGAGGAGGGGAGCAATGGAGTGCAAAAAATTTCTAAATTAATTTATTGCAAATCAATCCATAAATTGAGCAATAAAGTTCAAATCAATCAATCAATTGGGAGAGAGGGAGGGTAATCAGGAGGAGGAGGCAGAGGAGGAGCAGGAGAAGGAGGAGGAAGGGCATGAATTACCAGAGCAAATGGAGAAGTAGGGGTGTCTATTGATTAATGGAGGAGATTTTTGTCAGTTGATTGATTGGATGGAGGAGGAGGAGGAGGATTTGGGGGACTTATGTGGATAAGTGATTTACCAATGGGGAGCAGAAGCAGGAGGAGGAGGACAGGGGGGACTTTGAGGTGGAGGTGGAGGTGGTTGGTGAGGAGGAGGAAGGAGTGGACCAGTTGTTTGGTGAGGAGGAGGAAGGAGTGGACTGGTGTTTTTGCGGGGAGAGGTGAGTGGTTTGGGAGTTTTTTTTTGTTTTGTCAAAGTCCACCAAAAAAAAAAAAAAAAAAAAAAAAAAAAAAAAAAAAAAAAAAAAAAAAAAAAAAAAAAAAAAAAAAAAAAAAAAAAAAAAAAAAAACCATGAGTCAGCCTACAATTTTTTTTTTTAAAAAAAAAAAAAAACCATGATTCAGCCTACAATTCAAAAAAAAACATGAGTCAGCCTAAAATTCAAAAAAAAAACCATCAGTCAGCCTAAAATTTTTGGCTGAACAACCAAAACCAAAAAAATACTGTTAAAATATTTTTTAACTATTTGAAAACTGATGGTTTCTCATCAAAGGGAGAACTTGTGAGGGGTAGAATCAGCTCTCTCATGGCAGAAGATGAGGGACAAGATGAGGCAGGGATGACTTCAGGAGGATCTGGAATACTGTCTTCAAATAGTTTTTCCCATTCATCTTTGATGTTGGCCAAAAGTTTGTGAAGGATTACACAACTGATAATCCAGTCAATGAGGATCTTCATGCATCTGATATTTTGAAGCTGGTTTTGCATTTCCCCTCAGCTGGCCCATCTTCCTTTCAGCACACCTATTGCATGTTCAATCCAGACGCATGATTGAGCAAGATGATAGCTGAAATTTGTTTTTTGTAGATCATTGAAAGAAATATTAAAATAACTTGGTACAAGATATTCCCTGCTGGCATAAGCTGAATTGGCCAGAAGATATCAATCTTTTTCAAATTAGTTCTCTGGTTGTTTGGAACTCTGCATCCAATTGGAAGCATATGAATTGTGACAAGAACCTGGAAGGCCAGCATGGAGGGGTATGAACTTCTTGTTTTTATCACAAACCAGTTTTAGTGCCACAGAGTATCTAAAAAAACAGATAAAACATATTTGGTCAGTTTTTTTTCAAAGGTTTTATCAAAGGCATTAGAAAAGAAATGAATAAATTGCCTTTCTTTGTGAATCAAAATAGTCTTTGCCATATAGCTTGGGTTTTTGACTCAAAGGGATAGTGGTTCCATCAACAAAAGCAATGCAACCAGGAAAGCCTTCAGTCTCCATTACTTTAGAGATCTCCTTGAATTCTTCTTTTTTCCACCAACAAAGGACTGAGCAATGGAAATATACAATAGAAATCATGACTCTTTTGGTTTATAAGTCAAATGTTCCATAACCAACTGGGAATATATTTTCTAATGGATGAATTTCTGCTCCATTTCAATTTGATCCCAATATACAAAGTGAAACATCCAGTTTTATATCTGGATCATATTGAGGATTCCAAGAATTTTCCTGGAAGATGTGGTGGTCTTCAATAATCTCAAAGAGGTTCATGAATGAAGGCAAAAAAGTTTGGAACATTTGCTAGAAGCTTAATTTGGGGAGGAGATGAAGCTTTTGCCTTTCATAGATAGGGTTGTGGAGAGTAGGTCTTCTTGGGAAAATGTATTGCTTTTCCAATAGAGAATTCAAAGATAACCAATTTTATTCACAATCAGAGTCTGAATCAGAGTAATAAAAATTCAGTCAGCTTTCTTGAATTTTCAAATTGATCCCAGGAATTTTGATTGGACATGTTGAGAAAGATGGCAATTTGATGTGGGGTGATGAGATGATGATGGGATGTGTGTGAAGCAATGGAGATGTGAAGCAATGAAGCAAATCATTGACATTAAGCAATGAAGCAAAGCATGGAGAGTTGAAGAAATGAAGAAAATCAATTGAGATGGGATTGGTAAGGATTTGCTGATTTCAAGGTGAGGATAAGTGTTTTGCATGCCATTGATGGTGGATTTATGATGCTGCATAAATGGAAGATTGTATTTTTGAAATAGGAGATTTTGATTAAACACACCAGTTAGGTGGTAAATTTATTTCAGAAAACTTCCATTAAAATGGTGGGTTTTATTTCAGAAAACTGCCATTAAAATGGTGTGTTTTATTTCATAAAAATTCCATTGAATGGTGTGTTTTATTTCAGAAAACTGCCATTAAAATGGTGGGTTTTGTCAAAAAAATGGCGTTTTTGCTAAATCTGATATGCCCTAATCAGAAAACCATGTTTTTTTTAAAAAGAGAAGCCATTTTAATGGCAGGTTCCTGAAATAAACATAACCTCTAGCTGGTGTTTTTTCAAATGGCGGGTTTCATGAAAATGGCATATTTCAAACATCAAATCTGCCATCTATGCATCTTCATCAATCAACATGCAAAGAACACCCATACACATCATCCAATCTTCATCTCAATACCTCAACCTCAACCCACTCAACCAGCCCTTCATTATCTTATCAAGAGTCCCATCAATACCTAAACACCCTCATCTTCCTGTCATCCTCAAACAAATCAACCAAATGCTATTTTAACTTGAATCCTCATGATATCATAAAAAAATATAAATTTCATATCATCCTACCCATAAATTGATAATCCACCCATAAAACTCCATTCAAAATTCACTCCTTCTTTGAATCCACCACAAACATAAACCATTGAGATCATCATGCATTATCCTCATTTTCAACTCACCCAGCCCCACAAATTCAACTGAATTTTGACCACTCGCTTCAACCTTGAAAATCATCATCAACAGTAACCAGTTCCCCATCCACTTTATGTCTCAACTAATCCTTGATATTTCCAATTGAACTATCACTCAATTTATCAGATCAATTTAAGCATAAATAGTCCTACTTCTCAAATTTCTAATATTTAACCCTATAAAGACTTAAATTTGTCTTTTCCTTCTTCTATTGACCTATAGCTCAAATTTTCAGATAAATTTAAGCATAAATATTCCTAATTCTCAAATTTCTAATCTTCAACCCCATATAGAGTTAAATTTTTTCTTCTTCTTCATCCTTTGATCCTAGAAAAATCCATAATCAGGTTGGATAAATAAGATTTTATGCAAGGATCAATTGGATTAAATGTAAGGATTATTAAATTATCATAAAAGAATATCTGATCTCTCATTATAAATCCTCCTCTCATACCTTCCCCCTTCTCATATAATAAATTTTTCCTTTCAAGAGAAAAACTAATGATTTCTCAGAGTTCAGAATTTCCTAGGCACTGATCTTCTCCTTGAATTCTGGCCCCAATTCATCCCATTATTTTATACCTTACAGGCATTTCACTAGCCAATTAAATAATAATCATCCTGCATAATAAAATCACCCAAAATAGGGAGCTTGATCCTATCAGATGTTCTAAAATTGCCATAACCCATTGGATTTTTGTCACAATTTTCCGCCAAGAGTGGACACCTATAGGAAACTAGCTTAAAATTAATTTTTGTTCAAAATGTGTTGTGTCATCAATTTATCATGTCTTACCATTTATTAACACCCCCCTGGCCCTATCTTCTTTCAAAATTTTTTCAACAGGTGGGATTGGAAAACAAATCTCTCTTTAATCATTTTCATAACTATGCATTGAAATTCATCCACAAAAGCAATAAAAATAGGAGATTTTTAATTTAAAGGACAATTAAAAGGGAAAACTTTGAATTATTGGGCCTTGGAGATCCAGAAAATTTGGAATTCATAAACAATGGTAATAAAATGGTCCAAATTTGCAAACCTCATCAAATGATTTTTTAAACTCTTCACACCATCAGAATCAATGATTTCTAGAGCTTGATAAAAAGCGAAGAGATCACCAAAATTCTTCCAAAGACCTTGATAAAATTCCCTATTTCTTTCAAATTCCAATTCTCATTTATTTCTGGAATCTGAGAAGGTTCCTGCAAACTGATGCATCAAAGCATAGTAACCAAAATTACCACCACTTGGGTGATCATAGACAGATTCTGCATAATTTGAAAAACTAATTTTAATCTGAGAGATAAATCAACTCCTCCTTTTACTCACAGAAATAGATGGATTTGAACAAGATTGAACTTGGATAGAAGGATTTGAAGATGCTTTAACTTTCATAGAATAACTGGAAAATGACTGAACTGGTTGCATGGCTTGATTGAAGTAAGCCTGAAGGTTCTTTGAAGAATAATGGTAAATCCAAGATTGAGCTCTCAAGGCTTCAAATGTTCTTTTTTCTGATTCAGATTTTGATCCCTCATAGTTTTTTTCAAGATCTTGATAGCCTTCAGATATTCAGCATGTTTTTCATTTATATCTTGTCTTGCCTTCCAATCTCCTTTTTTTTCTTCTGAATCTTTCCTTTCCTTCAGATATTCAACATCCTTCCTTTCCCTCTCTTATCTTGCCTTTTTTTCAGTTTCTGTTTGAGTTTTTCATAATTATTCTTTGTTAATTTTTCCTTCAATTCATAAGCAGTCCTCCTTATTTTCTCCTGTTATTCCATCCTGCTAATATCTCGGAGCTAGTTGACAAAGTAAAAAAAATACAAAATAAATAATAAACAAAAGAAATAATAAAAAAAGAAATAAGAGTGTAAATATACAAATGGCTCAAAAAAATGAGAAAAAGAAAGATGTTATGTCATAAATAGATTCCCCACCTAAAAAAGGTAGTTTTACCCACTGGAACTACCCCCAAATTCCAACTTCTTGACCCCTTAATTAAATTTTTCAAAATATCCACAACACTGGGTTTTCAATTTTTGGCAATTTTAATATCTCACATGATACATCACATATATGTTACCTGAATAAAATTCAGTCAGAAATGGAGTTTTTTGTATAGTTTAGAAGTGTTGTACACATGTGTTTTTTTTTACAAATTCTCACATTCAGTCATGGGCATTCTAAAATCCTGAAACACACATGTAGCCTTGCTTTCCAGAACTCCCACCCAAAGCTGTGTCAAAGCCAGGACATGAACAGTACCCAGTCTAACATCAGCACTCCCAGCTGTAAGAGAAAAAAAATTAATGCAAGTCCCTGACAGAGAGAGAGACTACAATGTGCATGGGAATGGAAGTTATATTTAATATGCATGCCAATGCATCAAAATTTTTACGAAACCTACAGAAAATTCAAAAAAATACAGAAAAGAAATCTGACATATCTCTAAAAGAGGGTTTGAAATGTTTGACCAAAATAACAAAAATGGCCAAAAATGAGTTTCAAAGGCTTCTCAATCCCAAACCAGTGACACTACCTTTGAATAAATAACATATAAATTTCCATAAAATTTTTTTTAATAAAATAGAGTACAAATAAAAATTACAAAGAAAGGTATAAATGCTTTGTAGGTTCATTTTCCTTAACAAAACAACAAAATAAATATCAAAAATTAAATGTTTATTGACTTATGACAAGGCCATCCAACCTACAACATAAAAAAAAACTGTGAAAAATGCATGACTGCCCTCCTGCCCCAAGAACATGGTTTCTTCCCCTCCATTTATCCTGATAAGCTGAAAAGGAACAAAAAAGGACCCTTTTCAGGCTATTTATCCTCATCCATTGATTATCATACTCAAAGACACCATACAGAAATTAAATCAAGTACTTATCAAGGATAATTAAGTGATTAATGGCTTTAATCTGAACTTTATATTGAAAGGTAAACCCTTATAACTCAAATTCTGCACCATGGTAAGCTCTCAAAGAAACATGATAGGCTCAATAATAACCCTCAAGTTCATTTATTGCAGTTAATAAGGTTTTAACACTCTACGAAGTAATTTATCTCTCTCTTCTCTCAATATTTTTCTACCCAAGCCCAGCCATACCACCTATTTTTCTGGTTAATAATCCCTTTTTTAATTTTTTACTAAGGTTCCAAAGTCCCAGGTGTATGGTTTATAAGTTTGATCCCCTGAAGCGATTTTTTGAAGATCCCCAGTCCCTCACTGTTGCAACTATTATCAATTAATTAATGATTTATTTATTAATTAATTCACCATCAACTCATACCAAACCAGCTCCTTGAATTTGATTTATCCATATCTCTATGGATCATTGCAGCTTTATCTTGGATAATTTATTTATTCTTACCTTATCAAATTCAGTATCTAAAGGATTGTAAGGGTACTGGAATATTGTAGGCTGAAATTTTCTTCACCAGTAGCCCTTGTAATTTTTTAATGTTCCTCCAGTGTCCTTTGAATCTCTCAATCCCTGTTTCTGTCCCTTTCCTCTTCCTGCCTCATTGTTTCTCTCTCCCTTTTTTGTTGCCTTTTTTTATTTAAAACTCTGTTCCCCAATCTCAAAAAAAGAAGGCTCCCTTTTTTTGAAATACTGAAAGGATCTTTGAGCTTCAGCTGGGGGCCTTACCCTAGTTGATTCCAGAGGCTCAGGAATACCAACTCTTTTTACTTTCTAGCTTCCAGAAAGAAAAATTTCAATTTTCTCCAACATCTGGAATTGACTATCTTCTGGAAAGAGTCTAAGCTATCAAAAAGAGATTGTGGCTTTTCTTTGCAACTTTGGAACAAAAATGAATATCCTGAATCATTGTATTAAGCAGTCACATAAACATGTCGCTATGCATGAAATTCATTGGTCTCAATTATTCTTCCAGAGTTCCTGATAGAATCTAAAATATGACTGCAAAGGATTTCCATGGACCTGAATAAATTTCTTGTGCATAAAGTTTTTCTTGCTGCAGGTATATATGAATATTTCTCTTTGGATTTGATAAACAAATAACAATAAATTTTCCCATGAAAAATTCCAAATACATATGGAAAATTCATCAATCTTTGAAAAGATTGGATAGCTATTTTGGTGTTGATCTCTTTGTTTTTATTCACTATTTCCCTTGTGATGTTTCCATGAAATTTAAAAATATCCCCTGTGGAATTTCCCAAGTAGGATTTTATCAAAGAATGGGCACCTTCATCCCTTAAACTGGTTGTATTTCTCAGATGCAAGTTTTTGGAATTCCATGTGGCTACAAACCTTTTGTTGTGCTTGATCCAGAATTTCCCAATTTACTGTGACAAATCCAATTCTTATTCCATGAGGGAATCCAATCTTGACCAATTAGCTTCATATTCCTTCATGTTTCTTGAACCAACAAATGTTTTCCAACAAGGAATGAATGATTCCCGCAGGTATTCAGATCTGAAAGCTCTTTTGAATCTGGCCAGTGTTTTATTTCTAATATGCCAATTTGAAGGAGGCAAACACTTTGATGATTAATTTTTTCAATTCATTGTTTGCCCTATCAAGAAATTCTGAACCATTTTTACTTTCTTCTTGGGAATCACCACCAGATTGATCATCAATTGCATTCATAGGAGCCAAATCTCTGTCTTTTACATATCCTTTGGGGATATCTTCTTGATAAGATTGACTAGATTTCTTTATGAAATAGAACCAGCAGACTGGGAAAACACAAAAATCATTAAAAACGGGACAATATTGAAGAATTAGAATGAAATAATAGAGAATGAGAAAATGAGGATCCCACGCCTGAAGACAACAGATTGAATAGAGATGGATGGCGTAATTTGGGGTAGATATTTCCAAGGGACTTGAGTGGAGGCTAGTTGAAGAGGTCTGGAGATTTGATTTAAGACATGGCCAAGAATTCAAAAGAGTGGAGTATTACCAGGCAGGGATAAAAGGTCAAAAGAGGTTGAGATCTCAATTGGGGTTCAGATGAGTAGCGAGATTGAGAAACAAGATACAAATGAGATAAGATAGAATCAAAGGGGAAAGGAAGAAGAGGTACTTGAAGTGGACAGGTGAGAAGATGATGATTGTTCAAACAGATAAGAAAAGAAAAAAAAAGAAAAACAGAATGGTAGAGAGGAGAGGTAGAGGTTGAGAGAGATTACTTCCACAGCAGAGACGCAGAAGGCGTGGAAGAAGAAGCACGGGAGAAGTAGAGAGCGCACAAGTTGATTAGAGGTTGTGAAATCTCAAAACCCCTTGTGAATGGGAAGCAGGGAAACCAAAGAGGATTTGGGGAAAGATGCCGTGAAAACCTTGTTTTGCAGAAGTTTGATGCAGCTGATAGATGAGGCTTTGGTTTGAGAATTGGCTATGATTTCTTCAGTTGAGATTAGAGTAAGATCAAGCATGGAGAGGCTGAAGTCTTCTTGTAAGCCTTTTGTTTTGATATTGATGTGACATGACTTATAGTGTGAACCAAATTTTTTATTTTATCTTCTAAACCTTTATTGTCTATGTAAATCTGTGGTTTTATTTTGAAATAGTGATATATCTCACTAACTAGGTGAGTAATCCACTTCAGCTCAAGATAGCAGTCAAGAAGGGTGTTGAGTTCAGATTCAGTAGAGGAATAAGTGATTTTTCTCTGTCTTGATGAGTTCCAGACTATTGGGCTGCCGTAATGGAAGATGAAGTAGCCAGTATGGGACTTTCAGAAGATAGGATTGTTGCCGCATGTAGTTTCACTGTAACCAGAGATCATTTCTTGAGAGAGATTGAACTTAATAGTTAATTTGAAGTTCCTGGTGGTTTTAAGGTACTTCCAGACTTTTTGCACCTCTCTCCGGTGAGTCATGCCAGGCTTGGTGTTGAACCTTGGAAGGATAGATACAGCAAAAAAAATATCTGGACGAGTATACTGGGATAAGTGGTTAAGAAGTCCAACAGCAGAGCAATAGTTGATATTTAGTTGAAAAAATTTGGTGTGATCTTCATCTGTTGCAGGTTTGAGGTGCAGATTCTGAGTTAGCCGCAAGTAAGTACCTTTGCAGTGGACAAGTCCAAGTTCCTCCAATCCTTGGTCTATGTGATTGGTTTGACTTAAGAGAATTGTATCTAATTTAAACTCCATGAGAATACCAAGGATTGTGTTGGGTGGATGACAGGAGGAGTTGAGGAATCAATTCAAAAAACTGTTAGCAAAAGAATTAGACCTTCCAACATGGATAAGGTCATCAACGTGGAAATATAAGATTTCTTGCAACTCAGAGTTGAGGTAGAGACACAGATTGCTAGTTGAATTGTGGAAACATTGAGATTTAATCCAAGTTGTGAGTGTTTTGTACCAGTTCTTTGGGGACTGGCAAAGACCCTATAATGATTTTTTTAATTTTAAGTACGGTGATTTTCTGTTTGACCCCTTGGGAGTTTTGATTATCACTGTTTCATTAAATGGGGCATGAAGAAAGCCCCTTTTACGTTGAACTGGGTGAAGATCATCTTTTTCTTCAGAACATAGAGTAGCGCAAGTTGTAGGGAGCCAAGTTTTCTGGTAGGAGCCCAATTTTCTTCAAAGTCAACACCGTGAATCTGATCAAAGCCCTGAACACATAACCTGGCTTTGTAGTTCACAGGTTCACCATGGCAATTCTCTTTAACCTTAAATACCCATGTTGTATTCAGGATGTTATTTGGAGTGTTGTCGTAATCCTCCCATACTTCCTGAGATTTTATAGAGTTTAACTTGTCTTCAGAAGCTTTCTTCCAATTTGGCCATTTAGGGAATTTGCATGCTGCTTGTTAAGATGGCGGTTTGTAGTAGTGATGGAACCTGTATCTCTGGGGCTTTCAAGTTTCTTGCCTGGGCCGCGAATTGAGACCTGAAGTAGTTGGTTCTGGAGCAGGAATGGGAAGTTCCAGAGGAGGAGAAGGAGAAGAAGGAGGATCTATGTCTTCAAGGTTGGAGTTAGAATCTGAGGAATCAGAATCGGTCTCTCTAAGTAGATATTGCTTATTCTTTGTGGAGAAGTCAGAGTTGTTGGAGCTCAGGTTGGATTGCAAAAATATATTGAGACCCGGAGATTCAAGAAAAGGGAATTTGTTGAGTTGAGACTTGAGAAATTTGATGTGTTTAGTTTTGACAATACGGCATAGAGAGTTAAGGATGAGGTATGAATGGAAGGTGGGATTGAACCCGACTAAAATACCTTCCAATCCCTTTTCATCAAATTTCCTGCCCTTCTGGACAAAACTTGCAAGTTAGATTACAGCAGAACCTACAGGTTTCAAGTAATTAGCAGGGAGATTCTTACCAAACATGAGTTCCCAGGGAGATAGGTGTTTACCTTCTCTGGGAATTTGGTTGAGCATGAAGCAACAGCTTCTTGTTACAATGTGCCAATAATTCTTAGGTAGTTGTGAGGAGGAAAACGTAGTGCAGGCCAATTTGATTATGGTCCTATTTGCTCTTTTAGCTCGCCCATTGTGTTGCAAATTGTAGGGTTCCAAAGTTTTTAAATTGATATGTTTGGTTTTTGCAAAATCCCTGAGCATCAAATTAGTGAATTCAGTGCCTTAATCCAAAAATATCTCTGGTGGGTAATACCCTAATCATTTGTGTTCTGTTTTGAGTATCTCTATAATATTTTCAGGGTTTTTGTCCTTGGAGTTGAGGGGAAACGCTGCAAGATAGCCAGAGAAGTTTTCCACTAGAGTAAGAATATAATGATGGCCAACTTTGGATGGGGGAGTGATAGGAACAATCAAATCTAGGTGTATTCAATCCAGAGGTTTGGCAGAAGGAGAGGATACATTGGTGAATGGGGATCTGGTAATTTTAATTCTAACGCAACTGTTGCATTGGAATCTGTTGAGCTCCTTGTTTGTGAATAGATCTTTCAGAAGAGGTTTTAGAGATGAGATTGATGCATGCCTGTACATTTTGTGTATATCCATTAGGGAGAGTGGTTCTTGCTTTGGCAGGTAGAAGATTGGTTTGATAGATTCACCACATGGTCTTGGACCGCAGTTTGTGGTTTCTCTATGACAAAAAGACAATCACAGATTAGAACTTTGAGAACAGTTTGATCTCCTTGGGTGACCATGAAACTATCTTGTCTTTGAGCAAGAGTAAATCCTTTCTGGGCCAGGAGACCAGGACTGATTAGGTTCACAACAATATTGGGGACATATACACAGCCTTTGAGTGTAACAACTGAATCTTTCCACTCTAATAAAACAGTTCCCATCCCTCAAACTTTTAGATTAGCCTTGAGTTTTCCAGTTTTGATCTTGTCTAGTTCTTCTTGCAGATTGATTGAAGAGAAAAATTTTAAATTGTTGAAGATGTGCACATTAGCTCGGGAGTCTAGTATCAGATTAGGGGTATTTTCCAAATTGATCCAGAGCGTAAGTAGTGCATGATAGTTGATTTTAGGATTCTTCTTGGTTTTATTCTTCCATTAGTTCTGTTGTTTGATCCCCCATTCTGGTGCAACTTGAGGATGTAAATGGAAAAATGATGATTCAAGATGTGGCACATTAGGATCATGATAGCCTTCTTTGCATCTGATCTTGTATTTCTTTTTGTCTTTATTAGATCTTGACTTAGTTGAAACTAGAGAGAGATCCATAGAAGGTTTATTCGTCCTGGTTTGAGCCATTCTTTCATTTTTTATTGAATAAGGTGGTTGAAGAGCACATTGTCCATCAGTTATTTTTCCACGTGCATGATTTGCTTCTTCAGATTCTCAAGAACTGGAGCAAATTTGAAGATTAAGAGATAAGCAAAAATGTCCTTAGGCAGTTTGATGCCTACATCCAACATTCAAGTAATAGACTTCTGAATTTCAGTAACAAAACCCTTGACAGCATGTTCATTAAAGACTGAGTGGAGAAAATGATTGAAAACTCAAGCTCTATTCGCGGTCTCAGACATACAAATCTTTGAGTAATTTTGGCCCACAGTAACTTGGACAAGGTTATGTTGGTGGAGTTGAAAACATTTGCATGTGTTTTGCTATCTAGTTTGGAGAGTATTATTGCTCTGATTTCCCTATCTTTCTTGACAGACATCTGGCCAGCGTTTTGGGTAATGGTGTCTTTGATATCCTTGAGATCAAATAACATAAGCATTTTGTCACACCATATTAAGTAGTTTTCTTCATTTAGGGGAGGTATAGCATTGACAGAGGCTTTGAGGGCCACCTGATGGAAGTAGTTGGCGGCTCCAGCTGGTTTGCTCATAATTTGTAGATTAGATTGTTGGTTTTTGGCTTTTAACTGTGATAAGATTGACTAGATTTCTTTATGACATAGAACCAGCAGACTGAGAAAACACAAAAATCATGAGAAATAGGACAATAGTGAATAATGAGAATGAAATAATAAAGAATGAGAAAATGAGGATCCTACGCCTGAAGCCAACAGATTGAATAGAGATTGATGGCGTAATTTGGGGTATATATTTCCAAGGGACTTGAGTGGAGGCTATTTGAAGAGGTCTGGAGATTAGATTTAAGACATTGCCAAGAATCAGAAAGAGTGGAGTCTTACCAGGCAGGGATAACAGGTCAAAAGAGGTTGAGATCTCAATTGTGGTTCAGATGAGTAGCAAGGTTGAGAAACAAGATACAAATGAGATAAGAGAAAATCAAAGGGGAAAGGAAGTGGAGGTACTTGAAGTGGACGGGTGAGAAGATGATGATTGTTCAAACAGATAAGAAAAGAAAAAAAAAGAAAAACAGAATGGTAGAGAGGAGAGGTAGAGGTTGAGAGAGATTAATTCCGCAGCAGAGACGCAGTAGGCGTGGAAGAAGAAGCGCAGGAGAAGTATAGGGCGCACAAGGAGATCAGAGGTTGTGAAATCTCAACACTTCTTCTGCCCAAATTAATCTGACCTTTGGCATAGCCCATGAATGGAATATTTGTGCTTTGTGGACCATCAGGGCAAATTATATTGAAAATCTTTGGCCTCTTGAAGAAATTCTAGAAAAGTGCAACAAGGGATATCTATAGCAGTTTTTTATTGTATTTCAAATACCATACTCACACATGGGGAAATTTCCTAGCCAAAGATACTGATGAAGGGTGAGAGAAGAAAAAGGCTTCCAAAGTTCCATATTATGATTTAATAAATTAATTCATCCAGTTCTCAGATTATTTACTCATAAGATTCAGGAAATATTGAAGATATGATTGAACAGGAATAACTTCTTTCTTCATTTTATTTTTCATGTTGTAAATATCTTTGCTTCTTATGAAATTCTTCCCATCTTGCTTGGTTAAATATCTGAATATTTTTGGAAGGGACGCCTGCATCAATCATGGTTCTGAATTTAGATTGCATTTCAGGTTGAATTCTGTGATTAATTAATTTTCCAATAGGATCAAAACAGGGATCATGGTTGTGTTATGGATTCCTTAAAACCAAATTCAATTGGCTTGAATTGCTTCTTTTTGATCCATAAAGCTTGAAATGGAAATCAATACTCCTTGGGGAGGTCTTAAAGGATGAAGAATTAGGATTTTATTCATTATTACCACCCAAGGAGCTCACTTCAATTATGTATCATTGTCCCTGTGAGAATTTAGGATGCTAACTGCGTAACCATGATACTTTTCCCAATTTTGGGCAAACTACATTGGTTTAGCATAATTTGGAAAAGATTTCTCAGGAGGGGGCCTCATATTTGGCTTGGATATCAGGGATTCATATTGATGTTGTTAATTATCTTGAATAGGATTTTATTTATCTTGATCAACCACATCATTTTAATGAGAAACTTTTGTAAATTATTTAGTAATTTCTGGTTGCATTATTTTTCTGGTATAATTTGAGGGGGAAATACAAGGCTTTTATCTTAACTTAAAAAAAAGTTCAATAAAAAAAACATGATGAGACATTCAACATCTATTTTATTTTCAACATTTAGAAATAAATATTATATAACTAGAATTGCTGTGGGAAATCTGGGATGAATCTGGGAGTTAAGGCATGGAATCCTTTTGAAAATTTTGTGGAGTAGAAGAAGTATTTAAACTCATATAATAGTTTGGTTCATCAGTTTGGGAAGTTTGATTGGATGGTTGATAAGATTGTGTTTTTTTTTTAGATACAGGATATTCTTTTGGCCTTCATTAGTAATAGTCTCAGATCTTAATAAAAATAAAAAAAATCAATCAGTCATTATAAAAAAAATCATGAAAAAAATAAAAAATACCTTGAGTGCCTGTAGAATATGGAATAATTTTGTATTTTTTTTTCAATTTAATATTTCTCAGTGTTATATTTTTGAAATCCTTGAGAATATTTTGGAGTTTTGTGAGCTTTTTGCATATACTGGAAATAATTTGGATCTTGATACAAAGCAGATTTTGTTTTTGAGCCCAGAGGATCAAAAAAGTGATCATATTTTTTTACCCAAAGAACTGCTGGAAGGATTTTGGTAATTGGATTCAGAGTTTGAAAATGTTGGTTGAGGTGGATGATGAAAATTTTGAGAAATATTAGAGAGATTGCAGGCTTAATAATTGGTAACACTTGAATGACCACTTGGTATCATTATACAAGATGATTAGGGCGTATCAAAGTAAACCAAACCTTCCATTTTTTAATAGCGGGTTTTAAACCAAATCGGCCATTTCAAACCTGCCATTAAAAATCAAAAAAAAAACACTTATTTCACATCAGAGGTGTCAAATTTAACATGAAATAAGTGGTGTTTTTCAGATAAATTATTTAAAGGCTTTGGACACCTGTCCATGTCATACACCCCTGCCTTCCCACCTCCTTCTACCTCCAACCTCCTTGCAAATTTTTTTACCTCCAGCCTCATCATAAAAAGATTCACCACTCTCATCACTTTATCACTCTCATCATCAATCTCATCAATTCATTACCCTCATCACTTGATCACTCACCACTTTATCTCTCTCATTGCTTCATTGCTATCATCGCCTCATTGCTCTAATTGCTTTATTTCTCTCATTGCTTCATTGCTCTCATTGCTTCATTGCTCTCATTACTCTACCTCCAACCTCATCCAAAGAATTCAATCATTTTTTTATTGCTCTTGTCACTTTATTGCTCTAATAACTTCATATCTCTCATCAATTTATCTTGATTTTCACTTTATCCCTCTCATCATCTTATTGCTCTTACTCTTTCCAAATGGCCCCTCAGCAAACCTCCCACCGCAAGTCCACTCAAAAGTCCAACACGCCAAAGAAAACATTGACAAGTAACTCCACAACAAACAATCCTCCCCCATCAGCTTCCAAGGGCTCAAACAATCCTCCCCCACCAGCTTCCAAGGGCTCAAGTCATCTCAAGAGAGCTGATCACATCATCCTGTTCAACTGGATCAAAATTCCCTCAAACTATGATGCCTGCTTTGTATCCAACAATGAAACATGTGTTGGCCAACCTTCATCCTTTAAGTTCAATGGTTATCTCCTCATGGCCAATGAACTCAACAACAAAACAAAAGGTAGGCTGGATCTGTCATCCAAACAGATGAGGGAGCAATTCAAGAATTATTGAGCCAAGTACAAAAAGGCCCACTCCAGGTCAATCTCCACCGGCTTTGGTATCACCAAATCTGACAAATCCAAGGGAATCAACTCTGTGGTTTATAAGTTGGACTCCATTTGTCCTTTTTATATTCAAATGGATGAAATCTTTGGAAAGAAGGCCAACATCACCCCATTAGCTGCTTTTGATGCCCAAAAATTGGATTCAGTCCATGCTGAGGACTTGGCTGGGGATGCTCAGCCTAGAAATGGTGATCCTGAAGAAACTATTTCCTTGGAGTGGCCCCCATCTGATTCCAAGGAGGATATTCAAACGCAATCAGCTCCAATCACATCTACTTCCGCGTTGATTGATGTGTCAAACCATACCTTGGACCCCTCCCCTCCTTCTTTGGATTTCTCTCTTCCTGGGTTAGCAGATCTCATCAACCTTGCTGATGCCAAACAAGATACTTCTCAGTCTCCATTACCATCAAAATCTGTTCAAGTAAGTAAAAAAGCTCTTTTCTCTTCTGTGATGTTAATCCTGACTGATTTAGATTGTAAAAAAACAGGCTCATCCATTCCAGAATAGCCAAAAACTCAACCCAATGGGTCTTCCCACATTGCTTTTGAACACCAGTGACAACTTTCAGACTCAAACCTCCTCTGCCAAGGGGAGGCAAAAGGCCTCCAATTCCATCAATATGAAGCCCAAAAGTCATGAAAAGAGGAGAAACACTTTCAGTTTTTTTGGGCTTTGAAGAAATCATGGAGAAGCAAGATTCATGTAAGTCCATTGGTTTAATATCCTTGCTTTTAAAACCATGCTCATTTCTTTTCCCCTGCAAAAAACAGTCAAATCACAAATTGAATCCAAAAAACTTGAGTTTGAAAAGCAAAAGTGGGATCCTCAACTGGCCATGGATGTTCAAAAGCAGAAATCCAAGAGTTTGTCTCATCAAAAAAAATGGGATGCTGAGTGGAAGCTGAAACAGGCTGAGCTAGATTTTCAAAAAGAGGAAAAGGAGAAGAATCAACAGCAATACCAACTGGAAAAGGAGAGGGAACAACTTGCAACCAAAAAAAGGATAAGGTATCAGTAGCCTTGGCTTTCATTGGTAGCATTAGAACAAGAGATGAGATACAGCAGATAAATCAAATGCTGGGCTTGTAAATATATTTGCATTGGTGAAATAAAAACAAAAAAAATTATTCTTGATTACAAATTTTGAGAGTATTCTTAACCCCACCAACATACAAATCTTTTTTTTTTATTTATATTTTTTATCTAGAGTAAATTTGGCCATTATTCAAGTCCCTACAAGTGTTTCTATTTGTTTTATTAATTTGAAGTGACATGGCCATTCTGGTATGGGTTGCTGTGTCCACAGAAGGAAAGGTACAGCTCTTGTACTTTTTAGCTCCCCAAACCATTTTGACTATACCTTTTTTCTTGAAATCAATTCCAAAGCCAAGGTCAGGAAAAACAATTTGGCCATCCAATACTTGATATTTGTCCGTATTTTCAAAAAGTTGACCATTTGATTTCTTGGTTGGAACCACAAGTAAAAAGGAGTAGCCAGAGATGCTGCCTTTTTCAATATCAGGAGAGTTGTAAAAAGAATTTGAGGTGAAAGTGATGTGTGGGGAGCAATCAAAAGGTTGAGGCTTGGAACCAAATTCCAACAAAGAGAAAGAGAGGATTTTTTTGTCCTACATGGCATCATGGTTTGCTTCAAAGGAAAGTTTGGCCAACTTGAAAAACATTTGTCCTAGAATTTGGGATACTTTTTTGGCCTTAAGGTTGAGGAAAGAATACTCTTGATGAGAAGATCTAATGGATGATTCCTTCACATAACGTCCAAATAACTCTGAAGGGTGCATCAATTTTGCCATCCAACTGCCCAAATTTTTCCACTGCAAGATCTTGAAGGACCAACTGGGTTGACAAATTTTTTTGACTGGTGAAGAAAAGTTGTGACAAAGTTGATGTCCTTCTTGTCTTGGTCAGAAATTTTCTCCAATGGGACAAATTCAATTATTGCAACCAGGGCTTGATGATCAGATCAATCAAGGACAATTAATTTCCCACGGTGGAAGAAATGGAACTGTTTGATTGTTTGTTTTGCTTTCTCAAACTCTTCCTGGGTTGGTTTTTGACTATTCTTTTTCTTTTTGGCAACAATTGAAGGGTAAAGATCCAAAGGACATGGTTTCCGACCAGACCAGACCACCTTTTCATTAATACCTTCCTCAGAAACCTCCAAAGATGTTTTGGAATCTCTCATTTGATTCCTCTTTTGGTGAGCAGCCCTACTCTTCCCACCTCTCTGTATGTTTTTCAA
The DNA here is from genome assembly GCA_025617555.3 of Puccinia polysora. NCBI lineage: Eukaryota > Fungi > Basidiomycota > Pucciniomycetes > Pucciniales > Pucciniaceae > Puccinia > Puccinia polysora. Next base: position 27,818,096 of record CM062641.1, on the reverse strand, counting down.
ACCATCTCCTTCCATCTTGTTCCCTCCCAATCCTACACTTAGATTGGGGTGAGGAACAAAAATAGATTCCAATGTTTGTGTAACATTTTGAGGGGATAGAAGAAGAAAAGGATGTTCCCCAAAAGTTTTCAAATTTTTTCCAAAAAAAAAATGTCAGTCCAATAGAAATTTTTGGTGAAACATGATTGAATAAAAAAAAGAAACCAAACCTGGACTTGAACCCAGGGACACTGGAAGCTGAATCCCCCCCAAAAAAAAATGGCATGAGTGACCCATGCAACACACCAACAAGCAAAGTTACCAAAAAAAATAAAATAAAAAACATACCTTCCATGGAAAAGAACACCTAAAATAATCAAAAAAGACCCTGTTGGCTTCTGGTGCTGTCCAGACACCCAAAAAGAAAAAAAAATCAAAAAAAGAGGAGGTCAAAACCAAAGAAAAATCCAAAAAATGGTGGAGGAGAAGACTTGATCAATAGCTTGATTCCTTGCAAAACAATCAATCAATAAATTGCAAAACTATTGATCAATCAATTGCAAATAAATTGACTGATCAATTGCGAATCAATTGAAACCAATTGATTCATTTGGTTTTGATCAATCAATCAATCAGTATTTTATTGTTCAATCAATTCCTAATTGATCAATTGATTGGTTGATTGAGTCCTAATTGATTGGAGGGGGTTGGTTGAGCAAGGCAGGAGGAGGAGGAGGAAGGGGGGAGAAAGAGAAGGGAGGGGGATGCAATTGAGATGAGGTGCAGCTGAGAGAGAAGACCTGGGGGGAGTTCAAAGGAGATTTAAGCAAGGGTGGATTAGTGAGTGGAAAGAAAGAGGGAAGGAGACTCACTGAGTCTGTTGGTGAGTTGGATGGTTGATGTTTTTGGGAGCTTGGTGAGGTTGATGAGGCTGGTGAGGTTGGAATTGTTGCTGAGGTGAAGGAGTTGATTTGATGAGGAGGAGGAAGGAAGGTGACTGGTATGTGAGTGGGGTGAGGTGGAAGTGTTGGAGCGGTGAGGTGGAGGGGAGAGGTGGATGGGCTGGAAAGGGGAGGGGAATGAGTTGGAGGTGCTTTTTGATTTTGTCTTAGTCCACCAAGAAAAAAAAACCAACTGAGCCTTGATACTTGGGTGAACAACCAAAAAAAACTTAGTGTGAAGTTATTTTTCACATATTTAAAAATCAAACATTCCTCATCAAAGCAAGCAAGGGTGAGAGGAAGAATCCGCTCTCTCATAGAAGAAAATGAGGGAAAAGATGAGACAGGGATGACTTGAGGTGGGTCAGGAATATCATCTTCAAATATTTTGTTACATTCATGTTTGATGTTGGCCAAAAGATTGTGAAGGATTACACAAGTGAAAATCCAGTTGATGAGGATCTTCATGTCTTTGGGGTTTTGAAGCTGGTTTCACATTTTCCTTAAGCTGGCCCATCTTTCTTTCAGGACTCCTATGGCATGCTCAATCCAAACCCATGATTGGGAATGATGATAGTTGAAATTTGTTTTTCCTTGATCTTTAGATGAAACTCTCTGGTATGCTGGAACAACATATTTGCCACTAGCATAAGTTGAATTGGCCAGAAGGTATTGATTGTGGTCAAAGTAGTTCTCTGGTTGTTGGGCAATCCCCATCTGATTGAACACATATGAATCATGAAAAGAACCTGGAAGGCCAGAATGGAGAGATATGAACTTCTTGTTGTTATTACAAACAAGTTGTAGGGCCATGGAGCATCTAAACAAAAATATGAAACATATTTGGTCAGTGGTGTGATCAAGGGTGTTATCAAAGTCATTGGAAAAGAAATGAATCAGTTGCCTTTTTTTGCAATAAAAATAGTGGTTGCCATCTAGCTTGGGTTTTTGACTGAAGGGGATGGTGGTTCCATCAACAAACCCAATGCAACCAGGAAAGCCTTTGGTCTCCATTACTTGAGATATATCCTTGCTTTCATCTTTGGTTGGCAAAGAAAGGACTGAGCAACGGAAAGATAGGATAGCAATCATGAATCTTTTGGTGTATAAGTCAATGCTTCCATAACTGACCAAGAATAGATTTTCCAATCAATGGATTGCTGCTCCATTTCCATTTGATCCCAATCAAAAAAGAGCAACAGCAAGTTGGATGGCTGGATTGCGTTGAGGATTCTGAGAATTGTTTGGGAAGATGTGGTTGTCTTCAATAATCTCCAACATTTTCATGAATGAAGGCAACAAAGTTTGGAATAGTTGCTGGAAGCTAATGTTGTGGATGAGATGAAGCTTTTTCCTTTCATACATAGGGTTGTGGAGGGTGTGTGTTCTTGGAACCATGTATTGCTTTTCCAACAGAGAATTCAAAGCCAACCAAGTTGATTCCAAATTGGAGTCTGAATCAGAGTCTGAATGGGAGTCAAACAGTAGCAAAAATTCAGTCAGCTTTTTTGCATTTTCAACTTGCTGGCAGGAAGTTTGATTGGACATGTTGAGAAAGATTGTGATGTGATGTGGGTTGATGAGATGATGGAATTTGTGTGAAGATGGAGATTTAAAAATTGATAGAGATGTGAAGCAATGGAGATGAGATGTGTGTGATGCAATGGAGATGCAACCGGTATGGATTTGCTGATGTGGATGATGTGGATTGGTGTTTTAGATGTGATGTATGGTGGATGGATGATGATTCATAAATGGCGGGTTTAATGGCAGTTTTGATGTTTTAAATCCTCCATTTTCATGAAACCCGCCATTTTGAAATTCAACCAATTAGGGGGTATGTGTATTTCAGAAAACTGCCATTAAAAATGGTGGGTTTCTAATGGCGGGTTTGCTAACTTTGATAAACCCTATTGATTATGATCACTATTAATTAATATTTTTCTTGACATACATATCTGCTTCTCTTTATCTCATCATAACAAGCATTTTATTTGTTGATTTTTTCAATTTGTTTATATGTTAATTTTAAAGTGAATAATAATAATAATAATGATAATGATAATAATAATAATAATAATAATAATAATAATAATAATAATAATAATAATAATAATAATAATAATAATAATAATAATAATAATAATAATAATAATAATAATAATAATAATAATAATAATAATAATAATAATAATAATAATAATAATAATAATAATAATAATAATAATAATAATAATAATAATAATAATAATAATAATAATAATAATAATAATAATAATAATAATAATAATAATAATAATAATAATAATAATAATAATAATAATAATAATAATAATAATAATAATAATAATAATAATAATAATAATAATAATAATAATAATAATAATAATAATAATAATAATAATAATAATAATAATAATAATAATAATAATAATAATAATAATAATAATAATAATAATAATAATAATAATAATAATAATAATAATAATAATAATAATAATAATAATAATAATAATAATAATAATAATAATAATAATAATAATAATAATAATAATAATAATAATAATAATAATAATAATAATAATAATAATAATAATAATAATAATAATAATAATAATAATAATAATAATAATAATAATAATAATAATAATAATAATAATAATAATAATAATAATAATAATAATAATAATAATAATAATAATAATAATAATAATAATAATAATAATAATAATAATAATAATAATAATAATAATAATAATAATAATAATAATAATAATAATAATAATAATAATAATAATAATAATAAAATCAACAATAATGATCAGAAAAACAAACATGAGAAAACCAAAAATAGGGAAAAAAATCATGAAAAAAAGAATGTATATAAAAAAAGGGTAATGTTAAATTCATGACTCTTTGAGTTGTGTAGAGTTGTTTACACAACTCAAATGGGCCATGTGGCACCCTAAACAACTAAAATCAAGTTGTTTAGCCTCCACTAGATAATGAATAATGAATAACAAATAATGAATCATAAATAATAAATAATAAATAATAAATCATAAATAATAAATAATAAATAATAAATAATAAATAATAAATAATAAATAATAAATAATAAATAATAAATAATAAATGATAAATAATAAATAATAAATAATAAATAATAAATAATAAATAATAAATAATAAATAATAAATAATAAATAATAAATAATAAATAATAAATAATAAATAATAAATAATAAATAATAAATAATAAATAATAAATAATAAATAATGAATAATAAATAATAAATAATAAATAATAAATAATAAATAATAAATAATAAATAATAAATAATAAATAATAAATAATAAATAATAAATAATAAATCATAAATAATAAATAATAAGTAATAAGTAATAAGTAATAAATAATAAATAATAAATAATAAATAACAAATAATAAATAATAAATAATAAATAATAAATAATAAATAATAAATAATAAATAATAAATAATAAATAATAAATAATAAATAATAAATAATAAATAATAAATAATAAATAATAAATAATAAATAATAAATAATAAATAATAAATAATAAATAATAAATAATAAATAATAAATAATAAATAATAAATAATAAATAATAAATAATAAATAATAAATAATAAATAATAAATAATAAATAATAAATAATAAATAATAAATAATAAATAATAAATAATAAATAATAAATAATAAATAATAAATAATAAATAATAAATAATAAATAATAAATAATAAATAATAAATAATAAATAATAAATAATAAATAATAAATAATAAATAATAAATAATAAATAATAAATAATAAATAATAAATAATAAATAATAAATAATAAATAATAAATAATAAATAATAAATAATAAATAATAAATAATAAATAATAAATAATAAATAATAAATAATAAATAATAAATAATAAATAATAAATAATAAATAATAAATAATAAATAATAAATAATAAATAATAAATAATAAATAATAAATAATAAATAATAAATAATAAATAATAAATAATAAATAATAAATAATAAATAATAAATAATAAATAATAAATAATAAATAATAAATAATAAATAATAAATAATAAATAATAAATAATAAATAATAAATAATAAATAATAAATAATAAATAATAAATAATAAATAATAAATAATAAATAATAAATAATAAATAATAAATAATAAATAATAAATAATAAATAATAAATAATAAATAATAAATAATAAATAATAAATAATAAATAATAAATAATAAATAATAAATAATAAATAATAAATAATAAATAATAAATAATAAATAATAAATAATAAATAATAAATAATAAATAATAAATAATAAATAATAAATAATAAATAATAAATAATAAATAATAAATAATAAATAATAAATAATAAATAATAAATAATAAATAATAAATAATAAATAATAAATAATAAATAATAAATAATAAATAATAAATAATAAATAATAAATAATAAATAATAAATAATAAATAATAAATAATAAATAATAAATAATAAATAATAAATAATAAATAATAAATAATAAATAATAAATAATAAATAATAAATAATAAATAATAAATAATAAATAATAAATAATAAATAATAAATAATAAATAATAAATAATAAATAATAAATAATAAATAATAAATAATAAATAATAAATAATAAATAATAAATAATAAATAATAAATAATAAATAATAAATAATAAATAATAAATAATAAATAATAAATAATAAATAATAAATAATAAATAATAAATAATAAATAATAAATAATAAATAATAAATAATAAATAATAAATAATAAATAATAAATAATAAATAATAAATAATAAATAATAAATAATAAATAATAAATAATAAATAATAAATAATAAATAATAAATAATAAATAATAAATAATAAATAATAAATAATAAATAATAAATAATAAATAATAAATAATAAATAATAAATAATAAATAATAAATAATAAATAATAAATAATAAATAATAAATAATAAATAATAAATAATAAATAATAAATAATAAATAATAAATAATAAATAATAAATAATAAATAATAAATAATAAATAATAAATAATAAATAATAAATAATAAATAATAAATAATAAATAATAAATAATAAATAATAAATAATAAATAATAAATAATAAATAATAAATAATAAATAATAAATAATAAATAATAAATAATAAATAATAAATAATAAATAATAAATAATAAATAATAAATAATAAATAATAAATAATAAATAATAAATAATAAATAATAAATAATAAATAATAAATAATAAATAATAAATAATAAATAATAAATAATAAATAATAAATAATAAATAATAAATAATAAATAATAAATAATAAATAATAAATAATAAATAATAAATAATAAATAATAAATAATAAATAATAAATAATAAATAATAAATAATAAATAATAAATAATAAATAATAAATAATAAATAATAAATAATAAATAATAAATAATAAATAATAAATAATAAATAATAAATAATAAATAATAAATAATAAATAATAAATAATAAATAATAAATAATAAATAATAAATAATAAATAATAAATAATAAATAATAAATAATAAATAATAAATAATAAATAATAAATAATAAATAATAAATAATAAATAATAAATAATAAATAATAAATAATAAATAATAAATAATAAATAATAAATAATAAATAATAAATAATAAATAATAAATAATAAATAATAAATAATAAATAATAAATAATAAATAATAAATAATAAATAATAAATAATAAATAATAAATAATAAATAATAAATAATAAATAATAAATAATAAATAATAAATAATAAATAATAAATAATAAATAATAAATAATAAATAATAAATAATAAATAATAAATAATAAATAATAAATAATAAATAATAAATAATAAATAATAAATAATAAATAATAAATAATAAATAATAAATAATAAATAATAAATAATAAATAATAAATAATAAATAATAAATAATAAATAATAAATAATAAATAATAAATAATAAATAATAAATAATAAATAATAAATAATAAATAATAAATAATAAATAATAAATAATAAATAATAAATAATAAATAATAAATAATAAATAATAAATAATAAATAATAAATAATAAATAATAAATAATAAATAATAAATAATAAATAATAAATAATAAATAATAAATAATAAATAATAAATAATAAGTAATAAGTAATAAATAATAAATAATAAATAATAAATAATAAATAATAAATAATAAATAATAAATAATAAATAATAAAAAATAAAAAATAAAAAATAAATAATAAAAAATAAAAAATAAAAAATAAAAAATAAAAAATAAAAAATAAAAAATAAAAAATAAAAAATAAAAAATAAAAAATAAAAAATAAAAAATAAAAAATAAAAAATAAAAAATAAAAAATATGGTTGTTTACAGGGGTACAAAAATCAAAAATGCCCATTATGGGGGGTATATGCCCCCTCAGGGTTTGCGCGTGTTTAGAACAACCCTTTTGAGTATTGTATGGGCCCCCATGCGTTGAGGGGCCCCACACAACTCACACAGGTCGTGTGGGGCCCTACAAAACTCCCACATGACTGGAGTTGTGAATTTATCATCACCCATAAAAAATAAAGAAAAAAAGGGCGTAGGAATGCCACCACCTGAGCCAATCCTGGGTCAGGTTAAAGCCTGGGTTGAAACAATTCAATATTTTTAATTTTTCTTTCTTTTAAATATCATTAATATGAGTTTAAAATATGCAGCTCCCCTAGCAGTTTTGTCAAAACTACTTCTCTGCTGTGGGTTTCAACAGACTTTTTTAAACCATTTCAAGCGCATAGGCTGAAATCTTTTGAAGGTGGGACTTCCAGAAGTGCCAGCCCCCCCCTCTGGCACTTCAAGGGTGTAAGAGGCCTGCTATTCCTTGTCATGAAGTGGAATGGCCTGTGATTCCCACATCATTCTGGTGCTGGAAGGCATTTAGTTTGGTTTCAAGATAGCAGAAAAGGTGCTATAATGAAACCAATAATGCCTGTTGGTGTCATATTAGCAATTCTTTTGTTCAAATTAAGCCTTTGGCATGTGGTTAGTAATTTTTCTTTTGCATGATTACAGCCTTGTACTTGAAAGAATTGGCCAGCTGATCAAAATTGAGTAATTACTGAGTAATAATCTAGAAATTTAGAAAAAAAAACAATGATTTGATTATTTAAAAAGTCTAGGAATCAAAAACAGGGTGGGTTCTAAATTGACTGCATGTACATAAAATTTATATGGAATTTTCAAATTGGTCAAAAAGGACTGGATGGGCTGGATGGTCTGGCTGAGATGGATTAAATTTGGATAATCAAAAGAGATCAATATTAAAATGAAGGTCTAGGTTTGAATTTGCCACATTCTTGGCTTCATGAAATTGACTGATGAAATACCATATATCACCATAAAATTTCCTTTGAATTTTTATTCCTAAGGTCTCAATCATTGAAAATTACTCAAACTTGTGTTCTTTGGGACCATAAGTTTTTCAGTGGTGGTTTTGTGGATTTGGATGACATAAAAAGACTAAAGTTTACAAGTTCAACCTCTCCAAGGCAAGCTTTTTTAATCCTAGATCATGCTTCAAGTCTCAATAATTGATGAAAAACTTACCAGATTTTCTGAGTTCCACAATCCAATTAACCTGATTTCCATTGTTAGCTTTCCTCTGGGGTTTATGAAAAGGAGGAAGAAAAAAGCTTGGGCCTTATGAACCCCATCAAATTCCAATTGTAATCCCATTTTCTTGGATTTGATATGACTTGAAAGTGATTTTATTACAAAAAGGTATACCTTGATGGCACTTGCTAGTAAGTGCTATCAAGGAATTTCCAGCTGGAGTGGTCTCCATTTTTCAATTTAACCTATCTCCATTTGTCAACCAATCTTTTGGTGCACAGAAATTGTGCAAATTGATTCATAGTGGCTGTGCCAACTGCACAGCAATTGTGCAAAGTAATTCACAGTGGCTGTTCCAACTGCACAGCAATTGTGCAAAGTGATTCACAGTGGCTGTGCCAACTGCACAGCAATTGTGCAAAGTAATTCACAGTGGATGTTTCAACTGCACAGCAATTGTGCAAAGTGATTCACAGTGGATGTGCCAACTGCACAGCAATTTTTAAGTAGGGCTTGGTTGCAGCTTGACCAAATCTTGGTTCAAAGCTAATCCTGAGATTGGTCATTGGATGGGCAAGATATCCATGATGGAACTTGCTAGCAATTGCCATCAAATCTTTTGTGGTGTAATTTTTCTTTTTCAACTCTGAATTTATGATTTTAACTCTCCCTAATCTTTTCCCTATTTTCATTTCTTCCCATTTCCATGAATTTCATGATGCTCCAATCTGCTTGCCCCTAGTTAGTCAAATCCCTTGCTTTTTCCCTCTCCTTGCCCCTCTCCTTTTTCCTATTTAAATTCACTCTCTTTTGAATTCATAAATTTGGCCTTTCCAAACTTTTTAACAAGCCCATTCTTCAATAACTGAAATATATTAAATCCTTGAGCTCATTATAATCAAAACCAAATTTTGACTCCACTCAACACTTTTCCTAAAACTCATACTCATTGAAGCTTTATGGCTTATCCTCTCAATATTTCCTTTTAATTCATTCTATTAGGGCATATCAAAGTTAAAAATTTCAAAAAATTATATGGCTGATTTCAGGCTTTTCTATTTTATTTTTTTAAAATTTTATTTTTGTGAGCTAAACCAATTGGTTCATTTTTTTTTTTTGATGAAAAAATATTTTTTGAAAAATTGATGTTTTTCATGAAATAGGCAATTTAAAGTTTTCAAAATTTTAACTTTGATACGCCCTAGTGAATCTAAATTTTTTCTTTCTGGTTCTGATATTTGTAATTACATCCTTTTTTTAAATTGTTTATTTCCTTGCTAATTCAGTCATTTTAATTCTTGAATTCATTAATTTCTTTCCAAATCATCTTTTTATACACCAAAGCTCTCTACATAATGAAATTTATCAGAATCTACACATAAATGACCAAGAATTTATCTGTTTTCAATTCTATTTTTTTTGTCTCCAAAAGTAAATCCTTGTTTTGCTTCAGTCTCCCCTAGCTTTAAAAAAATTATTGAAACTGGTTGGAATCTTGCTAAAATTTATAAATTTCTTTTTGGAAGCTAGTTTGATATTTTTTAATTAATTTATAGGATGATTTACAATGATAATTATTTGTAATATGCTTCAAAGGAGTTTTGGTCAATTATTCCTCATTTAAATTTAAATTAAAATTAAAATAGAATGAAATATGATGAAATTATCTTAGAACCAGCAAAGCTTATGGCTTGATTATTCCAAATAATCTCAAAAATTCAGTGATAATAAGGATTGGGGGAATAAAAAAAGATAATTTCCTTTTATTTGATTAAATGATTCTTATTTTGCCTGAAATGTTGAATTAATAATTTTTAAATTTTCAAAAAATTTCATTTTTCTCAGAAGATTGGATTCTATATTTCCAAAAAGGGATTTCTTTCAAAAATTATTTCAAACAGAATATAATTCCTTCAAGTTTCATTTGGATTTTTTTTTTTGATTCAAATTATCACCTTATATTCCAATCACTTCCAAAAATAAATCTTTCCTCTTATCATCAATAGAATTTTGAATATTTCAGAGCAATTCAGATTCATCAAAAATAAATCAATTTTTGAAATTTGGTGTATTTTCTAGGGGTGATGATGAATTCACAACCCCTAGTTGTGTGGGAGTTATGTAGGGCCCTAAATGGCCCATTCTACTCATGGGGGTCCATACATGACTCCAAAGGGTTTTTCCAAACACATGCAACTGTGAGAAAGAAGAGAGGAAGGAGGCTCAACTGCAATGGTTTGGTGATCACATGGGCTAGTACAATGGGTTTGCCTTTGAAGATCAGTAGCCTGTGGAGGGAAAAGACTAGCAAGATTTATCTCAGGAAGCCTTAAAGCAGTTTCCAGCTGATTACTTGAGTTCGCCACTTCCAATGCCAACTGAAATGCACATGAATTGTGATTAAAAATCAGGAAAATCAGATGAAGGACTGATTACTAGAAGATTGTTGATGGGAACATAAATAAATACTTTTAATCTATCTTGACATAAAAAGAACCTTAAATTACCATAAAAATCACTAGCAGTAGCAGCAAGAGATTCAAGTTGGAGGGACCTTGGGACTTAAGTAGATTGACAAATAAAAATATTCCAACTAATGATAAAAGGAAAACTAGACTGATCCCACCAAAAAATAAATTACTGGCTGTCTTGATTATCTCCAATTATTCAAGCTCTGGTAGCTTCTCTCAAATTAATTCATCTTCTGTTTTTAATTCATCCCAATCAGAATGAAATGTCATCCTAACTACATATAAAAAAAAGAAATTGAAGAAAACAATTAGTTTTTTATTTTATTTATTTCTTTATTTATTTTTCCCACAACACTTATAGTTGTGTGGCACAAAGAATCACTACATTTGAGTTGTGTACAACCCCACACAACTTGAATGTAGTTGTGTGTGGTGCCAAAAAACACCAAACCGTTGTTTGGGGGCTACACAACTCAATCAGGTTGTGTAGAGGCTACACAACTCAATTGTAGTCATGTAGTGTTCCACACAGCCACAACTCAAATGGGTTTTCAATTTAACATTACCCATCTTATAGCAATTCTTTTTCCCAATCCATACTGTAGAATTGGATTCCTAAAAAAATAAAGTTTTAGTAAATTTAAACCTGTTGTCATAGCCCAATTAAAATCTAAAATTCTAATCCTACCAAATTTCTACCCAGGATAGAAATTTTGGGTTTTCCAAATGCCCTAATTTGAGATCCTAGTGGACAAGATTAGTGTCAAAAATCTTGCTTGATTTTGATATACCATGCAAGGTTCAGAAAAAAGTATTCAAGAAGTTTGTAGCAGTTTAGAAGATAATTTCTTCTGCATCTCTTCTCCTTTAAACTATTTTCAAATTTAAAAGCTCCCTCTGGGATTGGAAAATAATCACAAGAAACATCAAAAAAAAAGTAATTGCACTTGCTAGCAATTTATATCAAGCAAATCAGGCCCAATCTATGAACAAGCTCAGGCCAAGCTCCAACCAAGCTCAGATCAAGCTTAAACCAAGCTCCACTAAACAGTAACTGTGCAGCTTACACAGTGACTTCATTCCAAACATTTGTTTGGAGAATAGGGATAGCTTCAACTATAGATTTGAGAGATCTTTAGCCAGAGACTATTTGATGGCAGTTTCTGGCAACTGGCATCAAATTTTTCACAACGAACAATTGCTTTGAAAAAAGGTGTCATGGTGCAAGGTTAAGGGTTATTGTCTTTATCACTTTGGCATATCTATTTCCTCAGTACCACTTACCTCAGTCCATAATTGTGACACAAATAAAGCACAAGATCAATGGTGCCTTCCACTTACTACCTCTGGATTGTGTAAAACAACCTTCTGATCTTGGCAACTCAGTCTATACTTGCAATCTTTGAAGTTCAATATAACCTGGTCAACCATCCATTTGGTCTTTGCGCTTATACCCCTAGGTATCTCTAACCCTTGGACTTCAATTCCTTTTCACACATATAAACTAGCTTGCACCTTTTCCTAGATAGCCATATCAACTGTATAGTTCCAAAAATGGAGTAGCTCCCTTACCTGAATAACTATATCTATTCATTTGCATTGTCATCACATGTCATTCCTTCCATGTCTCACCCATTACCCTCAGGTTGTGGTAGTCCAAACCTGTCGTATAGCCATCAGAATCACTTTTCCAGTTTAACAACATCTCAAAACCTCAAATTAACCTCAGAAATGGATTCTACATGAGAAATAACCCATATTCACTCAGCCAAAGTACCCCCCTATCTCTCATGGATTAGAAGATACAGCCCAAAAAACCTCCAACTGTGGCAAACTCATACCCAACCAGGTGTCACAGCTCTGTGGAAGGCATGAAGGCATACCTTGGAAACCCTCAAGTACATAACAGTAACAGCTTACCCTCAACACCAGTAACATACAACCCTATCACCTCAGCCAGAATACAGCAATACAGATACAGGAGGCGGTGCAGCTAGTTCAGCTCCTGTCACCTCACCAAAAAAAAAAGCAATTATACATAAAGCAGGCTGTGCAGAAGTATGAAGGAACAGTATAGGCAGGAGAAAGTGGAACCAGTCTCAACCAGAACCAAAAAAACTACCAGTACCAACCCACCCCAGCACCACACAGCAATTTATGCAGCCAGTAGCATGGGATAACAAACAAAGTACCAGTGCCAACAACCTCCAGAAGGACACAGCAATTTAGGTAGTCAGAAGCATGTGATACCAAACAAACCACCATTACAAGTACCACAGGGCTACCCAGAAATATATGCAGGCAGCCAGAACCATGAAGTACCAAACAACCACAGCACCACACATCAATTTATGCAGCCAGTAGCATGTGATGCCAAACAAACTACCAGTACAAGTACCACAGGCCTACCCAGAAATATATGCAGGCAGCGAAGACCATGCAGCACCAAAAAAACCACCAGTAATGCACAGAAATACATGAAGGTAGAAGCAAGTAACACCAGGTAAACCACCAGTGAATGCACAGAAATACATGCAGGAATAACAGTCAGTACCAAATAAGAAACCAGTACCAGACCAACCTTATCAGCACCTCACAGCAATTTATGCAAGGCTTTTCAGGCATGAAAACCCTGTACAATCTTTTCCCAACCAGAAGAATTGCCTCAGTTTCATGCAGTGTCTTGTGTCCAACCAGAAGAATTTCCTCAGTTTCATGCAGTGTCTTTTTCCAACCAGCTAAAATGTCTCATGTACCTGTATCCCACTGTAACAGGGGAAGTTCCAGGGCACCCTCAGGGGCAGCCCTGGGCATCCCCTCAGGACCAGATTTTCTATTCAAGGAGGGCCTCTCTGCCCTATCCAGGTTGTATCAGTATGCCATCTGGCCTATCACCTCTATTCACCCAGAAGCCCTCAAAATCCCTCACAGGCCACTAAATCACCCACCACCTATAATGCCCTCTTGGCCAAGATAAAAATAGTATCAGTGAATCAGTTATTAAAGGAAACAAGAAATCAGAAACCAAGTTATTACCCATATTTAAACAATTAAACCACCCACAAGGTGCTTGAATAAGGGATCTTCTGTGACCTAAATTTTCAGCACCAGATTAAAGAAAAACCACCCCTTAATCAATAAATAACCCTTACAAAGAAAGAGAGCACAACAAAAAAGAAACCATCAACCTTTCCTCTACCCAGCCCCCTGTGGGTAAACCCATCCTTGGGTCCTCTCCTGAAAAATCCCTTTGATAAACCCTTGAACCCTTCAATATTGGGATATTGGTTAAAATCAAACATATCTGATCAATAAATAGCCAATAACCCAATACATCTGGTCCATTCTTCAACAAAACCCTACCAATAACAATTAATAACTAATCTAGGTCTGATCTGAGACCTATATTAAGTCTCAAAGAAACCAGCCATTAATTTAAATAAATTATTGTGCAGACTCACTATAGTACTAGAAGGGCAGGCAATTCAAAACCACTCTTAGTCTCACTAATACTCTTTAGGAGAAAAATTAATACTAAATTCCCCTTCAAGGACTGCCCGCAATCTATTTGCTACTTTATTTATATAATCCCACAGGAGTCTCTAAAATTTACTCTCACACTCTATTTTTCTTGCACCTTCACTATAAACTTGGAAACAATTGTACAGTTATTTCATTTTCCTATTCCGCTCCTTTCATTCCTTGCATCATTTCCCTCTAGCTGTAGATGACTTTCCATCAGGTTGTATCTAGTAACCACCAGATTACCTTATCAGGGCTACAATTTTCACCTGGAAATTTTTTTAATCAGTTATTTAATTTCATATTTTCTTTCATTTGCTATGGTTAATTCATCACATTAAGTTTTGCCTATTTTCTTTACATCAGAACAATTGCATCCCTCTTGCTGTTTGTTGAGCCACCAAACCAATAATTTTTCACTTTGCAGTTAGCCTCACTATCTTGCATCCTCCCTTGCATTCAGCCTCTCCCATTTGCACTCACAATCATCTAAATATTTCCCTATAGTATGTGGGGTGGTTGTGTTACAAAAGGAAAAATTTATTTAAATATCTGATCAAAGTGTTTAGGACTTGCACAAAAGGAAGATGTGAATTCCACCTGCTGTTTTAGTGACTATGTATAAACTTATTTTCAACTCTGAATGAAATTTCAAGCCTTTTTAAAATTTACTTTATCATCTGTGTCAAACAAAAAATTAACCAATTAAAAATGGGTTCAAATTGGTTTTCATCCAAATCATTTAATCATATCTGGCATTTTTTTCTGTTCAATTATAAATTCACCCCCACCACCCCAATTACCCTTTGCAGGCATAATTCAGTCAACAAAGTTGTAAATAATGGATAAAACACTTCAATTTTCAACAGTCAGAGATTTAGATGCATAATATTTTTCTACTTTGGAACTTCAAATGAACATAGGATCCAGGATTAACTAGTTAACCTAAGAAGATTTCCCCTTCAATATCATAATTTTCTTTTTGTTGATTCATTATCTGGTTTTGCTCTTTGGTTTCAAGAAATTACTCTATTTTACCTTCTTGGAAATTTGGTGACAATTCACATGTGTTTCTTGGAATTGATTAGATCTGAATGGCTGGGAAAAGAAGCTGGTAAATTTTTGCTGCATTTGATTGCTCCTTGAGCATATTGCAAGCCAATACTGATTGAGCTGGGGTTGAATAAAATTGTAAAACTTTAGCACTAACTCTCTAAGAGTTTCTAACCTTATTTTGATAAAATACTCAACAATTTTGACAACTTTTTGAGGCATGCAAGGGTGGATAACTGTCAAAACCCAATTTTGCACCCTTGTTGCAATAAATAGGGCCCACGCAATAGTTATAGAGGAGTTGGCAAGCAAGTCCCATCATTGTCCCTTCTGCAGATCCCCGCTCAATAAGGGTCAGGACTACCCCCAAACAGTGCAAAAAGGATTGTTTTGGTGTCATTCTGATTTCAAACAAAAAAAAATGGAGAGAACAATTGTGAACAATATCAAATGGGTGGGGGTTGTCAATTTAAGTGATGAAGTCCAAAGGGAGGGTGGGGTTATTGAGGGGGAGGGCTGGGGGGAGAAAAGTTTGAGTGGGGCTCAACAGGATCTTCCTTGTCAAGGATTTTTTCAAGTGGACAACTATCAAGCCCCATCAAGCCCACAATGGTGGACCAATTGGGTAAATCCTTGATAAGTACACTTATCAAGCAGACTTATCAAGATGGTGGTAGATGCTCTAAAGCTCTACCCATTGTAGAATCAATATTCAAAAAAAATCAAACACAGATTCTTCCACAGAGAATGTGGTTAAGATGATGTTTCAATATCTGGTGGCTGTTATAAGTAAGTGAAGCAGAAAAATAAATCCAGCAATGGTGCAAAAATTGTTTTTGACAAAAATCTCAACAATCCATACATGTTTTTGATGGTTTCAAGAATAAAATTGGATCATAGATGGGACAAATGATGGGAAATTAATTGGGCCAGGGGTTTTCCAAGAATAACGTGGGCTGGCTGGCATGAAGGGGGTGATAGTTTTGGATGTTTGTAAAGCAATGTTAAATTTCCCAGAAGTTCTATGAAAGTCAAGTTTGCAATTAGTTTTGGAAAAAATTTAATTTTAAGATAAGATTAAGATATGAATTCAGTTTGAAGGTTTGAAAAAAATATCATTATTATAAAAAAGAATGAAATCTTGCCTTTTTCCACTTATCTTTATATACACCATAAGGACAGCTGGTTGTGATTCTGTATGATGTATTCTGAACCGGCTGTTGTATCCTAGTCAAGCCTTGGGAGTAGTTTACCCTTTGGGAATTCATTCCAGTGGCGCCCTCCCTTTCTGTCTAGTACAAAAGGCAGGTATAATAGAAGCGGAATAATTAAACTGCATGTCCTAGCACCTGATACAACCCCTCAGATTTGTCAAAGAGGATTCATAGCTTAATTAAAATATAGATCTGCTTGGTAACATTATCTGAAGTTTGGGACAGAGGGCAATTAAGAACTCTTTGGCCGACAAGAAGCCCACTGACAGGACTTAGATTGTCTATGGCATATCTGGGTTGAGTTGATTTCTCTGCTATGGAAGGGCTACTTAAAGCAGTCAAACCTAAATCGCTAGCACTTCTTCAAACACTAAAAAGTGCCCATCCAAATCATCTAACCCCAAGCTTCTTGTCCTGGGTGCCAATGAAGTGTTCATGAGTCGGTTAATGTGAAGCCCGCTCAAATGTTTGAGTTACCTGCGGCTATAAGATGGGATTGGCATTGTCAGGACCCGAACGCGGGAAGGGCTAACTCTAGGTGTCTGCGTCATCTGCTGCCTACGACATGGTGGGATTTTTGACGCTTCTCTGATTCGATTTGAGTCAAAGTTTTGATATAGATATCACAATACCTCTCTGGGAACAAGTTAAGCAAAGAGAGAATCAAAGGATTGTGATTTCAGTGGTTTCCAGAACGGCTTATAAATCAACTAAATCACAAATTCAAATTCGTGAGAGATTCATCCTGGTTAACAAAACGGCCTTTGTGAAAAACAAAAGTTCAATAAAATAATGTTCTCAGCCACCTTCGGCAATGAGTTTGGAAGGAGGAGGTCAAACCAATCGCCTGAAAAAAATCAACATCTTCCAGCTTCGTGAAGAAAAGCTGGGATACAAGTCAACTAAATCACAAAGAGATCATCCTGGTTAACAAAACGGCCTTTGTGAAAAACATGAATTCAATAAAATTATATTCCCACCCGCCCAGGGCAATGGGTTTGCAAGGATGAAGTCAAACGAGTCGTCCGAAGCAAAATAAACATCTTCCTACTCCGTGAAGAAAAAACAAGTGGGTATGAAAGTGAACTCCCAAAGTAGAGGGGACCTAGCGCTGGGTGTCTAGCCTAATTTTTGTCGGACGAGGCAACAGTGGTAGCTTTCTTTCTAGGAAAGTAACGCTGAACACTCTTGAAGTTGGGTTGATCAACCCATTCCTCCTGGAATTGTATTAGTGGATCAGCATCAAGCAAACCCAACAACATTCGACATAGCGATGCGGTCATAAATTTCACGTACAGAGCAGTTATCCTGGCTGAATTTACCTTCCTTGGTGAGGATCCAAGGTGAGGTCTGTTAATGAAAAAGTCGGGATTGTAGGTTAGACCTAGTAGTATTGATCGGGGGTCCCTGGTCTATTGACAGGAACTTACCTCGTCGAAGGCACCAGCCCCAAGTAAAACGAACCCCGCGAGGTAGGGATAGGACTTCATAGAATAACGTAGAAAGGTTCCTCAGGTCAGTTGTGATATACTTCGGAAGCCTAAGTCTCTAAGGAATAATCGACCTACGTGGGCGATTTTCTTGGCGAATTTGGCGAGCGATCTGGTGCAAGACTCTTCGCTACCGGCTGCGAGGGTGCCGACGATGGCTTGTCTCTTGTTCTGCTTGAGCAACTCAACAGCGGGTTGGACGATAGCTTCGACATCGACTCCTCCACAGCGGTCAGATCCATGACGTTTTGGGCCCAAGGTCTAGGGGGATGGGCAAAGCCTGAGCTGATTTGCTTGGATAGAACCGGCGTGGGATGAAACGCACCTGAGAAAGGTCGAAGAGAATACCGTCGTGAGACCCGTCAGGGTTTTTGATATCCTTCATAGCTTTGAAGTTTTCAGGGAAGTGTTTGAAGGTGCTGAAAGTGGTAGCATTCCGAGGAGCAGCAAGTGAGGGTAGGATGATCTGGTTGCGGGCTCCGACCTTGCGGATCTTGTTGACAGCGGCTTGGATGGTCGACTCCCAATCCTTGGGCAAGACTACAAAATGGTGCGCGGATGTGAATTAGACATCGATCGGGGGTCAATGAGATCCAGAGAGTTGGCCAACTTACCGCCGTTGTGAGGAATCTCCATCAAGTTGAAAATGACCCGCCTATCGTTTTGGAAGTGCTTGGCGAGTCTTCCCCATAAGTGAAGGAAAGCCTTCCTGGTTAAATGGGCTGAAAGTGTGGCTTCTTCCGTGAGGTTGTGATGAGTCGACCCAATCTGGTCTAGCTGAAGAGTTTCTTTCGACGAGAAGTTGGCAAATCTTTCCAAGGAGGTCGCGAGCGTAACAATTACCGACGAGTTCTGGTTAGTGATTGTTGCAACAACGTCCGTGAAAATTTCCAATCGGGTGCGGTTGAGTTTGCCGCTGAGTGGAGCCTCCTGTAGGAACGTTGGAAGAGGCTAATGAGCCTCTGTCTTTGTCATGATGTAGAAGAAGGATAGGGGAGACTCGAGCTACTCACTTCAAGATTTTCCCAGGCAATAGGCAGCTTGATTAAATTGACTCGGTCCCGGTTCAAGTAATGCTTCGTTAGAGTGAATGGAGGGAGAGTAAACGTGGCCTCCACCTCTGGGGTTAAAGTCTTTAAAACCAAAGCCTTTGATTCCTTGATCTGGGGGGACTCCTCAACACAGTTGGTAGCAAGATCCATGCCCGAGAGGGTAACACCAGCAGATGCGAGTAGGTTGGGGATGGGGATCGACAGGTCGGCATTGGCGGAAGTCACAGAAGCCGGGGGTTGTGGGAGCGCCACTGTGTGGAGGGAAGGATCGGGTCGGGTTTCGCCAGTAAACGGAGGCTGGGCATTGACTCCTACGGGAGCGGCCGTAGCATCGTGACCGATAGTTTGGTTGGCCAAGAGAAGGGCGCCTATCACAACCCAAGTAGGGAGAAATTTGCAAGTCATGTTTATTTTCTGAACGTTGAGCAGCCAGAAGAGGAAGGTAGTATTGTGCGCAAGTAAGGATATAAGCTTATGTGTATTATGTGCACACTGGCAAGAGAACCACAGTCTTGCAATGAAAGTGAATATTGAGGCAACGAAATTTATAACGAACGACTTGGGATGCCGAAGCTGGGGAATAGGGCCAGGGGGGTGGGAGGGGGGGTTTTATAAGGGCTTCGAGGTGCAGGTCTTTAGTGCGAATTAGAGAAGCTAATTCCTCTGGCCGTGAGTTGAGTCGCAGTCATCATGACCCAAGATGTGTAGTGTGACTGTTATATGGCCGAAAACGCCATACGCCCTCTTACTCTGGCGAACAACGTACACCCAGAGACCATGAGATTCGGATACAAGTTGCCGAATCCTCTATACAGAGGTTGGCCAATCAGACTGTCATTTGGATGCGTGCTACAGCATGGAATCCAATGGCGTACGTATCGCCCCCAGCCGAGTGTATCAATATCGCCGGCTAACCAAGATCTGATCAGTCAATCGCTGGGTCCTGCAGGTGGAGAATAAGGCCACATAGATTGCCAGTACGCCAGGAAATCATCTTTCTTGTTATATCTACGGCAGCTTCGACTGTAATACATCAATATTTTCAGACACGACCTGACGTGCCAAACAGACCCGCCAAGCCCGGACTGTGAGGGAGTGAGCTGAAGTCCGACGAGGGCTTGGAAATCGAGAGGACTGAAGACGCTCGCCGCACCCGGAAGCGCTTCAGTCAACGCGCCTGACGGCTGAAGCCTGACCTAACTCCCGATATGATTTTGCTGTCGACGCTCAATCTGCCCTTGGGCCGACTTCTTGCTGGGTTCGCACTGGCGACCGGAACCGAGCTCCCGGTCGGCTCTGACATGCAGATCGATGCGGCCTTTGTGTTGGATGTCTAAGTCCCAAGATCATGATGACCCTTGGCAAACGAAACTCAAATGGCCGACTACCAAGCTGTCGAAGGATGGTGGCTGGCAATGATGCCCTCCCCCGCTGTCCACTGGTGGTCCGGTTGATAAAATCCAAATCTATGTCTATGCATCATCAAGCGACTTGCAATCGCCTGATCAGGTTTGCCCCCGCTCAACTACAACGCAGTCCATGTGCCTTCTCATGCCTGCCTCTCAAAACTCGGTGCCCGATTGTAAGGTGCTCTAATCTGGCATGCTCAATTCGACGCGTTGAAGTCCTGATGCGCACTGTATGACCAGTTGATCACGAATTCCGGATCGCGATTTTTAAGCCCTGTTCAACAAACCAGCGCCACCACCGAGTGGGGCATGCATACCGAATGAACAGTGCACATGGTATCCTTCACTTACATACATATTTATGTACATACAAACATACTTGAACGCGAATCACAAATTCCTGGTTGTAACTACAGGGCAAGTTGGGGGCCCCCGAATGCCCACTGAGATGGTAGCGGCGGGTTATCCCTATTCCTCCCCCTCTTGACGGTCCTGACTCCTGAGTCAGGGCTGGCACAACTTTGTTGGAGGGAAAGGCCAGGAAATCCCGCTGTCGTCTTACTCAGGGTATTTATCGGGTCGGGCCCACCCCTTTTCACTGAGCCCAAAACGGGCCCAAATACAAAGGGGCTTTGACGGGCCGGTCATAATGCCAGGCTTGTTGGGCCCAAAACCAACCCAAGCCCAAATTTCCAGGCTCTTTGTGGGCTTGGGGTAGTTAGTGAGCCCCTGTTTTTTTTTTTGAATTAAATTGTAAGCTGTTTACTGTGCTTTCAAATAGTTAAATGCAATTTTGGAAAAAGGGGCAACACTTTCAAATCATTAAAGTATGGAGGTATCTGGGGAAAACAATGATTTTTGATTGATAGAAAGAAAAGTTAGATAAAAAGGATTCAATTTTTATTCCAATCTTGAGTACAAATCAGGGCTTCAAGGGCCTCTGGAGCTAGTTTTGTTCTGAATTCATGCAAAACATAACCACTGGTAGAGAAGGCCTAAAATAGTAAAAATAAAAATGAATTGATGATCACACAAAATTTAATAAAAGAACAAGATGAGTCTTACTGATTCTGATGCAATAGAGGTCATTAGAACCATCTTCATTGTCTTTGCTATACAAGCTAATGTTGGAAATCAACATGAATTTTCCTTCCACCAGTTGAGTAAGCTAAATTCAGAATTAATTTCAAGTATCTAAATGTTCTTGAAGGTATAAATCCAATTCAGCCAATGGAGTGCTTGAATGAGATTGTGTGTTTCCTTTTAAAAAATTGCAAAAACCATCTGATTTGGAATTTCTATAGGTTAATGAAGGAAGATGAGTGATCAATAGCTCAAAGCAATGGATACTAGAACTCCTTCATAACTCATCAATTCCCTCCTCCATCTAACACTCCTGAAAATAAAATCAACCCCACCTTTTATATCTTTGAAGCCTTGGTTCCGCCCATTTGGAGGAAGTTGCACCACCAATCCCCTCCCCCCATACTTATGTGACACCATACAGTCAGATTTCCCTCTCTTGTTTTTTCAAAAACTTCTGTGACACTCCACCTCCATCTTCAAATGGGTGCATGCAAAGCAGCCCAAATCCCAATCTCCTTACCAAGCGCAACCTTCAACACCTGCTGGGCTTCCTAAAAAGGTGGTTTTTTTTCTTAGGGGTAAGCCCAAACCCAGCCTCCAACCCATCAGGTGCAGGATATTCCATGGGCTTCCTGGCCTGATGAGCACCCTGAGTCTGGGCTGGTGCAACTTGAAGCCTCTTTCTGTTGGAGAGAAAAAACAGGAAATTCCCTTGTTTTATTGATTCCTGAACCATCATTATATAAATGATTTAGGTATGTATACACAAAATGATCATGTATTGATCTACAATATTCTATGCAAGTTTTTCATATTATATCTCCATAATTTCATGTTAAATTTGAAGATGGTTGAGGACTGGATAAAGATTAATGGATGAAAGAGGAATCATTTATTTTCAAGTGTAAAAGATATGGAGATGATCCCAGGGGGAACTCCAGAAGTATTGATGGAGGAAAAGAGGATTTATTTCCACTAGGAAAGACCCAGGATTAAATGTAATTAGTAAAACTGGCTGGAAAGTGTTTAAAAATAAATTTGATGATGAAAGATAGTATTCAATATAGTACTGAAAGAATCTTCACAATTTTGAGGATCACTTCAGACAAATGGGGGCCACTGGATAAAAGATATAGAGTCTACTATATCTATAACTAATCTGTGTAGAATAAAGAGACCACTATACTTATGCACACATGAGAACAATAAAAAACAGATAAAAGCCACTTGTATTTAAGATGTGCATCCATTGGAACCAAAAAACACTTGTATGAGATCAATAGACAACAAAAAATTGAACACACCAGAGCAGAAAATTAAATGAGAGCTGCTGGTATTCAAGAATACAACTTTCAAATTTTGAAGATACTACATTGCTTCAACACTCTTGAGCACAAAATGAATCAAGGAAATGAACTATGAGAATATGTTAGCTGAAAACAAGATTTGGCCAGAAAATATTTCAAGAAGGAATTTCAACATGCCAGAAATTTCCCTCACATACTCTCAATCCTAGCATTTTATCAACTCAAGATGTCATATGAAACATAAAAGAGAAAGAAATAAAAATACAAACCAGAGATACAAACAAGCAATCACCAATATAATCATACCACTTTCAAAATAAATTTGAAACTTGTTTCTTTGACTGGAGGTAAAAATTTAGTGCCTAGGCTAAAATCATGCCAAAAAATTACTAATATCACAATTATGATTCCAAAAGGTGTCATTTTAGAAAGAAGATTGCTGAAATGAAACCAAAAGGCATCATTTGTGTAATTATAGTAACTTTTTAAATTAATCACATCAATTAGTGTGATTTTGCACCCCAGGAAGGCATGAATCCTTTATAAGAGTTTAAGGGGTGCCTAGGGCGGGAGAAAATTCCATTTAAAGGGATTTTGGGTCCCCAAAGGCGTGTAAACATTAATCTAGGCCCTGGGAGGATATATTGAGACCTTGAGACTCCCTATAGAGTCTGTCTGGGGTAGAAGCTTTTGGATAACTCAATTATGGACACCAATTGGTTAAGTTTAAAATTTAAAAAAATGCTAAAAATTCCAATTTTTTGCAAGGAATTGAAATCTGAGCTCAGATCTGAAAAAAAACTTCATCCAATGGAAGAAAAATAAGAAAAATGATAAAAGATTTATTTCCTTTCAAAAAGTGAGATTTATCCAGCGGAACATAAATAACTTTTTACCAAACATAGAAAAAACATAAAAAATGCTAAATATACCCGTTTCTTGATGGGAATTTAAGTATCTTGTAATATATATGAAAAAATTTCATCCAGTGCACAAATAATTATAAAAAACATAAAAAACACAAGTCTTTGAAGAAAATTCAAGATTTGTGATGGAATTTAAATACATTTGTACCAATCATAGAAAATAATAGAAAAAATACTAAAAATATCTATTATGCTAGGAGAATTAAAATAATTTTAAATATTACAAAAATTTTTTGATGAATTACAAAAGTACAACCATTAGATGTAAAAAATTGATTTCTTTGAATAGGAATCAAAATTTCCAGTTATATTTAAAAAAACTTGCCACAAGCATTAAAAAAAAAGAAAAAGAAAAAAATATACAACTATAATCTGTGGTGGATTCAAATATTTTGAGATATTTGAAAAAATCATTCATTGAGTAAATTAATAAGAATAGCCAAATTGCATATTGATTTCTTTGAATAAAAATTATTATTTGTGATGGAATTTAGATAAATTTTTCCAAATAAAAAAAAATAAAAACAAATTCTACATAAAGATATTTCATGAGAGAAATTGAAATATTATTGAAAATAAAAAAAAACAATAAAGTGCTTGAATGATCAAGGAAATATCAAAAGTTGATTTTTTTTCAACAATAAATTTTTAAGATTTGATTTTTTTATTTTGTAATTGATGAAACTTTGTTGCAATATTTTATAATATTTGAATTCTTATTTTGAAAAGGATACATGGAGAATTATTCTATCATTTTTATGCTTGGTACAAAGGTATTTACATTCCTTCAGAGATCTTGGATTTTCTTCAAAGAAGTATGTTTTGTTTATTTTTTATAATAATTTATGTACTGGCTGATATCTTTGTTTGAATATTTCAAAACATTGAAATTTCCAGGATGAAAGAGGTAAGTTTACAATTAATTTATTTACAGTTCATTTACAGTTTATTTATTTTTATTTATGTTTATTTATTTTTATTGATGTTTATTTATGTTTATTTGTGTTTATTTATGTTTATTTGTGTTTATTTATGTTTATTTATGTTTATTTATGTTTATTTATGTTTATTTATGTTTATTTATGTTTATTTATGTTTATTTATGTTTATTTATGTTTAGAAAGGTATTTATATTCTGCTGAATATATCTCAATTTTTGCTGAAGGGAAATCAATGTTTTATCATTTTTATCATTTTTCTTATTTTTATTAGATTGAATGAATTTTTTTCCAAATATGATTTCAGATTTGAATTCCTTGCAAAAGAATTATATTTATCAAACTTTTACATATTACATCAACTCAATTGGTGTCTATTTTTAAATTCTCCAAAGTTTTTTACCCCAGATAGACCCCACAGGGAGTCTGGGGGACTTAATCTAGCCCCCAAGGGCCTCAATTGATGTTTACAGGCATTTGGGTGCCTCAAAAACCTCAAAATGAAGTTTTATCCCACCCAAGGCACCCCTTCAAACCTTTAAGGGGTTTCATGCCTTTCTGGGGTGGCAAAGCACACCAATTAGCATGATTATAGTCAAAAAATTATTATAATTATTCCAATGATGCCTTTTGGTGTTGTTTTAGCAGTTTCTTTTTGCAAAAACAATGCCTTTTGGCTTCATTGGCATGATATTATTATTTTATTTGTTTTGATTTTAGCCTGGCCAACCAGTTGGTCAGTGGCTTACACCCAGAAAAGATCAAACCTATTTTTCTTGGTCAACATATTTATTTAAAAGATTTTATGGCCAACAGGGTACATCAGAGTTAAAAAATCTTGGGTAATGTTAGATTCATGAATCTTTGAGTAACTAAAATGGGTCGTGTGGAGTCGTTTACACGACTCAAATGAGCCGTGTGCCATGCTACATGACTAAAATGGGTTGTGTGGCATGCTACACGACTCAAATGGGCCGTGTGGCATGCTAAAAAACCAAAATCAAGTTTTGTAGTCTCCACTGGATAATAAATAACAAATAATAAATAATAAATTATGCATTATAAATTATAAATAATAAATAATAAATCATAAATAATAAATTATATATAGTAAATAATAAATAATAAATAATAAATAATAAATAATAAATAGTAAATAGTAAATAATAAATAATAAATAATAAATAATAAATAATAAATAATAAATAATAAATAATAAATAATGAATAATAAATAATAAATAATAAATAATAAATAATAAATAATAAATAATAAATAATAAATAATAAATAATAAATAATAAATAATAAATAATATGGTTGTTTACAGGGGTACACAAATCAAAAATGCCCCTTATGGGGGGTATATGCCCCCCAGGGCTTGCGTGTGTTTAGAACAACTCTTTAGAGTAATGTATGGGCCGCGAAGCGTTGAGGGGCCCTACACAACTCCCACAGGTCGTGTGGGGCCTAAAAAACTCCCACAGGTCATGTGGGGCCTAAAAAACTCCCACAGGTCATGTGGGGCCCTACACAACTCCCACAGTTTTTGTGGGGCCCTACATGACTCCCACACGACTGCAGTTGTGAATTTATGATCACCCAAAAATCTTCCATTTTTTAAATTGAAGTTTTAAACTCACATACACCACTCAAAATGAAAAACTTTCATATTCTATTTGTCCTGAAGCTTTGAAACTGCACCAAAATCTCATTTTTATTATTTTTATTATTTTGTTTAATCCATTTTTTTCACAATTTTCTGGGATTTTCTAGACCCCCTTTTTTTAACTAAATTTCCTCCCACCTTTGATGCCTCAGCATCCAGAAAAAAAAACCATTGAATAAATCCCTCCATTAATCATCTGAATTATTCAATCTATTCTCAAATCATTTTTAACCATGATTCTGGAAAAAACAACACCAGCCCATCAAACCATTCATTCAATCATTCCTTCAACCATCTAATAAATGGAATACCACCTAAACTGGAACCAAAAATGATTTTCCAGAAACCAACATGGACTTCAAAAAAACCAAAGATTTGATTAATTTAGGTTCAAGGATTCATTTCTGGAAATACTCATAAATAATTGTGATATGTTTATTTCAAAAATAATTTAGGCAGATTGAGAGATTCCTATTTAGATTTAAATGAAGCCAAGTCTTCATTTGAGTATCACAAATTCAAGTTTCCCATCATTTTTAGTCCAAGTATATCTATTGAAGTTTTCTTTTACATTTTTTCTTGTGTCTTTTTGATAAAGAAATAATTTGAATATATAATAAACTTGAACCTCTATCTTTATGATAAAAAAGAAAGAACAAAGAGAAAAGCTTTGAAGCAATTACAGCCATCAAAAGGATGTTCCATTTTTTTCCAAATTCACCCAAACAATTGCAATCTCAAAAAATTGAAGTCAACAGTTTTGTAAGCTTGCAACAGTCAATACAGCAACATATATTTCTGGTTCTAAATTCTGGATCAGCTGGTACACCTCCAATCAAATTACTTGTGCATATACCAAAATTTAGGGCCTACCTGAAATATCCAATCATGAATCTAAAGACCTTGGATGGTTACTTAGCTTGGGTATTAAAGATTATTTTCCAGAATGCTCCCAAAGTTGGGGTGACCCTATAACAAAGAAATCCCAAGAATGAATTCAATAAGGCTTAGAATGAGAGTCTGATTGAAAAGAAAAATATGTGGGTAAAATCTTGGGAATCTCTCAAAATAGCACAAAGGGAGTCAAATTCAACCCTCATTTCCAAATCAAAGCCAGGATACAAAGATGAATCAGAAATTTATTACCAAAAAATTCAGATGTCCAGAATCTGTGGAAAATACATGGTTGATTTAAGTATGATTGGGTCCATCAAGGGTTTCCTTGTTAAACATATCCAACAAAATATATCCTGTTGAATGCTATTAATTTCTGCATTTGAGATGATTTTCTGGTAAGTCTGCTCATATCTATCACTTAATGAGTTCAAGACCAATTGTTATATCTCAAAACTTTGATTTTGAATTTTACATGGAACAATCAAGGTTAGTCACACCTTTTTAAGGTTTTAAGGGGCTCTTGGGGTGGAATAACACACCTTTTGAAGACTTTTTGGGAACCTCAAGTCTTCTAAACATTAACTTAGGCCTTGGGGTACTAAATTAAGGCCTCTAGACCTCTGGGGAGCAGTCCTTGGATAATTCAATGATGGTCCCCAATTGGGTTGATGTAATATGCAAAAATTAAAAAAAACATCACTTTTTTGCAAGGAATCAAAATCTTAAATCAAATTTTTGAAAAAAAATTAATCTAATGCAAGAAAAATAAGAAAAACAACAAAAAATGCATTTTTTTTACACAACATGGATCAACTCTGGCGGAACATATATAACTTTGTAACAACATGAAAAAACATATGAAAATGATACATGTACCTATTTAATGAGGGTAATCAAAATATTTTCAAATATTTTAACAAGAATAACATCAGAAATAATCATGAAAAATGTGAATAAAATACTTCTTTGAAGAGAATTCATTATTTGTGATGTAATGTACCTTTTGACAAAGCATAAAAAATAGAAAAATACTCAATGTGCTCTTTCAAAAGGATAATTAAAATATTTATAAATATTTAAACAAAATTTTCATGAAGTAAAAAGATAAAAAAAATAAAACATAAAAAAATTGAATAGCAAAAAAGAACAACTTTTGATATTTCTTTGATTAACCTGGCACTTGATGGAGTATCTTTTGTAATTTTAAATAATATTTTGGTTCCTCTGATTGAATATTTATATGTGAAATTTTCTTGATTTTTTCATTTTTGGTAAAATATATTTACATTCCATAAGAAATAATATTTTTTTCCCCAAAGAAATCAATTTCTGATTTCATTATTCTTATTATGTTACCCAATGAATTATTTGTTGGGATATTTTGAAAGATTTGAAGACCCATCATTATATGGGCATGGTTTGTGATAAATTCATGACCATAAAAAGCACATAAAACACTCAAAATGGTTCATGTGGCACAATTCACAACCCATTTGAGTTGTGCACGGCTCCTCAAAACCCACAGAATTATGAACAGTGGTTCACAATTTAGATGTGTTGTGAGCCATGCCACACAAACCTTTGGAGTTGTGGAATTCTTGACATTAATTTTTCAAAACTCCATGTTTGTGAGCAAAAATAAATTAAGTCAAAATCAAACTTAAAATAAATAAAAATTAATTCAAAATTGAACAAAAGAACAAACAAAAACATCAAAAAAATTGAAAAAAAAAATTGAAACAAAAATTATAAAAAAATTAAAAAAAAACTGTGAAACTTTTCCAACTGCAGGGCCATGTGGGCCATGAATGCATATTTGTGGCCATATGAATAAATAAAAATAAAAAAATAAAAACTCTAGAAAAATCAAACAATTGTGCCCAAAAAAAATAAAAATGGGTGAATAAAAATAAAAATGAACAATATACATACAATACAGCCCTGAAATAAAATACAATACAATATAATTTTTGCATAAAATACAAACATTTTCTTGTATATTAAAAAAGAAATTGAATTTAATAAAAACAGAATTCAACTAAATTAAATTAAAAAAAATTCATAATTCATATCATTCCATTTTATCATTTCATAAATTCAATCAATAAGCCCTCACAAAAGAAGGATGTAATTTCACATTAATGGAATAGCCCTAAACTAAAAACACCAAAAAAAAACAAGTTCAACTTGTGTTAAGCTGACCCCATCATAAGAAGTAAAAAGGCTTCTTATAATGGGATCAGCCCAACAAGATTTGAACTCATTTCATTGGCCCACTAAATAAACCCCCAAAAAATAGGGCTAGTCCATTGAGGTGGGCTTGTATCAGGTCAACATCAATGGAATAGCCCTGAAGTAAAAACAACCAATCAAAAAATATTTCAACTTGTGTTAAGCTGATCCCATCATAAGAAGTTAAAATACTCCTTATGATGGGATCAGCCCAACACTAGTTGAAATGAGTTACCAATAAAATCTCATTTACAACACTCAACATAATGATGTTCAAAATTTGATAAAATTTTTTATTAATGGAGGTACAAGACAAGCATCAGAAGTACATGTTAGAACAAACCCAAATGATGAAATTATATGATTTCTAGAAATTGGAATAAAAATCAAGTCAATCTTTGATCTGATCAAACCAACCAGGAGCTTTCTTTGAATTCAAACACAAAGTTTTTGATACAATGGGAGGGATTGGAATAATATCTACCTCAAGTAATAAATGAACCCAGTGGTTATTGTTAAAAAAGGAAATGAAGATGACATCTGATGATTCTTTTACAACCATTCATAGGAGTAGAAGTACAACCTGAATCCAATGAGATAAAATTTTTTTTCTGTGGATCATAAACAAACTCCTTTAGTGTATTAACTGGCAAACTGTAGAAATAAAAATTTTCTTTTGTTATAGAAACAAAGGCCTTTCTAAAATTCTTCCCGTTAGAAGTCATCCCTACAACATGCAAAAGCAGGATGTTTCACCTATTTGTTTTATAAGTACAATCCACAAAAGAAATATGATGGAAGGTTTTAAAAATTTTTATATACTGAGGATGAGCCAAGAACAGGGCCTCTGGGTGACCCTCTCCACTGAATTTTGACCTGGACACCTACTGAGAATCTTGGAGTTTTTGAAATAGCACATCAATAACACTTTTACCATCAGGTTCTTCTGCCTTTACCTTTCCCTTGGTGTTATAGATTGTTCTATCTTCAACATATTTTCCTAAATAAATCTTTATCAATTTCCTTTTGAAATTAACTGTACTAAGCCCATCTTGCATGCCTTCCTTAAGTTGATCTAAGGCCAAACCAGAGATTCTCCTCATTTCAGGATGCACTGAGGGTTTTGAAATGTTTTATGATTACAATGGACATTTCTTATGGAGAGGCCCCACATGGGATCTGCTACTGTTCAAATTGCAGGGATAATGAATTTACACCCAATGTTGCTTGTGAAAGTATGACTTTGCCATTTGGTCAGCAATGTTCCTGAGTATATTCCATGTCTATGGTATACTAGGTGTAAGCATTTGTCTCTCTTTGAGTTGAATGTTGTCAAAGTGTAGCCATGCATGGAGGCCCATTTTTTGAAAAAGTATTTGGATTCTTGCCTTCTAGCAAAGGCTCTCACAGGAGGGGTTGAAGGGGTTCTGGCACACCACAGTTTCATAGTTACATAGTTAAATTGTTTTTGATCAGATAAAATTGATTGAATTTCACATTGAATTTTACGCATCACCACCAGTTAATTCCAGTTGTGAAACATCATGTTCTTAAAATTTAAACCTAGATGAGGATGCAATTGGGGCTTCCAATTTTTTTATTTAATAAATCCCTAGCCTCTTCTACAGCTTTGTTAACAGCACTATCAATTAAGTCATTCAATGCAGCCATGTTGAAACTGGGGGGGGCTTGAGGTTTCTACTGTTCCCATAATGCAAAAAAATCCAAAGACACTTCAGTCTTCAATCCACCTTTAAACTAAACAACTAAAAAGTTTACTCACTTTTGGGTTGAGAAAAATAAAATTATCCAATGGGAAATTATTGTGTATGGTTTGGGACAAGAGTTTGTTTTCCCAATAGGCAGAATGTTTGATCTTTGGGGCACAGAGTTTGTGGGAAAGTTTGAAAGTTCTTTTTGGGGTCCAATAGTCCCAAAATGTATGTGAAATTCCCAAATTTTGGTTGAAGGCACTAAAATGTGGTCCAGGGGTGCCTATTTACCCCTAATTTTCCCTTAAAATGGCCCATTTGGGGCTATTTTTCCCCAAAAGGGCCAAAAATGTCAATCTTGACATGCCCAACCCCCATTGAGAGGGTTCACAACCCAAATGAGTTTTGAAGAAGTAGTAAACAAGCCCCCAGGGGTTGGGCATGTTTTGAAAATTTTTTTTCAAAACTCTTTGAGTTGTGAACCTCCATTCATGACTCAAATGGGTTTTGAATGTATCACACCCCTATATGCATACTCAGAATTTTTCATTTCCTTTTATTCTTTTTCCAATTTATCTAAATATCACGTGAAATCTTGATTCCTTTCACAGAAATGAATCTTTTAAATTTGTTGTTTTCATTTTTGTACTTCATGAAACTGTTTTGAAGAAATTTAAAAATATTTGAATTCTAATTTTGAAATGTATATTAGGGCATGTCAGAGTTAAAATTTTGAAATATTCCAAAAGCTTATTTCATAGAAATATCAGTTTTTCAAAAAGATTTTTTTTATCAAAATTAACAATGAATCAATGTTTTTAACTGAAAAAAAAATAAAATTTTGAAAAAAAAATGGATAGGCTTGAAATCAGCCATTTAAATTTTTAAAATTTCAACTCTGATACACCCTATTACTTTTTTTAAATATTTTTTATGCTTGGTAAAAAGGTACTTGAATTCCATCACATATCATGAATTTTCTTATAAGAAGTATTTTATTCATATTTTTGATAATTATTTCTGTAATTTATGTTATTCTTGTTAACATATTTGTAGATAGTTCAACCCCCCTTTTTATGAGAGGGAGAAGGTAACAAAGAGGAGGAGGAGCTGGAAATTTACAATATCAAATAATCAGGTGATTAAAATGCATCTGGGGAGATTTTGGATATGAGGCTTGAGGAGTTGGATTGCCAGGATGTAGAATTGGCAACAAGGTAGGAGCACATGAAGGAATGTGAAAAGAGATTGACCAAGAAGAATTCCAAATTGAAGGTGCTGGAGTGCAGTTTTAAACATTGCACAATTGAGGTTGTATTTGTGGCATCAACTATAAAGGAAGAATCAAGGGAATTCAAAGCTTCAGCTGAAAAGGCAGGCACTTTGAGTAAATATTTGAGGTAAAAGTTTAAAGTTTGGCTCCAGGTGTGCAAAAGGTTGGATGAGGAAATAGACAATTCAAGAAATATTAAGAAGGTAGAGGAAATTTTTGAGGGGATGAGAGATGTTTTCAAAGGAAACTTTGTGAGGATTTCTGGAATTCTAAAAGAGAACAAGTTGATGGAGATTAATATAAAAAAAAAATAAATATGAAAGATATTTTCAAAGAAAAGAGGTTGGAAATTTTAAACTTTTTTTTCAAAGTATTTTTGATACTTTTTTTCATAGATTTCTTCTTGGGTCTATTTTTATTATAGTTTTTTTGAATAAATAGAAAAAATTACAAAGAAATAGAGGATAAAGGATAAATTTTTGAATGAAAAATTGATTCAATATTGAGATTCAGAGTTTAAATTTTTCAGGATATATTTGATGGAGTTCCTTGACTAGCTTGAGGAAGTCAGAAAGTGTTTTGTGAGGTTCCCATGAGTTTGATTCAGTTTATTTTGAAAGAATAACCATTTCATGGGATACTGCAGTTTTCTCTGGTGTAACCTTGAATCAAGAAAAAATCTTAAATCCCACTCAAGGTTTTCTTTCATGAAAAAGGCTTGGGAAGTGGGTGAGCATTTACTGGGCTCAAATCCATGAAAGTATTGAGAAGGTAGAAATTCAAGACAGGATGAATTTCTTTCCATTGTAGTGGAAGATCAAGTTTGAACACATTATTTGAGAATTTCTGTAGGAAAGTGAATGTTCCTAAATGTTTTTTTGGAGATTGTCTTTGAGGCTTGATTGTTTTGAATTTTACTATAATCTAGCCTTACTCTGTCTCTGTATTTTGAAGAAGAAGGGGAAATTCAACCCTTATCCAATTAAGCTTTTTACTTCTCTGCAGCATTTATTAAGGTTTTCCGCTAGGTAAATTTGATGTTCCATAAATTTTTTGAAGTAGTTAGCAGATGGGTACTGGGAATTGGTGTGAATGGATAAAAATTGGGGTTTCTTTGCATAAATTATTTAGAGTGGGGTTTGGTGAATAGAAGAATGGAAAAATTTATTGTAAGAAAATTCAGCAAAAGGTATCCAATCTCCCCATTTTCATTTTGTTAATTGATTTAAATTAAAACATATGGCTTGAATATTTTATTTTATTATATATTTTTGCTTTCTTATTTGGGATGATAATCTTTGGAGAAGTTTTATTTGATATTGAGGAGTTTAAAAAGGGAGATCCAGAAACTGGATAAAAACAGAGATCCTCTTTTTATAACAATATCAGTAGGGAGACAATGTTTATGTGACAATCTAGACCCACAGGAGCTGCGGAAACCAGAGAAGGGAAGCAAGGAAAAAGAAAACCATGCTTATGCATGTGGGGGGAAAACAAAAGTTGAACTTAAATAGCTGCCTGTTTTTTCCCACCTAGAATCTCTTTTCTTTCTTTTCTCATCATTTCTGGTCATCAACCTCATCACCCTCAGGTGATTATCTGGGTTGTTGCTCTTCCTCCATCTCACTACTTCCTCAATTGTCCAGTAATCTCAAAATCTGACCCATGGTGGTACTTTCAAAGGTTCATCCTTCTTTCTTTTCACAAAAAATCCTGTGTTTCCTTGATTTTATATTTCTTTCTGGGTTAGAAATCTAACTTCTGATCATTTCTGGTCATCAACTCCATCACCCTCAGGTGATTATCTTTTTCCTTGCTCCTCCTCTGTCTCAATCCCTCCTCACTTTTCTGGTCATCTCACAATCTGACTTGTGGTGTTAATTTCAAAGACTCAATAATTTTACTAAACACAAATTCAGGAAAGTATTTTGCAAAATATTTTTCAGTTTCAATAATGGGTGTCTTCATGAAAAGAGAAATTTTGGAAATTCTATCTACAACTACTGGTATATCATCACAGGAAGAATAAAGAGTTGATTAGGAAATGTGGTCCATAGATGAAGACATCCAAGGACCTTCAGGAATAGGCAGAAGCTGAAGAAGAAAATATTGCTTATGTCAGGTGTAATTACTGAATTGAAAGGTGTAGCAAGCCACTAAAAATTTTTGGAAATTTAAAGCCATTTTGGGCCAGTAGAAGTAGAATTCTCCTGAAATAACTTGGTATGCTTTTCACATCCAAAATCACCAACATGAGTTGATTTTAATGATCTTTGAAGATCCAGATTTTGAGATTTTTCTTTTTGGAGATGACAATTTTCTTTTCAAATGTGAGGAATTGATCATTTTTGAGTCAAAATACCTTTGTATTTGTTTTGAATTTGAGTTAAACAATATTATTCCTCAAGCTGGAGATTTTTAATGGACTGATTTAATTGTTAAATGGTACTTCAAATGTGAGAAAACAATTTCAAGCTGAAGAACTTTCATCTTTGAAGAGATTTTCAAAATTATCAGTCTATTTATCTGGAAAAGACTTCCTCCCAGTATGTTAGAAATTTTCTTGAAGGGAGAGAATGCTGGGAAAAATAAATTATTTACCAGGAAATTAAGGAATAAAAAAATTAACTTGGAAAGCATCTTGGTTCAGAAAACCTTGCTTTAAGTGAGAAATTCAAATTAAATGAAGTACTGAAAGGAAAAAAAGTCAGTAAGGATGGAGAACAGAGAGCTTAAATTAAGAAGAAAGGTATACCAATTATACACGCAGTGTAAAATGGAAAGAAATTCCTTGTTATTAATCTTGTGATTAGTTCTATACTCAATAATGTGCATAAATTGAATGCTACAGGGTGGAAAAATGAAGTTTCAAGGTTCTTCTGCAGGATTCATCCTGGAAGGGTGCAATACATTTCATAATCTTTAAAATTTTTTCAGCTATTAAATATAAGTGAGCTAAAATTGGGGTGGTGGTAAGTGATTTCTTAAGTTCACCGAAATCATTGTTAGATTTTTCAGTAAGGGTAAAGGGTATATACTTTAGTTTTAAAGAATTAATAGAAAAATAAAGGTGTGAAAAACAAGAAATAAAACTTTGATAGAAGTTAGAAAATCCAAAAAAAGAATGAAGTTCCGTAATTTTCCATGATAGTTACTGGTTCAAAATATTTGATAATTTTGAAAGATCCATTTTAAAAACATCAGTAGAAACTACATATCCAAAGAAATTCTTGAAGTTAGTGTCAAAAGAAAATTTGTAAGCCTTAGCATATGAGTTTTTCTTTCATAAGCACTGAAGAGTAGTTTGAAAATTCTCTATGCCTTTCTCCAAGGTTGGGGATTAAATAAGAATATTATCAAGAAATAAAAAAATGTATGTTTCAACAATTTCAGAGAAGATACTTTTGACAAAATAATGGAAATTAAAGGCAGAATTTCAGAGGCCAAAAGGCATGAAAAGACAATTGTAGCTGAAAAACCTGGTCCTCATTAAAGTGTGCCATTTGTGAACCTCAGAAATTTGAACAAAGTTAAAGGCACCTCAAAAATCAATATTTTTAAAATCCAAAATATCAAAAAAAATTTTTAAGGAGGTTACACATAGGAAGGAAGAGATAGGGATCCTTATGATTTAACTTGTTAAGATGTTGGAGGTTAAAAAACAGGCAAAGACTTCCATCTTTTGTGGGAAAAAAGGTACTGGTGACCCCACCAAATAATTAATGGTTAAACAAAAACCCTTAGCCACATTCTTTTCAATTTATCCATGCAGTACTTCAGAATTCTGATGCAAAAGAGTGTAAACCAGGCACTTTGGAGGAAAAAAATTAAATGGGTTCTATCTTATGGTCATATGGTCTTGAAAGGGGAAGTTTACAAGCCTTTTTTTCAGAAAAGGAATTAATATACTCATGATAAGGGGTTGGAATTGTGTATTTTATCTCTCCTAAAGAGCTGTTATGTTTGTAAAAGGTATCAAGGGGGTTATGCCTCTTTTTGTTACATTTCAATTCCAAAAAGTCAAAAATTCTCACAGGGGGAAGAACCTCTTTGAATTAATATTTGAAGGTAGTAGAATGTTAAAGAAAATAATTGAAATGAAAATTGGAAAAAACAGAGAGCTTCAGAAATCATGTACAAGAATCTCCATCCAATATATCCCAGTCTGATAGGAAAAACTGAATCGAAATTTTATCTGAAGGTTGAAAAGGGTTGATCAAACCCCTACACCAGTCAATTTCAGGATTCTAAAAATAAAGAACATTGAGGCCTAGGATGGTATTTCCAAGATTAGGAGTTCCCATTTGAATACTGGGAAATTTGGAAAATGAAATTGCCACAAAATCTTACTCACAGTGAGGATAGCGGTAGCAGTTACCAAGGAAATCAAGAGAGGTTGTGATTTGACAGAAGCAAACTTGGATTCTTTCAAAAAATAACTTAGGAATAAAATATAGGGATTTAACTTATTCAAGAAGGAATAAGTAGGGGTAGGGGTTCTCAAAAGAGAATAACAGGAATCTCATTCATTTTTGGATCTCAGATGAGTAAGTGGCGGCAAATGATTATTTTTCAAAAACAGATTAGCCTTATTAGCACATAAGAGAACTATCAGATAGTATTTCTACTTTTCCTCATGCTTCTTACAATAATCAAGCAAGTTCTTTCCCCAAAAATACATACACAAACCTACCTTTTCATGTAAAATTCATTTTTCATATTTTAGGATTCTGTTGTGCAATGCTGCTTTGAGTTTGGAAATTAAATTATTTGAAGGGTGACTGGGGTTTTAATTATTTCTGGGTAATTATTTTGATTCTTGCTTTGAGATGGAGGATTTTTATTCAGCTTGTTCTTAGGTTTTCTTCTGTTTGTTTCTTGTTTTTATTGCAAAAGTGTGAGCATTCTTGATGAGAAATTTTGAGTCCATGGTTTGATCAATGAGCTGGAAAAGTTTTGTGATTTTTATTCTGTGAAGATTGAACAAACTAGCAATTTGAGGGGCCAACCATTTAGTAAATATATACACAAGGGCAGGTTTTTTCAAGTTGATTCAAGATTGGAGAGAAAAGACTTGGGAGATGTAATCCAATGTGCAGAAATATTCATTCATCTTCAAGAGATTTAACTCTTTTTCTTCTGTGAATTTTTTTTATGGGTCAAAAAAAAAGTTGAATATATTTTATTTGAAGCAAAATCAATTTTTGATGAGGTTGTTGGGGATTTTTGATTTGATCTGATTTAATTATGGCCTGTCCTGCAAGAAACTTTGCAGCATAAATTAACTGATTCCAATTCCATTGAAAGTAAAATGTTTTTTTTAGAAGATAAGTTTGAAATTTTGGACAAAAGGCCTGGATTTATAAGGTTTTTTTACTTGCAAAATTCCCTTTTTGCTCCATGCCTCTCTTAAATATAGGAACCTTCTTATTGGTTTTTTTAACCATGTATCTGGGATTCAAGATAACAAAAACCATGAAATACTGGGGGTTTCTAGAGCTTCCCCAAGTAGGATTTTGAGCTTCAGGAATGAGATCAGCCTTTTAATAGGAGAAAAAAATAAATATGCTACAAGATAAAGGCAGAAAAAGAGTGCAAAGAAGTACTGGCTTGGCCACAAAAACTGGCTTTGAGTGATGGAAGTCTGGTATGAGGAGTGGATGGAAATTTGGGGTCAACTTGGGGAATTTGGGAAGTACCAGAAGCAGGAGTAAGTATAAATTGGGTGTACCTAATGCAAGAATTTTCTCTGAGAGGAGAGGAATTAAAATGGAGAGCCATTTTTGGATTTTGAATAGATTCTGAGAATTGAGCAGAGCTAGAAACTATGGTGAAATTAATCATATTCTCACCAGAAAAATCTGTAATACTTTGTGGACACACACTAAATAAAATAAGAATTAAGAAAATATTGAGGAATAAAGTAGTTTCTTTGTGTCAGCCACCTGGATTTCAAGTTAATTGATAACTTCTAGATACAATAGGTGATAGAATTTCATAATACATACATTTTTCAAAATTTGTAACAATGATCCTTATAAATATCAATATTGTAAAGTGCAAGGGTATTTTATTGGCTATTATTAATCAATAAATCAATAAATTAATGGAAAGAGGGGCAGAATTATTTTAATGAGAATTTTTAGCACCTCTTCTTCATGAGATTAACCTTTTAACCATTATACCCAGTATCTTTACAACCTTTAATGAAGGAATCATTTTCCAAAGATATATGTAGAGTTATGTGGTGGTGTGACTGAGATTTTTAGCAATTCAGCTACAAAAGAGAGTCAATATACAACCTAAATTTTGATAATTAATTTCCTGGGTACCTTCAATGACCTACACTAGTTGTTATTAAAGTCATTTTGGGGTATAAAAGGACTTAAAACAGCACAAATTTGACCATTATGGTTTGGGATAGGCAAAAAATTTCAGACTAAAGCCACAAATCACTTAATTATGTACTTATAAGTACTTTATAGCTTCATTGAATGGTTTCTGGGTGTATATTCAACTGGTTCTGGGGTCTAAATAGCATTGAAAAGGGCCTTTATTCATACCTTTTTGGTCCCAGTCTGTCCTTCTAAGGGCTATAGGGGCAAAAGGGGGTGGTTTATGGGGCTAGAAGTGCAAAAAATATTATTTTGGAATTTTTTCTAGTTGCTGTATCATGGAAAGGTTCTGAAACAGTCTGGAATGGGAGTTATTTTCAATAATCAATGGTTATTTCTATTTCAAAAACTGTCCAATGGTTCACATGGTACACTTTGAGTCATGAATTTCATGGGAATTTCAAAGATATGATTGAATATTAAGATCTGGGGAGATTCTAAAAAAAATTTGATTTCCTTTTTTCCCCATTAATTTTAATTTTAGTGTGTATTTAGGCCCTTTGAGTTTGTTAATACTATTTTTCAAATTTTATGTTATTTCTTTGAATAATTAATTTAAATATGTTCCTATGCATTTCAAGGTAATAAAATTGATTTTTTTAGGTTTCCAACTATGCTCTAACCTCAGAAAATTTGATTACATACACTAAATTTCTCTGTGTGGCTTGTAGGAGGCTGATTGAGTACCTAGGCAGCAGCTTTTTTCATTTGACAGTTTCTGTCATGGCTGTCTGTTTTGTAGTCCCACACACCACAGAAATCTGCATGTCACTTGCTAGCAAGTGCCATCAAAGAGATCTTGCCCAATGTATGGCCAAGCTCAGGTCAAGCTCCTACCAAGCTTAGGTCACAATTTATCAACGCTCCAATGCACAGTCACTGACTGTGCACAATGCATAGTGACTGTGCACAATGCGCAGTGACTACAAAAAATGCATAGTGACTGTGCACAATGCACAGTGACTACAAACAATGCATGGTGACTGTGCAGAATGCAAAGTCACTGTGCGCAATGCACAGCAGCTGTGCACAACACACAGCACATGTTCACAATACACAGCAACTATGCACAATGCACAGAGACTGTGAAAAATGCATAGCAATTGCGCACAATGCATAGCAACTGTGCACAACACACAGCAACTGTGCATGATGCACAGCAACTTTTCAAAATGCATAGCAACTTTCCAAAATTCAGAGCAACTGTGCACAATGCACAGCAAGTTTTTACAATGCATAGAAACTTTGTACAATGCACAGAAACTGTGCACAATGCACAACAACTCTGCACAATGCACAGAAACTGTGCACAATGCACAACAACTCTTCACAATGCACAGAAACTGTGCAAAATATTTATCCAAGCTCCAATGCACAATGCACAGTGACTGTGCACAATATTTATCCAAGCTCAAATGCACAGTTGCTGTGCATTGTGCATAGTTGCTGTGCATTGTGCATAGTTTCTGTGCATTGTGCACAGTTGCTATGCATTGTGCACTGTTGCTATGCATTGTGCACTGTTGCTATGCATTGTCCACTGTTGCTATGCATTGTGCACAGTTGCTGTGCATTGTGCACTGTTGGTGTGCATTTGGCACAGTTGCTCTGCATTGTGCACAGTTGCTGTGCATTGTGCACAGTTGCTATGCATTGTGCACAGTTGCTGTGCATTGCGCACAGTTGCTGTGCATTGTGCACAGTTGCTGTGCATTGTGCACAGTTGCTGTGCATTGTGCACAGTTGCTGTGCATTGCACACAGTTGCTGTGCATTGTGCACAGTTGCTGTGCATTGTGCACAGTTGCTGTGCATTGTGCACTGTTGCTGTGCATTGTGCACAGTTGCTGTGCATTGTGTAAAGTTGCTGTGCATTGTGCACAGTGGGTGTGCATTGTGCACAGTGGGTGTGCATTGTGCACAGTGGCTGTGTCAGCTGCTACTATGTACAGAGCAAAACTGTCAAATAGTAACACAAAACTAGGAAAAATAAGAATATCTCAATTAACAAAATAAGGAGTGAGAAATACATGAATATTATTACAGGAATGGATTCCTCACCCAAAATTAGGTAGGGTCACTCACTGACCCCACCCTTGAATTCCAAGTCCTTATATTTTTAAAATAATTAAAAAGAAAAGTACTAAAAATTACAACACCAGTATGGCACTTTTTGGCCATTCTAATATTTCACACGTATTGTCACCTATAGGGTTTACACCTAAAATTCACCCGGAATTGAGGTGTTGTGTATATTTTAGAAGTTACACGCGGAAATGTGTTATGTCACAATTCCCGCATGCAGCCCCGCGTCATTACATATCCCTACGTACTAGTAGCAGCAGATTCCTGCGTACTAGAGACCCGCGCGCAGCTGATTCTGCCACGCACGCAGCGGATCCTACCCTGCGTGCATCTGTACTAACTGATCCCCGTGTCTGGATCATTCGTGACTAATCTGACAACCAGGTACCGCTCAGAAGAGCTACAACCTAGTTAGGGTTGCCTAGTATATGTAACAAACTGACATATGTATTAATAATGATCTAAAAAGATCAAAACTTAAATAAAATTAATGAAAATTAAGTTTAAAAAATTTTTTAATAATAAATCAAAGATCAAGGATTATCATGTAAATCACTGATCCTGATCTTTGAAGATCACAAAACACTACAAGGAGTGTTCATAAAAATTATGAAAAATTATCTATATGATTAGCAGATGATGGACTATTAATAAACATCCACATGTGCATGCTTTAAAGCAATATTAATAGTACAAATGAAGGATGAGTACAGAATGATCTAATTTACGCCATAACAGATTAACAGATCCTGTGGCTAAAATAGTACAGAAATCCAGCAGATCTAAAGACAGCTGATTGACAGGAACAAGTGGACGTGCTAATTGTGCCCTGACTGGCTTTCAAGCCTCAGCCCATGAGCAGAACCCTCTCTACGTGCCCTGAGAAGATCAAAATCACCCCAAAAGGTATTTATACAGACCTCTTTGGATCCATTATTCCATCATCAGTTACCAGGAATTATTTATTATCAATCAGACACCGTGTCATTATTGATCAAGTGCTTATATGAAGATAATCAAGTGATTTATGACTTAGTCTGTAGTAGTATTATTTACCTTTATTAACCAATCAACCATTGAAGTTTAGTCAAGAAATCTACCCCATCTTCTCTGAAACCCTTGCAATTATTCCAGGATTTTCGTGGTAAAGTGCTCAGAGTGAGTGTTACCCTTCCTGTCTTGGCCATTTGTGCTGTTAAGCCCGGCCACTAGTGGAATAAGTCCTTTCTAAGGCACCCATCTTTATTCCAAGGTTCTTAAAATTCCTAAGGAGGCCCCTTGAAGAGAGGTTGCTAGTCTGTAAAGATCCCCAGTAGTATTATACTGTGGCCCCTCTTTTATATTATATTGAAAACCATTTACTACCAAACCAATTAAACCTTGCAACTTCTCTTATTAAATCATTTATTTGAGCTTCTAAGTGCTTATTATTGGAATAATAATTATTATTACCATTCCAGCATTTTCATCACTCTCTGTAGCTAAAGGACTGCAAGGTTCCTGGTATCAGAGAGCTGACAGGTGGTGAATCTTGCATAGTTGCTGTGCATTTTGCATAGTTGCTGTGCATTGTGCACAGTTGCTGTGAATTTTGCACAGTTTCTGTGCATTGTGCACAGTTGCTGGGCATTTTGCACGGTTGCTGTGCATTTTCTACAGTTGCTGTTCATTTTGCACAGCTGCTGTGCATTGTGCCTATTTGCTGTGCATTTT
This sequence comes from Puccinia polysora, assembly GCA_025617555.3. NCBI lineage: Eukaryota > Fungi > Basidiomycota > Pucciniomycetes > Pucciniales > Pucciniaceae > Puccinia > Puccinia polysora. The sequence continues at coordinate 27,775,013 of CM062641.1, read as the reverse complement.
TCACAGTTGCTGTGCATTTTGCACAGTTGCTGTGCATTTTGCACAGTTGCTGTGCATTTTGCACAGTTGCTGTGCATTTTGCACCGTTGTGGTGCATTTTGCACAGTTGCTGTGCATTGTGCACAGTTGCTGTGCATTTTGCACAGTTGCATGTGCATTTTGCATGGTGGCTGTGCATTGTGCACAGTTGCTGTTCATTGCACACAATCACTGTGCATTGTGCACAGTCACTCTGCATTGTGCACAGTCACCCTGCATTGTGCACAGTCACTTTGCATTGTGCACAGTCACCCTGCATTGTGCACAGTCACCCTGCATTGTGCACAGTCACTCTGCATTGTGCACTGTCACTCTACATTGTGCACAGTCACTGTGAACCAAAAAAATGTTAGAGAATGAAAATAACTTCAACAAAAGATTGGACAGAGCTTCAACCAGAGCTTCCTTGATGGCACTTGCTAGCATGTGCCACTACTTTTTTTGTGGTGACAGCTGCATTTTTTCATTTTCCTGGGAATTTGCACCCACTAAAAACCCTGGAATTTTGGTTTTCAACCCTGTGTGCTGCAATGTTGGTGTTGAAAGCAACTTCACCCAGTCATGTAGCTGCTGTGGCTGCATGTGGGAAGTTTCACAAAACATGTTTTTGCAAATAAATCCTAAGATAAAAATAATTTTATATTTATGACTGAATTTTGGGCATGAAGAAACTATGTGACAGTAATTTTGAATTATGAAATGGGCCAAAACATGAAATGGAGAGGCTGTGACTTTTGACCCATTTTCAATTGGTCAAAAAGGTATTAAGGAGTGGGATTTCAAACATAGGTCTGGTGAGTGACCCTACCTGGAATTGGGTGGTGAATATAAATATTCAATACTCAGTTTGATTTTAATACTCCTTATTATTATTTGTTATTTATTTTGTTATTTTTGGTACCTTTACAGCTGGCTCTGGAATATTAGCTGGATGAAACTTTGAAGAATTTTGAGGAAGACAGGTGATTCTTTGAGGAATGCTCAGGTGGCCATGCTGGGACTGGGATCAATCAATCTAATGACAAAGGTAATTTAGTTTGTGCTTTCACAAATTAATCAGGTTAATACTCAAATAATGGAAGGATCAAGCATATGAAAAGTGGGTATCATGAATGGGCATGACCATTCAAATATTCACTACATTTATATAATGGAGCTTTACTGTCTAAATGTGATTTGAGGATGATTTTACTTGACACTAGTAACAAAGGGTAGTTGCTAGACTGTGCATTATTTGAATTAATCAGATTCCTGAGGGAGAAGTATAATAAATAGTAGAATATAAAGTTTCAGATCCTAGATACTGTGAACCTTGCAGTCCTTTAGCTGATAGAAGTGATGGAGGTAAAGAATAATAATATTTTCAAAAATAAATAAAAAACAATCTCCAAAAGGATATATATGATTGGTGATGGTTCAAGTTTTATATGGTTTGTTTAAAGGGCTTTAAATATGAATAATGATACTAGAAAAAGATGAGCTAGTTTATACAGACTTGGGGTCATTAACACCTCTTCTTCAGGAGATTAAATTTTAATTTGGTACCCTCAAACAATGGGGACCTTATGAATTAACAGTAAGGAAGTATTACCCACTAAAATGTTGGTATGAAAAGGCTTTGGTAGCACACAGGTTAGAGAAGGAGTGAAATAAATTACTACTTTGAGAAATAACTTTCTGGTTATCTTCAATGACTCACAGTTAAAAGGTTTCAGATCAAAGGTGGGGTGCTTGATGATTTATCTTCAATGTAAACAGTAATAATTTTGAAGAATTGGAAAAATTTATAATTCAGAATAAGGCCATCAATCACTTGCTTTTCTCTTCATGAGCACTTGATCATAGATGGCATGGTGTCTGGATGTTAACTAATGAATTCTTGTGGACAATCAGCCAAAGAAGTTGCTTTATAAATACCTTTGTGGGGTTGAGGGAGCTTCTGCAGGGCAAATAGAGAGGGAAGGACCTATTTGCAGAGGCTAGCAGGGCTATCAGGGCTTTTTCAGAACTTCCTGTAGGTGCTGTAAACTTGCAGATCCTTGATATGTGGGATTAGTGCATGTTTTTGGATCTAGATAAGTCATTCATGCTTATTTTCGGTTCTGGTGGTTCTGCATTTTATAATTTATTTTACTACTTTTATTTGTACTAGAGGCTTTAAAATTTGGACTAAAATAATTGTCTAGATTCTGCGGATCATTTTATCATTTTTATTATTCAATTTGTTGATCCTTTGATATTTTCTGCAGTCCTCAAAGATCAGGATCTTTCATTTTTAGAATAAAATTCATTATTTCATAATCACTTTTGAATACTTTATAATTTTCTTTCTGCAATATTATTTGAATTATCTACTATGCATGTGTTAATTTAACCAATATTCAAATATGATACTACTAGTTTGTGGTAGTTACATGTGTTGCTTAGTTCTTTCTTTGTAGCAGACAAAGAATGTGTTGATCCATCCTGCTGCATGCAGGGATGATCTGCCTATGGATGTTGGGTTTTGCTATTCATGCAGGATTGAAATTTGAATTTGGAGATGTGCTGATGCATGCGGAATTGATCTATTTCATAATTGATCTATTTCATGCAGATTTATCTGTATTATACATGCAGGGCTGGTCTGTTGTGAATTCAATGCTGCTTGAGTGCAAAATTGCAGAGTTTCCAAAGTTCAGAAGTGCGGTATTGCAGGATTTCAGGATTTCTGCTGTGTGTGGGAAGGTGCATGTGGTAATTTTGGCAAAAACCTTTATAACTTCCAAGCTATACATAATTCATTAATTCTGGCTGAATATTTAGGTGTGAAAGGTGGTATGAAATACAAATATTTAGTAACATCTTGGTTTTTCCTACTCTTAAGCAATTTTTTCATTTATTTTTTCATTTTTATTTTCATTTTTGCACTTTTGAAAGGCTTTTCTGTAAATATTAGCAAGCTGAAATACAGGGGTTGTGCACTAGCATGTGATTAGAAGAAGATGGAATATCTACAAGAGATTAGTCTAAAGTGGATTATAAATTTAATGGAGGTACCATAGTATAATAGTGCCAAAAAATGCATTGAATATTTCTGAGGCAGAGAACAAGATGTGGGCATAGGTGGTGAAGATAGAAATGGTGGATGTTGGAAAAAACACACACAGGTGATTATCAATTGAGAAAAGAACAGATATTAAGGGAAAATTTCTGCATGAAAATCCTCACTGAGGATTTTATCATGCGCTGGGATAGACAGAGGGCTATTTTTTATCTTGAGGAGGAGGTTAAATTGATTTTTAGTTGTGGCCAGTCATACCTATTTGTGTCTAATTTGTGGGTGGTTATAATCCTCTACAAGTCTTATGAGTGAAATCCTTGGATTTGAAAGCAGCTAATTTAACCACAGAAAATTTATTTAAATTGAGATATACCTGAAAATACCTAAAAGCAAATTTCCCCCTATCATATTAAAATTATCATCACCCAAAATATGAGTGCATCTCCCATCAGATATACTCTTTGGGTTCAATCCTGGAATCCATTGTACAAAATTCCAGGCATTAAATAATCATCTTGATTGAGGAGATTTTGAAAATCAAACATGGTAAAGTTTAAGAATGAAGAAACCACATAAATCCTGGATTCTTTTCCATAATCCATATGGCTCATAGAAGGATTTAGTCATAAGCCCCCTCTGACACTCCTAAAAAATTGCAGGAGAATAATCACTTAGTCTTTTTGAAAGAAATTATACAGCAGAAATTATTTTGTGTTTCTTGGCTTCAGGTTGCAAACTATTTCTTCTCATATCCTTTGGTATTTTTGTTTCCAAGAAAAATCATTCAAGATCTTCTTGATTTATTGATTTTCTCCATCCATCAGCCCACATAATTCCAAAAACTAGGGTCCAATTTGTGTTCACATTTTGAAGGTGAGTAGTAAAGTGAAGTAGATCTCAGGAAAATCTTTCCTATCCAATTTTATACTCAGAATACAGGTCAGAGAAAGGTTAAAGCTCAGAAAGAAAGAAAGAAGTTTTGTTTATTTTCTGAATGATAAAATTTCCTCTTTTAAAATTTTTGTCAAAATTTGTAGTGGATTTGGTAATTTTAATCTTGGTTGGGTTTGGATCCACTTTCCTGCAAGCAGTGATTCAGGAAAAATTGAAAGATGGATGACTGATTTCCCCAAAAAAATTAAATTGCCTTCTCCTCTCATTTTTTGCTTGTAATTCTTGCCCTACTTCTTTCAGCAGTAGTAAATGATGCAAAAAAATAAAAAACAAAAACAAGTATTGGGACTCAGAATTCCAGGGGAAGAATGCACTGAATAACTCCCAAAATGGCTGTCATCCTGATTTTATAATCAAGTCAACTAAATATATTGGGAAGATAAAGAAGTTAAGCAATAACTGATGGATCATGAAGCAGAGGGGGGCAGGTGGGGGGCGGGAGAGTAGTGGGGGAATCAGCAGAGGTTTCAAAGTGGGGGGTAATGGTAAGAAAGGGATTGAAAGAAAGTATGGGAATGCAAGGAATGGAAAGCAAGGGGGGATCACAAGCAATCAAGGGACATTTAGAAATCAGATGGCAAGCAATGTGTGTGAATGCAAGAAATCAAGGGGCTGAGAGCAATGGGGGATACTGGAAAGCAAGATTTTGGAGGGCTGTTGATAGAGGGGAAAGGGTAAGTATCAGAAAGTAAAACAAAGGTTTGAATGAGTGGAGGGGGACTAACCTTGAGATGGGGGTTTGGTGGGATGGTGAGGTGTAGTTTGGTAGTGATGGTAAGGTGGTTTGGGTGAGGAGAGGTGGTTTTTGATAGTGTTAAGGTTTTTTGTTGATGAGCTGGATGAGTTTGAAGGAGATGGAATCTAATTATTTGGAGGGATGATGTAATGGTGGTTCTTTTGGGAGTGGAGGAGAGTGAGGAGTGTTGTTGAACAGTGAACAGGATATTGAATTTTACTGAAATAATTGAAATCCTACCCAGAAATAAGATAAAATCAGTTTTGTATTCTTGGGTTAACATATATCATCACCTAAAAAAATCAAAAAATAAAATAAAAATAAATTTACAAAATTATTGGTTTTAATTAAAACCAAGTTTGAGAATGAATAATCTTGATTCAAACTGAGAAAGAGTTAGAGATCAAATCTTCTCTGTAATTGAAATAGATTAAGGAAAAGATGAAAAAGGAATGGCTTGAGGAAGTTCAGGAATATCATCTTCCAATATTTCATTTGATTTGTCCTCAATTTTGGCCAATATTTTATGCAGGATAACATAGTAGAAAATCAAGTTGATAAGTATACTCCTTTCTTTCTAATTGTCAAGCTGTTTTTTAATTTATCTTAGGATGTCCAATCTCTCCTTGAGGACCCCTATAGAATTTTAAATCTGGACTCTGGATTTGGCTGAATGATAGTTAAAATTTTTGTTTTTTTTGCTCATCAGAGAAAAATTGTGGTATGCTTGAACCAATTATTTCTTGCTTTAATAAGCAGATTTTGAAAGAGATTCAATTCTCTTCATCAAATTAATTTTGAGATTTTTGAGCAATTCAAATGAAATCAAAGACATATCAATCATCAAATGAACCTGGAAGGCCAGCATGGAGGGAAATGAATATTTTGTTGTTATCAAAAACATGTTGGAAAGCAACAGAGTATCTAATTAGAAATGATATTATTGGTAAGTGTTGCATAAAGCACATTGGAGAAATAGAGATTGAATTTAATTTTCTGAAAATAAAAATATTGATTGCCATCAAGCTTGGAATTTTGACTGAAGGGGATGGTGGTTCCATCAAAAAAGTAAATACAACCATTAAATCATTCAGTAACCATAAAATGTGATATATCAATTTTCACATCCTTTTTTGGCAAGAAAAGGGCTGATTGGAAAAATAATTTGCTAAAAAAATGGGTGTAAACCTTTAATTTCCCTTATACTATAGAGAAAAAAATTTTCAATAAATGAACAGCTGTACCATTACAATTAAATAACAATAAATAGAGAAAAAAAGCAAATGGAATAACAGGGTAATTTTGGGGATTCCGATATTCATTCTGAAAGACAGGATGGCTTTCAATAATCTAAAGAAGTTTCATGAATTATGCCAAAGAAGATAAAACAAGTTTTTCAAATCTTAAGTCTGGGAGGAGATCAATTTTTCCCCTCATACATAGGATGGTGAACTTGAGTTATTTGGGGGATTAATTAGCAACTTTCCAATAGATAATTTAAGGATAAACAGTTGTATTAAATTTTTTATTCTGAATCAGATTTAAGTAGTAACAAAAGTTAAATCAGCTTGATCCCATTGTCCACTAGCTGTCTGGTGGTGGTTTTAGAAATTATAAGAGCAAAGAGTTCTGCAAGGGGGGTTGCTGTGTGTGATTACAATTTATGAAGATGTTTATGGTGTGATGGTGCAAGGATGTTGGTTCTAACATCAGTTATTTGGAGGTGTGGATGGGTTTTTGGAATTCCATGAATGATGGATGAATGATGATGAATAATTGGCAGATTTTATTCTTGAAACCTGCTGTTTCCCTGGAAATTTCAGTTTTTAAATACACAATTTAGGGGGTATGTGACTTTGATGAGCCTTTCATTTTCCATGATGGGTTTGGTAAAAAATAAATGGTGGTTTTCTACAGGCGGGTTTGCTAAATTGTATTCAACCTATTGGATACAAATTCCTAGTATCAGCTAAAAACTTCAAGAACCTAGAAGGAAAAAGAAAGCTGAGGACTTATTTTTTTTAGGAAATTTCACCATTAAGAAACTCCGTGGAAAAAATTAAGTGGAATTATTTTAAGAAAAGAACTTTAAAGGAAATGTCTATTTTTTCCTATAAGTTTGATTAAAAACTTCTTGCCAAGGACTGTGGACCACAATGATACTATCAAGATACAAGTGGAGCCTTAACCTGTCAAGGAAAGGGGTAAATTCAGAAAAATCCTGAGAGATAAGAAAGGAAGAATCCAATAAAAATATTTTGAAATATAAATAGTCAGATATAAGTTAAAATCAGAATATCAAGATGGGTTGCTACTACAGAGCAAAATCCAAGATGTTTGCATACACCTTAGAAATTAAAGATACAGAAAAGGGCACTAGAATATTTTTTTCAGATAGACATATCTTGGAGCTGGAGAATTTGATCCAGATACTATTTCAGAGTTAGATTAAAAAGTACAATAAACCTTAAAAAAGGAAAAAAAGACAAAAATGGATAAGAATTCCCAAAATATTATTTCAGAAATGGATCCCCACCAAAATTTAGGTAGGGTCACTCACTGAACCTACCCCTAAAATCCTATTACTTGAACCTTTTAGACAATCTACCAAAAATACAACAACAGCAACTTGGAACTATTTGGCCATGTCAATATTTCACATGAAACATTGCATATATTTTACCTGACTAAATTAAGTCATAAATGTATTTTTTTCTATATTTTAGTATTTATTGACCAAAAATTGTTTTGTCAAAAATCCTGCACACAGCTGTGTGCAAAACTACAACCCTGAGACATGCATGCAGCCCCAGGATCTCAAATTCCTGCTTAAAGCCACCTCCAAGCAATGCCATGGCTAGTGCACAGGCTGAAAGATGGAGACCAAGCTTTCAGAACTGAAATATGAAATATGATTAAATAGTTGGCTCCTTATCCTCAATTTCTGTTTTGGTTACTCTTTATAAAACCAGCCATTCTAGGATTGGTTCAGTTTACATAAAAATGAGGAAAAAAATGGGGGATTAGAAATAATGATGGAATTCTGGAGTTATTATTAGGAACAGGGCTTCATGTCAAGGAAGATATGATTATACAGGGAAATCTGAGCAAAAGTTCTGGAATTATTTTATTGAATTCTTGGTCTATCTTTGTCTTTCCTTAGATCTGTCTGTCTGCTTGACTGTTTGTCTGGGTCCTTCTGTCTGTCTGGGTTCTTCTTTCTGTCTGGTTCTTTCTCTCAGTCCTTTCATCTACAGGTGTTCTGGTCTGGTGCAGGTCCTGAGGTTTTTCTTTGTTTGGCATGATCTTCCTCTTGATCCTTCTGTCCACCTCAGTCTTGGTCTGGTGGGGGTTATCTAAGTTTGACTTGTTTGAAGATCTGGAGGAGGTTCTTAGTCTTCTCCTTCTGTGTCTTGATCTTCTTGGTATGGTGTGGTCTTCCCCTTGAGCTTGGTTGGTGGCCTTGGTCTTTCTAGCTGGTCCTAGTATCCAATTTGGTCAGTGTTCTTTTGTCTTGCTGTCCACCTCAACTTGTTCCGGTGGGGTTCTGAGCTTGAATAACTGGCGGGAAGGCAGGCTCGCAGGCAGGCTGGAAGGCTGGCTGACTGAATGGCTGGAAATGTGGAGGTCTGACTGGCTAGCTGAATGGCAGGCTGGCTGACTGGCAGGCTGGCAGGCTGGCAGGCAAGCTGGCAGGAAGGCAGGCTAGTTATCTGGTTGGCTGAATTACTTGCTGGTTTAATAGCTTTCTTGCGGTCTGGATGGCTAGTTGACAGGCTTACTGCTGGCTGGTTGACTTTCTGGCCTTGGCTAATTTACTTGTAGGCTGACTAACTAGCTGTTTGGATTGGACTGGCTGGTCTGGCTGACTGGCTTGGTTTGAGATGGATGGCTTAGTCCAGGCTGGCTGGCTCAATCTGGGATTATTGAATTGGTTTGGACTGTACTGGCTGGCTTGGGCTGGGCTTGTTGGATGGTCTGGGCTGTCTGGATGCTCCTGGTTTCTGGATTGGTTTGGGCCAGCTGACTTGGAATGGACTGACTGGCTTGGGATGGGCTTAATGACTGACTGGGCTTGGCTTGGGCTGGCCTTGCTGACTGACTGGACTTGCTTTCTAGGTCTGGGATGACTGGCTTGGTCTGGCTGGTTGGCCTAATATTGTCTTTCTAGCTGATTCTGGTGGTTCAGGCTTGCTTGCTGGTTCTGGAATGACCGTCTGGGTCTGGCTGGATGGCTAGGCCTGGGTGTCTAGGGAAGGCGTTCCTGGGTTGACCTTGACTGGGCTACTAGGTTGATCAAATGTGTAGTTGTGTGGCTACTCCAAGTTATCCCTGTGAGAATTATGTTGAGACTGAGGAAGATTGGATTTGAGAGTCAGAAGGAAGGATTATATGATTTCAGAAATGAGAATAGATAGACAAAGAAATGAGACAAAAAGCACAAAGTGTGAATGAGAAATGATGATGAGTAAAGGAGAAAAAAAAGAGGATGCTTACCTGAGGAAGATTGGATTTGAGAGTCAGAAAGAAGGATGAGAAAGGAAATCTTCTCTCTGACTCGCAATCTGTCCTCAGTTGTTTTATCCTGATAAGGTTTCACAGGAAAGGTGACATGTGCGTGGAGGTGGAAGTGAAAATGAATATTGAGAATGAAAGCCGCGCTTCTGGAGGTGAGAAGCATACAACGAGTGTAGGCAGATATGAGAGAGATGACGGAAAACATAGATAGAATTGAAAGAGAAAGGAGATGAGAAGATGAAAGAAGTATGGAGGAAAGAGTCTTGGGGATGATTACTCCAATACCCCCCCTTGCTGAGCAGAATCCAGAAGACCAAAGCGCAGTTGATGAGAATGTAGGAGAACCCGGGACAGCGGTTTGGTGAGCATGTCAGCAAGCATATTGTTTGTGGAGACGTGTTGAACTGTGAATATTCCACGCTGGATGCACTCGCAAATGAAGTGGTGCCAAGCGTCAATGTGTTTGGTGCGGGAATGATGCTCTGGGTTTTTTGAAAGAGCCTTGGCACCCTGGTTGTTGACAAAGAGTTTGACAGGGGAGTCGTTACGAAGATGGAACTCACACATGATGTTCCTTAGCCATAGCCCTTCCTTGCACGCATCGGACATGGCTTTGTATTCAGCTTTGGTGCTGGAAAGCGAGACAGTCGGTTGTTTTTGGATTTCCAGGAGACAGCTCCAGAGCCAATGCAGAAGGTGTAGCCGGATGTTGACCGGCCGTCATTGTGATCTTCAGCCCAGTCAGAGTCTGAATAGCCGGACAGGTCAAAAGTCTTGCCACCCAGAGTCAGCTTGAGGGAGCGAGTGGAGCAAAGATAGCAGAGGAGCCTTATTGCAGCCTCCCAATTTGCAAGAGAGGCGTCTTGCAGAAACTGAGACAATTTTTTGATGGAAAAAGAAACGCTGGGGAGGCTGCATTGAGACACCCATAGGAGTGAGCCAATGAGTCAATTGTGTTGCGGCAGGGAGGCAGGTTCATCCAGTGATTTGAAATGGAGCATTTTGAATTGGCTTGTGGTTGGAGAGGAGACCGGCTTCCAGTTGGGTGGGAGAAATTCATCAGCCAAGGAGTCTATGTAATGAGATTGGCAGATGGAGACGGTGTGGGAGGGAAGATGGCGTGAGATGGAGAGGGACAGAAAAAGGGATAGTTTGTCATCGGAGCCTATGGTGAAGATTTGCCCAATGTCCTTGACAAACTTGGCAACAAAGGAGCTGGTGCCTACAACAGCAATATTGTCAACGTGGGCCGTAAGTGCACCTATAAGGTCTCCGCCGTCGAGTTTGAAAAAGAGAGAGGGATCGTATGAGGATTGGGAGAGACCCAGGGAGGTGAGGGCTGAAAGTAGTTCAATTTTCCACTGCCTTGGGGATTGTTTGAGGCCGTAGATCTCCCAAGAGACTTTGCATACCCAGTCTGGGTGTTTGGCGTCCTCGAAACCGGGAGTTTGCAACATGTAGACAGGCTCGTGGAGGTGTCGGTTAAGAAAAGCGGTCTTGAAATCAATTTGACAACCAGTCCAGCCTCTGGAGGTCATCAAACTGAGGAGTAGTCAGAGAGTCTCAAGACAAAGTGTGGGGGCAAAAACCTTGGAAAAATCCAAGCCCTTTATCTGGGAAAAGCCCATAGCAACAAGACGGGCCTTTAATTTAATGATGGAGCCATCTGCGTGGCGCTTCACCTTGAAGACCCATTTTGATCGGATTAATTTCCTTCCGCTGGGCGGGGGAACCAGGACCCAGGTCTTCATGCCAATGAGAGAATTCATTTCCTCTTGAGCAGAGGAGATCCAGAAGTGCGAGTGTGGCAATTGAAGGAGTTGTTTCCAGGTTTTTGGGGCGGGTAGATTGTCTTTGACCGACGCCTTGCGTGAGAAGGTCCCATAGCGCGACGGTGAGCGGCAAACACAAGATGAACGGCGGGGAGGAGATTGTGGTCGTTGAGTCGTGGTGAGCGGAGGAGTTGAGGGAATTGAAGGCAAGGAAGGCCGAGGAAAGGACAGACTGGACGAGGGAGGGGAGGGAAGATCAGGGTTGGATGACTGAATGCTTTCAGAGCAATAGTGACGGAAAGCGGGTGGGGGGGAACAGTGTTCTGAGGGAACAGGAGAGGTAGGAGGGTTAGCGGGAGCGGAAGGAGGGGAAGGAAAGGTGGGAGCGGAAAGAGGAAGGGGAGAGGAGGCAGCAGAAGGGAAAGAAACGGGGGGCAAGAAACAGATTCAGAGAAGTTGGGCCAGACAAGGGGTACAGAGGGAGATGTCAAAGTGACACTTGCTTCCTTAGTTGAACAGCCGTAGGGAAAATTTGTGTCGTTGAAGAGAACATCTCTTGATTTGATGACCGTTTTTGAGTCAAGATCCATGAGACGGTAACTGTTTCCATGTGGCAGGTAGGAAAGAAGAATGGCGGGCTTTGCTTTATTGGAGAGTTTTGATTGGGTAGCGTCTGGGACTTTGTACCATGTGAGACAGCCAAATGGATGAAGATAGGAGGGGTCCACGTCATGAGTTTTTAGAATAGAGTTGGGATAGACAAAACCAGAGGGTGTCTTTCAGGGAAAGGAGTTGAAAGGGAAGAGAACATGGCGGAGAGCGTCCGCCCAGAATGATTTTGGAAGATTTGAGCGGGAAAGAGCACATCTGACCATGTTGTTGATGGTCCTGTTGGAACGTTCGGCAACTCCGTTGAGCTGGGGAGAGTGGGGTGGACAGGGTTTGTGTTCAATGCCCTTTTTTGGACAGATAACTGTTCATTTGGTTGCTTAGGTACTCGCCACCATTGTCGGTCCGTAGGGAGGAGATTGTGTAGTTGTATTGGTTTTCAAAAAAGGATATGAAAAGCTTTGTACACTTGAAGGAGTTGGATTTGTGGCGCATTTGGTAGGCAAAGATAGCCTTGGAGAAGTCATTGATGAAGTTGATGAAATAGCGGTATCCTTCGCGGGAAGTGGTTTCAAAGGTGTACACATCCAAATGTATCAGTTGAACAGGTTTAGTTGACCTATAGCTAAGACAAGAGTGGAATGGAGTCCTGGTCATTTTTGATTTGATGCAGGTTTTGCACTGTTGGACTTGTAGTGTATTGAAGGGGGTCGGAGAGAGTTTTTGATCCTTCAGGTACTTTTTGAGGGATTTTAGGTTCAAGTGCGAGAGTCTGCAATGGTATCCAAACAGACTGTTTTCAGAAGAGTGTTGAGGGGTTGTTGAGAAGGAGACTTCCCGGCTCAAAATGTTGTTGGGTAGATAGTAAAGATTTCCTTTTCTGTATCCTGATGCGACAGTGTTGTGCCCTTGTGATGATTGATTGATGGTCTGTATGTTGCATCTATATTATCTAAAGATCACCTCAAATCCAGCATTGCACAGCAAGGAGACCAAGAGAAGAGGTGTGCTCAGATGTGGAACGTATAGGGACTTCAGGTTAAAGGATGGAAATTTTATCTGCCCAGCCTTTTCGGAAGTGATGGTTGAGCTGTTGGAAAGCTGTATTAAGGTGTTGTCGGAGCGTTTGTTGAACAGCTGATTAGGATGGGGTTTCATAGAGACAGAGAATCCCAAGTCAATGTTGAAATCTTTGTTGGAATCAAGATTTTTGACCAAGGAGTTTACAATTGCTGATCCTGCATGCACAATGATTTCCGAGTCAGAGAAATTGTTGGATTTGTCGTCGTTGCAGATGGTGTCTTGGTCTTGTTTGGCTTGGTTTGCAACTGCCAATTTTGAGGTTTGCGGTCGTTTATTTTCCTTGTTTTTGTTTCTCCTTGCTTGGTTTAGGGCTTCCAATACTTCTGGGCATCTCAAAAACAAATGACCCTCTATCTTGCAGTTTGTGCAATAGTATGCTTTACCAGATGGGTAGGTGTTGAGTTTTTTCTTTGGTGGTATTTCCTTAGAGTGTGATTGTTTCACATACATTGAGTTTGCTATAACTTCCTCATGTCTAGTTTGTCTTCAAAGGTGCTCTTGTTTGAGAGCTGTGATGATCTTGGAGGATGGAATTGACTCTTTGTTCATCATGCTGGAAACACTGCCAGCAAGTCGTCGGGAAGGGACAATAATATGGCGGTTGATTGGCGGTCGTCGGCTGTAAGAGGGTTCTCGGGGGTAATAAGAGATGATATTTTTTTGCCCTATGAGACAATTTTGGCTAAATGAGTGGGAATGTCTTTGTTGTTAAGCTTGGTCAAAAGCAGCTTTCTCAGCCAGTACATTCTCCCGCCCGACAAGTTGTCTTGGTGAGCTTCTTTCAAGGCTGTCCACATTCCGAGAGCACTTTCTTTGTGGTTTTGGATGTAATGGCAGTTCAAGATGTTGACTGATTGTGATATCACAGAGCACACGGCCAGGTTATCTCTGGACCAGATTTCTTGATTTGATTTTGATTTTTCATTCTTTTCAATGTCGATGAGATAGGCAACGCCGGAAGCGCAAAAGTGTATTCTGAGGATCATCGCCCAGTCTAGGTAGTTGGACTCTGATCCTGGTGCGTTAAGCGGAACAATCAAAGGTGTTTTGAGCACGGGGTGAGAGGACAATAGGTCCTCCATGATGATTAGTTATTGAGCACACTTAGAGATAGATGTGTGACGGATCCTTCTTGTATTTGGCAGTTTTTAGCTATTTGGCAGTTGGTTGCTCTGGGCTCATAACCTGTTGAGACTGAGGAAGATTGGATTCAAGAGTCAGAAAGAAGGATAATATGATTTCAGAAATGAGAATAGATAGACAAAGAAATGAGACAAAAAGCACAAAGTGTGAATGAGAAATGATGATGAGTAAAGGAGAAAAAAAAGAGGATGCTTACCTGAGGAAGATTGGATTCAAGAGTCAGAAAGAAGGATGAGAAAGGAAATCTTCTCTCTGACTCGCAATCTGTCCTCAGTTGTTTTATCCTGATAAGGTTTCACAGGAAAGGTGACATGTGCGTGGAGGTGGAAGTGAAAATGAATATTGAGAATGACAGCCGCGCTTCTGGAGGTGAGAAGCATACAACGAGTGTAGGCAGATATGAGAGAGATGACAGAAAACATAGATAGAATTGAAAGAGACAGGAGATGAGAAGATGAAAGAAGTATGGAGGAAAGAGTCTTGGGGATGATTACTCCAATAAATTATTGGCCCTCAAGCTTAGTCAAAGAGCAGTACTTAAAGCAAAAGAAATGCTGAGACAATAATTTCTTATGGTTGATCCTTAATATGAGGCAGAGGCAATGGCACACTTGTGAATGTGAATGAATTGGTGAATGAATGGATGTAAAACAGCAGGGAGAAGAGCTCCTTAAATAAAAATGATGGTGCTCATGTGGAGCTCATGTAATATCAAGCAAAAGGCAAAAATTCCGCCCCAAATGGGCTCTACAGGCTCTACAAGCCTCGCTACTTGGTTTGGGCTTACTAAGCCCACTTGGCATTAGTCCCTGAACCCTTATGGCCAGTCTGTACCGATTGAATTTGTTTTTTCCACCCTTACTGGCCTGAAACAGCCCTTGTTGCTGTTCAGAACCTGGCTGGTTGTCCCTTACAACCAGCCCAGTTACCTCTGTGACCTCACTTACCGGGCTGGTTGTTTCATTCAACCAGCCATTGGCCCCCTAGAATGGACCAAGTGGGACCCAGAACTCACCTGGGTGCACTCTCAAGCTCACAAGGGGGGGATGTAACCAGCAGGCATGACACCTCCCCCCCTATTTCCTACCTAGGTGACCAGCAAGGGTGGTCAAATCCCCCGCTGGTCACCTGGAACGCAATTTTCCCCAGGAAGACTGTCCAAAACAAGTGGGCTTGAGGGGGATCAGGTCCCCCCAGCCCTTGGCGCCTCCCCCTTGGTAACAGGGGGGGGGGGGGGAGAGCACCCCGCTTGCTTGGTGGGAGGGTGGTCAGATCCCCCCCACCGCCTTGTTCCCTCCACCAAAAACAGGTGGGAGGGTGATGGGGTCCCCCCACCCTGGCTGGTTGCCACATGCAACCAGTCACTGGCTGGTTCTTGATGAGGGGGAGAACCAGCCATCCTCCCTCCCCCTCACAACCAAGCAAGGGGAGGGAGGGAGGCAGGGGCTGCCAGCCACCCTGGCAGCCTCAACCAGCCGGGTGGCGCAACTGGGTCTGCAGCCTTGCAAACAGCAGGTTGGAGGACTCCAGACAGAGTCCTCTTCCCCATACAATGGCCCCACGCGGGCCTTTGGGCCCTGCAACAGGCCCAGGAAGGAAACGAGCAGCCCCAAACGGGCCATAACATGGGTGGTGGCCCCAATGGGCCGCCAAGGCCCAAAGACCATAAAATACGTAATTTGGCGGGCCAGCCCTTCTGGCCAAGGATGTCCAAAATAAACCTTGGGCCCAGTTATGCCCAAATAATCACATCTGGCTAAGGTGGCCAATCCACCCTGGCGGGCCCGTGTCCCAAAAGACCTAGAAAACTTGTTTTGGTGCACAAATGCCCAAAACCAATAACATCCACATAGGCCCACATGTCCCACGTGATGTCCAATGGGCCTTGGAGGCCCATTTGTGCATCCCATTTGGATTACACAATAATATGCACATTACCTGAGTGCATCCATATTTTAACCATCCCAAGCAGGATAACTTGAGGGACTGAGCTTCCAGTGGGTTTGGCCTAGGCTGGTTGTTCCCAACAATCTGGCTGGTCTGAGCTGGCGTAGCTGGCTTGGTCAATTGGCTGGTGTTTATGTGTCCATTGGAAACGTTCTTCCAGTTTCTTCTTGTTAGCAGCTGGTGTTTTGCTGGTTCCAAGGTTGAGGGTGGTTGGATTGATGGCAGCCAGGTGGTTGGTTGGTCTGGCTGGAGCTGGTGGGTGATGTTGGCTGAGGATGTGTTTGCACGGGGTTCTAGTCCATTTGAATACTCAGAGTTATCCCAATTGGGATAACTCTAAGCTGAGGTGGTTGCAGAAGGCAACTACATGCATCTAACTCAAGTTATTGCAATTGGGATAAATTCTGTGTAGCTGCAATGTAGTTTTTAAATGTAACTACGAAAAGATTGACTAATTTTATTCATTTATTTATTTTTTGGTGGGATTTCAACAAAATCATTACAAAAAGAACTGCAAAGAATTGTTAAAAGCAACATGGTGAAAGCATGGAAAGGTAGTATGCATGTCAGTTCATCAGGGATTTCACTTAATTCCTTAGATCAGTTTAAAATTTCAGAGAAAAAATGCAAAAATGTTTCAAAATATAACTTGAAATATTTCCAAAAATCACACAAAAGGAAATAAAAAGCTTTCATAGGCTCTTCTAGCCAAAATATGTGACCCCTTTCTAAGCTAAAAAAATGGAAGTTTCTAAAATAATAAATTGAAATAATTTAAAATTATCAAATAATTTAAATAAAGAACTATTCACCTGTTATAAATATCTATTAATGCACTACAGGCTTTTTTCCCCTGTCATTATCACACAAGAAATGCAAAAAATAACATATTTCTTGAAATTTGAAATGAAAATCCAGCGTTAACCACCAAAAACCACTTGAGGGCCTTGAATGACTTCACTTCTGGTAAAATTGCATCACATTCCCCCTTTTTTACCCTGATAAACTGAAATGCATAAATACTTCCCTCTTTTAGGATGTATTTCCCCCAAACTCATTATTGTGAAAATGCAGAAACTGTGACAAACAGGAATCAAATACTTACAAATTATAATCAAGTGACTGATGGCTTTGGTCTGAACTTTTGTTTCAAATTACAAACCTCATAAATCAATTTTTTTTACTATTGTAAGCCATCAATGAATCTTAACAGGCTAGAAGCTCACCCTCCAGTTATTTATTGCAGGTACAGTATGCTGGTATTAAACAATCACCCAATGAGTTATTCCTCTCTTCTCTGGATATTTTTCTATCCTTTCACAGCCATACCACTTATTTTATGGGTAAAAATTATTCTATCCAAAGGTTCCAAGATCCCAGGTGCATGTAAAATAATTTTGATCCCCCAAATACAGGTTTTGAATATCCTGGGTATAACCATGGAGCCATGTTATAATCATTTTATAATTAATATATCAATTAATCCAAATTTCATCACACCAAACCACCTCCTTTCACTTGATTTATCAACATCTTTAAAGATTATTTCTGCAGATTTTTTTGTGTAATATACTTATCCCTTAATTAAATCACATCTAGCAGCTACAGGATTCTAAATTTCTTTCCATCTAGTAGGATTAAACTTTGAAATCCAAGAATTTTCATAGGTAGAATCTTATTTAGAAAATATTGAAGGGTGTAAGAGGCAAAGATACCATCTCTAAATCATCTCTATTAAAAGAAATCTTTATACCATCTTATTTTTATATTTATTTATTGAAATGAAATATTATGCTCTGTTTGGCAACCAGGGTATAAATTGCCCCACCATTCCAAAACATAGTTACACCCTGTATGTCTCCAATGTTACATACAGGGTGGTTTGACAACGTTTATGTGTGCATGTTCATCACTATGCACACTGTATGTTGCCTCCCACATTCCCAGTGGGGACAGACATATAGGGTCAACCCTGTATATCTGCCACTTGCACCCCCTTCACCATCCCCCCACCACTTAATATTGTTGGAAGTCTTTTTTTTTCTCTAGTTGTAAGTCTTTTTTTTCTTTTGTTGTAAGTCTTTCTTTTTTCTCTTGTTGCAAGTCTTTTTTTTCTCAATTTTTTTGATCTTATCTAATCATGCATTGATCCTCAACCTTCAAACCAACAACCACCACCAATTCCACAGTTATTGCAATCAAAATGGACTCCTTTGAATGACCACAACCTCCTGCAAGCTTAGAAGAAGCAACACAGCTTTCATCCAAGAAGCCTCAATGTTTGGAAGGATTTGGTTGGGATTGCAAATTATCTTTAAGGGACCAAGTAACTGGGAACAAAGACAAAGAATATATTGGCCTGTTGATCACGCTCCAAAATCCTCAAGGCCAAGCAAATCAAGGTCAAGAAATTATGCAAACTTAGTGGGGCCAGGTGGGATCATGTCACTAAATCCATTGAGCTTCCAGATAAGCAATGGGCCCATCTGGAGCAAAGCAACATATGTATTTATTTATTTTTAAAAAATAATGCTCTTATTTTTTGATTGTTTTTTTTTTAGTTGGAGCGAAAAAAGAAGTTGTTTAAATGGAGAGGTGCTCCATCCCCCCTCCAAAATATTTTAGCTTCTTTCCTGGATGGAAAGCAAGCCACAGGGTTTGAAAGTACCAACTGGGCCATCCCCTCAAGCCAATTTTTGGCCAACACATCAAGTCATCCATTTGGGAGCCCGCCTTCATCCAACAATGAAGGTTCATTGGTAAACACTCAAGGCCAAATGGTAAGAAAAAAAAAGAAATCACCTGGAGATGGCCAAAAAAGCAACCTGGATGATCAACAGCAACCTAAAATTAATCCAAAAAAAATTATCTGGCTTGACAGGATTGTCCAATGCAATCCAGGCCCTTCAAAAAAATCCCAGACTAACACTGCACAAAGTGATGGGGGCCAGCAAAGCATTTGCCTTGAATCAAGACCTGGCCAAGTTTTACCTAGCCTTGGCCCCTGACCTTCAAATTTAGTGGGTCAGGGTATTTGTTCCAAATAATTAAAACAAGCATATTTTTTCATTATTTTTTTCTTCTAAAAGAAAGAGAAATCTTGTCTTTTCTTGTTTTTATTTTTTTTATTTTTATTTTATTTTTATTTTATTTTTTATTTTTTTATTTTTTTATTTATTTTTTTATTTTTTTATTTATTTTTTTATTTTTTTATTTTTTTATTTTTTTATTTTTTATTTATTTTTGTTTATTTTTGATATTTTTTTGGGTGATGTTAGATTAAAAACTCCCAGTTGTGTGGGAGCTGTGTAGGGACCTACACGGCCTAATGGACGCCTGGGGGCCCATACACGCGTCCAAAACGCGCGTGTGAGAAAAAACACGCGTCTACACGCGCCCAAGGGGTTTTCTTAAACATGTGCAACCCCAGGGGGTTTGTATAGCCACCTTACACGGCATATGTGGGTTGTTTACCTCCGTACAGGGTGGTTTTGAGCCGTTTTTGGGGGTACACGGCCCCCTGGGGGTTGTGCCAAACTTTTTGGGACCCCCTGGACCAAATTTGGGTTCCATCAATCCAAATTTGGGATCAACACTTACTATGTGGGACTGGTGTTCCACATCTAGCAATAATAGAGTGACACTAAAGTGAAATTAAAGTAAAATCAAGTGAAATTAAAGTGACACTATAGGAAACTGAAAATGAAACCTCCCACAAAATTGATATTTCTCAACCATAAAGTGACCAAACTTGGTAGTTGTTCAACTGAAAGTTGAATTGAATACTGAAGAAGCATTGCATTTTTTTGCATTATGGGAAAAGTGGAAAGCCCTCCTTTCAACATGGCCACTTTCAAGGACTAAATTAGTGCAATGAACAAAGCTGTGGAAAAGAATTATTTGGGTAATGAATCATTGGAAGCCCCAATTGCATCCTCATCAAGGGTGAAAATTGAGAAACCAAATGTTTCACAAATGGACATGAACTCTGGTGGTGAGTAACATTTTATGTTACTGGTCTTTGCTGTATTTAATTCAATTGAAACTGATGGAGTGCATTCCATAAATATAACCATGAAACTTTAACTATGAATATGTAACTATGAAAGATCCACTTGCCCCACCTCCTGTGAGGCCTTTTCCTACTAGGGAAGAGGACAAACATATTGTTGAACTTGGGCAATCAAACATGGTTATGCTTTAACAGTTTTCAACTCAAAGAGTGATAAATATGGGGATTTAGCCTGTGATAGACATGGTTTGTACTCTGGGAAATTGCTCACCAAAAAGTCAAGGAAAACTCACATAAGGAAGGCTGGGTGCAATTTTTTAATCTGTGCTAGTCACACAAAGGAAGATCCCTTGTGGCAAATCTCCTACAAGAATGATCAACATAACCATGAACCATCTCCACACCCCTCAGTGCATCCTCACCTGAGGAGAATCTCTGGGGTAGCCTTAGACAATCTAAAAGAAGGCATGAATGATGGGCTCAATACACTTCAACTCAAAATAAAATTGAGCAAGATCAATGGTGGCAAATATGTTGATGACCAAACAATCTATAACACTAAGAGTAAGTTAGGGCTAGCAGAACTAAAGGGCAAAAGTGTTATGGAGGTCCTCTTTGAAAAAATTGGCAATTAAGGTTGGGTTCATTGATAAAAATTCAGTGGAGAGGGTGGAGGCCCTATTCTTGGCTCAACACAATTCATTAAAGCTTTTCAAGCAATTCCCTCATATAGCTATGATGGATTTTACTTATAAGACAAATAAGTAAAACATCCCCCTATTGCATGTTTTAAGAATTACTTCCAACCAGAAAACTTTCACAAAAGCTCTTGTTTTTAGAACAAGAGGAAATTTTGAGTTCTAAAGTTGGTCTGTAAATGTGCTAAAGGAGTTGGCTTATGATCCTGAGAGAGTTCCCAAAGTCTTTGTGAAGGACTGTGAGAAAGCTTTGATCCGTGCTCTAGAACAAATATACCCTGAGTCAACAAGACAGTGCTGTCAATGGAACTTGTCTAAAAACATACAATCAAACTGTAAAGTGCGCTTTAATAATGATTTTGA
This sequence comes from Puccinia polysora, assembly GCA_025617555.3. Classification (NCBI taxonomy): domain Eukaryota; kingdom Fungi; phylum Basidiomycota; class Pucciniomycetes; order Pucciniales; family Pucciniaceae; genus Puccinia; species Puccinia polysora. Next base: position 27,754,096 of record CM062641.1, on the reverse strand, counting down.
AGGGTGGAAAACCTTGATGTCTCTGTGGGCTAAGTATGGGGCCTCAAAAACCAAGGAGGAGGCAGAGGTTAATGATGCATAACTTAGAGTAAGTGCCAAATCACTGCCTCTACTGTTAATCTTCCTAGTTTTGGGTTGCTTACATTATTACTTGTATAAGGTTTTTTTGGCCAACGGTGAGGATAAACTCAAGTATATGGATCATAATATCTTCTATATCAAAGAGACATTTGTAATGGATTGGAATTTCCAAAAACCTGACTTTGGAAATAAAACAAAGTCTTGGGTTGAAGGGCCCATTCTACTCCCAAAAAATTCCTTGCAAACTTGTTGGGAAACATGTTGGATTTTTGGCAAAACCTAGAGGGCCCAGTTTCCAATCAAATTAAATTGGTTCAGGCTTCCCTTTACAACTCTTGAATAAAGATTGGAATAGTTCTTCCTACTGAACTGTTAACTTTGGGATAAAAGGTGTATTTACAAGCAATCAAGCTTGCTTGGGATCAATTAGGGAGGTTAAAGCGGAAACATGATGGGGAAGTGTGCACCAAGTCGTACTCAATGACTATGGGTTTGCCCTGTTCCCACCAAATAGGTGACCTACTAGCATTCAGAGGCTCTGTTGTGACTGAAGATTTTCATCCCCAGTGGAGGTTGTATTATGACCCTTGTAGTTCAAGTTCTTTAAGTTGGTTTAAGTTGGATTTTTCAAATCACTTTGTGATAAATGCTTTTTGAATGATGATTCCTACCTGACTAAAATGATTATTCCTACTTGACTAATATTTGATCCTTTTGAATTTTTGAAGTCTGATGTTGATGAACTGCTCAACAATTCTCAGTTACATGAGAATCTAAATGAAACTATCTTGAATCATCCTGATCAAGATTATTGCGGGCTGTTAAAGCACTTGATGAACAATACGGCCAATTATTGATCAAAGCCAAGACTTGAAAAGAAATTCTTGCAATTGAGCAGAGGCCTTCCAAAATTGATGGATACCCAGCAAGATCCTTCTCAATTTGAACACATTGAAAAGGAACTTAAGTGGGAAAAGAGAAGTAGAAGGGCACCAAAGAAGAAAAGACAAATGATTGTAAGTCTTTTCTTTTGTGAAAGGTCCATTTTTTGGGTTTAATGAACTGATTGAGAAATTTTTATAGTCCAAGTCAGGCTCTTCATCTGAATTTAATAGTTCAGTGGAAGAGACTGAAGGTTCATTGGGTTTGGTGCCGTTGGAATCCAATCCCTTTTCAAAGGATGAAGCAGATGCAATGGAGGAGTCAAACAGAAGCTCATGTTTGGTGAGTGGTGATTCCTATAATGAGATTAGAATTTTTCCCAACTACTTTTTAATTTTAGGAAGTATATCACCTCAATCAAATATCTGAGAACTTGCATAAGTTCTTGGGTGAGGTTTGGGACCCAGTTGGTGATGGAAATTGTGGTTTTAGAGTCATTGCTAAATCACTTGGTTATGACAACAATGGATGGTTTAAAGTTTGGAAAGAAATACTTGAAACATTGAGGAAAATTAAGGGGTGCTATTCTAAGATTCTTGGTGGCAGTAAAGATGTTGAAAAGATAGAACAAAGACTTGATGTTAATGAAATCAATGAAAAGATTCCCTCTTCAAAATGGCTTTCAAAGATTTACATGGGTCAAATAATAGCTGATACTTATGGAATAAAAATATTTTCCATTTCATTCGACTCATGTTATAATTTTACTTCTATGAAAATGGGTGAAAAAGGAAAATCAGATCCTATGTTCATTTGCTTTGTTAACAATAACCATTGGGTCCAGATTGTACTTAAGGGAGATGTGATTCCAATCCTGTCCATAGTTTCCGAACCAAATTCCATGATTTATGAAAAAGCAGCTTGTTGGGTTGATAACCTCAAAGCTCAACTTTAATTGCATTCTAACTTATATATTAATTTTGTCATTTGGGTTTTGTCTAACATGCTGATATTGTAATTATATTAATATAAAGGGTTATCAAATTTTGAACATCATTATGATGAGTGTTTTGAGTTAACATCATTATGATGAGTGTTTTGGATGAGATTTTAATGGTAAGTCAGTTTAACTTGTGTTGGGATAATCCCATCAAAAGCTTAAATTGTTTTAAGCTTGTGATGGGATCAGCTTAACACAAGTTGAACTTGAATTTTTTTTGGTGTTTTCAATATAGGGCTGGTCAAAACACTTGTATTTCTTTTGGAACTTTTACTTTAGGGATGTTTAAAATAATTCTTTTATTTTTTGGCTGGTCAAAAGACTGGTATTTTTTTTTGGAACTTTTAATTTAAGGCTGGTCAAAAGAATTCTTGCATTTTTTGGCCCTTTTACTTTAGGGCTAGTAAAGTTGAACTTGAGTTTTTTACTTGAATCTGAAGACAACTGGTTGGTTGTCTTCAGTGTTTTTTTGTTTTTGTTTTTATTTATTTATTTCTACTTATTTTTATTTTTTTTCTTATTTTTTTTAACCAAAAAAACAACCTTTTTTTATATTTTGGTTGATTTCTGTTTTTTTGTATTTTGATTTAGTTTATTTTAGACCCTTTATTTATTTATTTATTGATTTTTTGGCCCACCAGACTTGTAGCCGTTTTGCACGGCTACCCAACTACATTCAAGCCGTTTTGCACGGCTACACAACTACATTCAAGCTGTGTAGAGCCCCTAACAACTTGAATGTGGTCAGGCTGGCCATGTGGCATGGAAACACGACTAAATTTGATCCATGTAGATCCCCAAACAACTAGAATGTGGTCATTCTGGCCATGTGGCATGGCAAAACGACTAAATTTGAGCTGTGTGGGGCTCTACACAGATTGAATGTAGTTGTGCAGCCCCCACACGGTGGTCTGGTGCCATGTGGAGTACAGCCCAACCACACTCAAATCGTGTGGGGCTCTGCACCACTCAGATTTAACAGTTTAGCCGTGCCACACACCTCAAATTAGTCGTGTACACGGCTCATTTGAGCCTTGAATTTATCATCACACATTTTTTCATTATTTTTTTCTTCCAAAGAAAAAAAAATTCTCTTATTATTTTTTCTTTTTCTTTTTTTATTTCTTCTATTGAGAATTTGAGATTTAATTGAGTAATTAAAAAAGAATTTTAATTTTATTTTCTTTGAAAATTTGAGAGATAATCAATTGAGTAATATTTTGTGTCAATTTAATTTCTAATTTTTGCTTTTGAGTCATTTGAGTTTTTAATTTCTAATTTACTTGAAAAATCATCCAGTAACATAATTTAATTATCTTTTGTAACTTTTCCACATTTTTGCTGCAATGGCATCTCTTTTTTGGGATGCCCTCTTGGTTCCTTCATTTGAAAATCCTAAACTAAATCCATCATTATCTTGATTTAAATTAGATTGAGTAATTAGCTCTTGAGTCATTGGCTCAAAAGATTGATCTTCTAGAGGGGCTTCATCTTCTGGTAATTCTGGGCAAGTTTTTTTGATAAAATTGTGGGAAAAAATCATACAAGTGATCATTTTTTATTCTAAATCAGGTGGATATTCACTTCCTATGGCCATAAACTTGAATTTCCTTTTGATGAAACCAAAGATCCTTCAAATTACGGTTCTTTCTGAAGAATGGCAAATTTTGAATAATTCTAGTTTATTTTTGGGTCTAAAACAATATTAAAATTGAATGAAAATTAATACCAAAATTGAGAACCAAAAAAATATTCAAAAAGAAAATTAAAAAAAATTAAACTCACTTGTTTCCAACGTGACCCCAATTTTTCAAATGATATCCTTGGTATGGAACCAGAGAAGTATTGCACAAAGCAAAACCAGCATCCCCAAGAAGTATTTTCTTTCAGGTATTTTTAGTTAGCTTTCTCTTGCAATTTTCCAAATTCTTCCATCTGAAACACTTCCTTCCCATCCAGCTAGAACATAGGTGAATTTCATTTCAAAATTGCAAGCTGCCAAAAATTTTGTGAAATGTTTCCTTTGCATTCTATGAAGGTGTCTTTTTCTGAAGCTGGAGCCATGATTGGAATGTGGGCGCCATCTATTGACCCAATAAAGTCTTTGAAAAATGATCTTAATTTGGTATTTTCTGAGATGAAGGTTGAAACTGGAGTTTTTTCAGTGGGAAGCTTAATAAATTTTTCATTCAATTCTTGGTTGGAGACCAGATTGGTGACAAACTTTTTATTATTCTAAAAATGTCAAACCAGTGAAAAATTGTTAACAAAACTTTCCTGATTTGTTTTTTTGATTAAAATAAACAATGATGAGAATTGATATAAAAAATGAAATTTTTCTGAAGATTAAAAATGATTATAATTGATAGAAAAAATTCAAAAGAATCTCACTTTGAGATGGTGGAGGCTGATCTTTGGAATCTTTGCTGAATTTTTCTATTGGAATTGCCAATCAAAAAAAATAAAGAATAATGCCAAGTTTCTCTGAGGGAGAAACATATCTAGAGGGGATGATTAAATTGTTTTCTACTAGTAATTTTAAAAGTGATAGAAAAAACTCTTTGTTCATTCCAAAGTTTTCATAAATTTATAGGGGATGTTCATTTTGAATCATTTCTTGAATCTATTGAGAGCCAGAAAGGTAGTATAAATTCTTGGGAATTCTAAAGGATGCCTGATTTATCATGGTTTGAATGTATATATTATTTAAATTCACAGCCATGAGTCTGTGAATTAAGAGTAGTCCACTCTTTTTTTCATGTTGTAGCCATGTGTTTTGATTGAGGTTATGGGTGGTGAGAGATGAGGGCATGATGGAAAATGAGGGGGATTGGTGAAGATTTGAATTTGATCTAGGGGGTGGTGGAGGTTTGACTCTGATAAAGGCTGAAATCAAGGATTTAAATGAGGAAGAGGTGGGATGGACTTGCTGGAGGGTTTGAGTTCATGGAAGGGTGAGTTTTTTGAGTTTGTTGGGGTTACACATACATTTGCAAATGGGGGTGTATATTGCAACCCCAGAGTGTTTTTTTGGGCCTTTTTCACGCTCATATAAACATACACATACATGTGCGCAGTTTCCAAATGCAACCTTAAGTAAAATGATATTATTCTAATCAATTCATTCTTTAATGATCATCTGTAATATTGTGTTATTCATCTGAAGTTGTAGCTGCATCAACCATTAAAATTTTAGCTTAAATTTACATCTCAGCTTCCATTCTAAATTAAAAGCCTGTTTTGTTGAAATACAACAGTTATCTCTACCTGTGAAATAGGATCCAGTAGGAATTATCCAAATATTTCTTTCTTTTTTTTTTAGTGGAACCCTCCTCAGCAGGATTTATCAGGAGGGAATCTTCAAAAGCAACGTGTATTATTATTTTTAAAGTATTAATATTTTAAATGTTTATTTCCCCTTCAATTTATAGCTCATCCAAATATTAGTTCCACAATATATATTAATAATTTTATTCATTATTATATTTATCTTAAACAATTTTTCAGCCTATTTTAATTGAATTGTTCAAGCTCAAAGTATTCCTGGTGGAAATAAACCATCCATTTCACCATCAATTACTCCAGATTTTTCCTTAATTCTCCTTTAAATACTTGTGCCTCTTTATTTTAGAGCATATTTCCTCAATCCTCTTCATCAGGATTTCCCAAAAGTTTGAAAATTTTGCCTTGGTATTGATCAAGAAATTGAGTGGTTTCAAAAAGCGAAAAATGGAAGAAACAGGAATAAAACAAAAATATTAAAACCTGGTTATCTCAGGTTCTCCTAATTGATTCTAATTTTTATTCATTGAATTTCTCTCAATGTCAAAATGTGTGAAAAATGAAGAGATTCAAAGAAATTTGAATTTATTAAAAGTTTATTAAAAAAATTAATAAAAATTTAAAATGCTTTGAACCTTTCAACAAATATATATGGAGTATCCAGTGAGTTTGGTTGGGTTTTTGAATCCTGCTGGCCATGTGAAAAGCCATGGTTGATGGCAGGACCAAATGGGTTGATTGGGAAATAGCCAACAGGGCCCAATCTTGTTGGGGCATTAACCTGGCTTGGTTGCTGATCAACTCAGAGAGAAAAGAAGTGGTTTTTATTCTTTTGTGATCCTCATGACTGCTAAAACCAATAGGATGTCTTCCCATTGATTTCAAAATCTTGTAGGCTTCATTTGAAAGCCGCCATGGCCAAGTTGATGGCACAACCCCATGGGTTGACCACTTGACAAATGGTGGTTGACTAACTTCCATGTGGCTTTGAGCACCCGCCAACCCTGGTTTAACAAGAAAAAACTGAGTTGAAAACCCAACAAAACTCAGTGGACACACCATATATGGTAAATCCACTGAGTTTGGTTTGTTTTTCAACTCAGTGGCTTTTCTATTAAACCAGGGTTGGTGGATGCTCCAATCTGTGTGGTCATCAGTCAACCACTTTTTGTCAGGTGGTAAACCAATGGGGGTGTGCCATCAACTTGACCAGGGAAGCTTTCAACTGAAGAAATAAATATTTCAGCATCAATTGGGGGCCATCCTATAGGTTGTAACAGTCATGAGGATCACAAAAGCAGAAAAATCACTTCTTGTTTTTATAAGTTGATCAATGGGAAAGTTGGGTTGATGACCCAAAAGGATGGGGCCCCCTTGGCTATTGCCACATCAAACAATCAGTTCTTTCCATCAAAAACAGATTTTCACATGACCAGTTGGATTTGACCAACCCAAAAACTCACTGGATTCACCATAAAAGAAATCAACTCTAAAAACTATAAAATAAAAATGAAAGCATATGTGTATCTTTGAATTCCAAAAATACACCTATGGGAATATTTAATTTTGAGGGAATTTTTTCCATCAATCTTGGTGATAAACATTTGAACATGCTGAATTTTTTTAGACAGTATGTGAAACAAAAGTCACATAGCTTTTGAAATTTATCTCACAAACAATGACAACAGCCTTCTGAGAACATATGTTGATTACAATTGGGGAAGTGAAGTTTCTGAATCTATTCATGCTCATATTCCTACATCATAGGTGGTTAAAATCAGCTAGGGATTAAATCAATAAAAACTTGAGGCACATTCAATGTTTAAGGCCAATTAAATGGCTATTCCCCGTTCAATTTTAGAGTCTTGGGGGCTCCAAACCCCCCCAAAATTATTTTTTACTCAATTAAAACCTCTCATACTATGTGATAAAAAGGCAGAACCAAGGACAAAAATAAATGATATGGGCCCAAAAAAAAACAGAAATATTGATCAAATATTTCAATTCTTTTTATTTTTTTTTTAAAAAAAAAACACTTATTCAAAATTAATCTTATGCTCAAGTTAATCAAAGGAGACAATTAGATTTCAGAGGATTTATTTAAAAAATTGCTGTAAGAAAACCAAAAAAATGTTTTATGTGAATTATTCTTTCTAGTACTCCTTGATTTAATGTTCTTCCCTCAATTGTTTTTATGCTTTAAACTCACATCATTTGATTGCAGGGCATATATTTCACAGTCACTAAATTACTAATGGACCATCCCTTCTTTGGTGTGTGAGCCCCACAAACCTCCATGTTTTGCATGCAAAGGTCCCCACACAAATTATGTTAGCTTTTAGACCTTGGAATTCCAAAACATGTGGTGTGACTAAGAAAAAAAATGGAAATGGAAGTTTTCAAAAATTATTGAAAATACGTAGAATCATCTAAAAAAGAAATTTGAATACAGAAAATATAACCATTTCAGATATCTAAAAGAATTTAAGAACAGAAATTAAATAGAAGGAATGGAATATATATCTTTGTGTTTTTCCTTGATAATTGTAAAAATTCATATTTTTTTTCCTCCAAGAAATTCAATATATATATGGTTTTTGGGTTTTTCATGCCCCCAAACCTGGAAAAAACCTGGTTTGGAAATCACCACAACGCCCCCAATGTCCCCAATGCACGCCATAAACCTGGAAAAAACATGGTTTTTGGGGTTTTTCAAAAAAAAAATGCTGGGGGATAGGAGGGCATCTCAAACCCCTGTAGAAAAAATTTGCCAAATTTTGGCAATTTTTAAGGCCTTTGAAATGCCCTCAGAAAACTGAAAAAATAAAAAAAATGCTCCATGTGTCAAATATTTTCACATTTTTTATCTTTTTTCTCTGATTATTTTGAGAAATCTGAAGGGAAAAAAAATTCCAAGTATGGCAGGCCATTGAATTATAATTTTTGCAGAATTTTAGTACTTCACTTTCCAGCCAGAAAATGGGAGATTATTTTCAATTATTGTTTCTGTTATTTTTCCACAAGATTTTTCAAATTTTCAGTTTGAAGTATTTTAGTGGGCATTGTGAAGGGCCTAAAAAAATGATTTGGGGATTTTTAGGATCAATTATTGAAACAAAAAAAATTGATGCATCTACAACAATAATGGGAAGTGCCTGTTTTGGGGTGTGTTTTGAAGCAATTGCTGATACTATTCTGATTCTCTTTATCAAAAGACTGAGTTTAAATTTTTTAAATTCACTTCAAATGAAACAAAAAGAATTTTTTTTCATATTTTTTGGACCTTTCTTTGGCCCTCAAATGTCTAACCTCAAAATACCATGCTTAAACCCCTTTTTTTGGGTAGGTCCGCATTTTTGAGCTCTTCTATATGAATAGGGTGATGTTAGATTCAAGGCTCCAACTGTGTGGTAGTCGTGTAGGGCCCTACACGGCTCAAATGAGCCGTGGGGGCCCAAAGATGACTACAAAGGGCCGTTTCAATCATGCGCGACCCCCAGGGGGTTGTGTAGGAGCCGTATAACCCCCGGACATGGCTCAAATGAGCCATGTACCCCCGTACACGCCTCAAATTGGCCGTGTTTGGGGTTGCACAACCCCCTGGAAGCTGTGCCAGAAGTTTGGGCACACCCTGGACCACACTTGGGTTCTTTCAACCCAAATTTGGGATTAATGCATACTTTTTGGGACTTTTGTTCCACACCTAGCAATCCCAAAGAGACATTAAAGTGAAACCCAAGTGGAATTATAGTTAATAATCATAAATCATATAAAGATTTGCAAACAATTCTTTCTCAACTCAAAAGTGAGAAAACTTTGTTTGATCAATTGAAAGTTTGATTGGATACTGAAGTATACCATTGCATTTTTTTGCATGGGAACAGTGGCAAGCCCTTCTTCTTCTGACATGGCTGCATGGAAGGTCTACATTGATATTGCAATCAACAAAGCTTTTGAAAAAGAAAAAAAGGATTTGGATAATGAAACATTGGAAGCCCCAATTGCATCCTCATCAAGGGTGAGAATCAAGGAATAAAATGATTCAAAAATGGACATGACCGCTGGTTGTGAGTAACATTTTACATTACTGGTCTTTGCCATATTTGATTTGATTGAAACTGATGGAGTGAATGCCATCAATATAACTATGTAACTATGGCAGATCCACTTGACCCACCTACCTTGAGAGCTTTTCCTACTAGGGAAGAGGCACAATACTATTGTCAAACATGGGCAATGAAGCATGGTTACGCTTTAACAGTTTTCAACTCAAAGCGTGACCAATATGTGGCTTTGGTCTGTGATAGAAATGGTTCCTATTTGGGAAGTCTTCTTACCAAAAGGCCTAGAAAAACTCACACAAATAAGGTTGGGTGCAAGTTTTTAATCCATGCAAGTTGCAAAAAGGCAGACGCCTTTTGGCGCCTCTCCTACAAAGAAACACAAAATAACCATAAACCATCTGAACATCCCTCTGTGCATCCTCAACTGAGGAGAATCTTGGGGGTGGCCTTAGACAATCTAGTAGAAGGCATGAATGATGGGCTCAATATGTCACAACTGAAGAGAAAATTGAGCAAGATTGATGGGAATGATTATGTTGATGACCAAACATTTTATAACACTAAGCCAAAGGTAACACTTGCAGAACTAAAGGGAAAAAGTGTTATGGAGGTATTCTATGAAAAGCTTGAAGAAACAAGTTGGATTCACTGGTAAAAGTTCAGTGGAGAGGGTCACTTTGAGGACCTGTAATTAGCACATCCAGAGGCAGTAAAGCTTCCAAAACAATTCCATCATATTGCTATGTTGGATTGTACTTATAAAACAAATGAGTAAAAAACCCCACTATTGAATGTTATAGGAATGACAGCCAATTGCAAAACTTTCACAAAATCTCTTGTTTTTATAACAAAAGAAATGTTTGGATTCTACAGTTGGTCTGTAAATGCATTAAAGGAGTTGGCTTATGATCCTGAGAGACTTCCAAAAGTCTTTGTGACAGACCGCAAAAAAGCTCTGATTCTTGCAATTGAAACTAGTTTCCCAGAGTCATCAAGACAATGTTGCACTTGGAACTTGTCTAAAAACATACAATCAAACTGTAAAGTGTGCTTTGTTAATGAATTTTAAGGATGGAAAAGCTTCATGAATCTGTGGGCAAAGTATAGGGCCTCAAAGACCAAGGAGGAGGTGGAGGTCAATGATGCGGAACTCAGAGTAGGTCCAAATCACTGCTTCTTTTTCTTCCTAGTTTTGGGTTCTGACCTTTTGACTTGTATAGTGTTTCTTGAAAGACTATGAGGATGTACTTGAGTATATGGAAAATAAAATTTTCCCTATCAAAGAGATGTTTGTAACAGCATGGACTTGTATAAACCCAGATTTTGAAAACAAAAAAACTTCTTGGGTTGAAGGGGCCCATGCAACTCTCAAACAATTTGTTTCAAACTCTTTGGGAAACCTTTTGGATGTTTGGAAAATCCTTGACAGAACAGTTTTGAATCAAATTAAATCAGTTCATGCATTACTTTATAACTCTGGAATTAAGTTAGGGACAGTTCTTCCACCTGAACTGCTACCATTAGTTTACAAATTTTTTTTAGAGGCAATCCATCTTGTTAGGGAAAAATTTGAGAAGTTCAAACGTGATCATGATGGCAAAGTCTGCACCAAGTCATATTTCAAGACTATGGGTTTGCCCTGTTCCCACCAAATAGTTGACAGTCTAGCATCCAGAGGATCCATGGTACCTGCAGATGTTCATCCTCAGTGGAGGTTGGACTATGACCCTTGCAGTTCTAGTTCAGTAAGTTGGCTTAAGTTGCATTGTTCAAGTTGGGTTGTCAAAATCACTATGTGATTAATTCTTTTTGATTAATTCTTTTTGATTAATTCTTTTTGATTAATTCTTTTTGATTAATTCTTTTTGATTAATGAATACTAATTCACTAATGTTTGATCCTTTTGAATTTTTCCAGTGCAATGTCAATGAAATGCTAAGCATTACTCAGTTACAAGAAAATTTCAATGCAATGATCTTGGAATCTCCAGATCATGAGCAAAGCGGCCTATTGAAGTATATCGTTCAGAAGATTACAAAATATCCATTGAAGCCAAGACTTGAACCTAAAGACTTACAATCAAGTAGGGGCAGGCCAAAATTGACAGATACGCGGCAAGAACCATCTTGGTTTGAGCTTGTTGACAACAAACTCAAGGGTGAAAAAAGAACTAGAAAGGCTCCAAACAAGAAAAGACAAGAGATTGTAAGTCTTTTCTTTTGGCATATGTTCATTTTTTTGGTTTAATGAACTTAGTTACTAACTAGAGATGAATTGTTGGTCAAATTTGGCAGAATCTGAATCTGAATTTAATAGTTCAGAGGAAGAGACCAAAAATGAATCAGGGTCACTTAATTTGGAATCAGAATCCTCTTCAGAGGAAGATAACATGCAGCAAAGCTCAACCAGAAGCTCATCTTTGGTGAGTATTCATTTCATTAATCCAATTAAAGAAATGAACACTAAGTTAGTTTTAATGATAGGAACCAAAAATGAAATACCTCAATAAAATACCCAAGAAATTCCATAAGCTCTTGGGTGAGTTTTGGGATTCAATTGGAGATGGGAATTGCAGATTTAGAGTCATTTCAAAATCTCTTTGTTGTGAAGAACATGGTTGGTTTAAATTTAGGAAGGAAATGATTGAAACATTGGAGAAACATGAAGAATGCTACATTAAAATTCTTGGTGGTTCAAAGGAGGTTGAAAAGATTAAACAAAGAGTTGATGTTGAAGACATAAATGAAAAGATTCCCTCCTCAAAATGGCTGGCTAAATTAGACATGGGTCAAATTATAGCAGACACATATTCCAAACCTATATTTTTAATTTCATTGGAGTCATGTGATACTTATACTCCAATGAAAAATGGCGCTACTGATCAATCAGATCCAATGTTCATTTCCTTTGTAAACAATAACCACTGGGTTCTATTAGTACTTGAGGGAGAAATGATTCCAATCCTGCCCATTGTAGCAAAACCACGTTGCTTGATTTCTAAAAAAGCCTCTGGTTGGGTTGATCATCTCAAAGATCAACTGCAAATGTATTCTAGATTTTAATAGACTTTGACTTCATTTCATCATTTTGTTTCATATAAATTTTAATTCTAATGCAGCTAACAAGTTCTATTAATATGAAGGGTTATCACATTTTGAACATCATTATGTTGAGTGTTTTGAGTTAACATCATTATATTGAGTGTTTTTAATGAGATTTAATGGTATGTCAGTTCAACTTGTGTTGGGCGGATTCCATCACAAGCTTAACTTATGTTGAGCTTGGGATGGGATCAGCTTAACACAAGTTGAACTTGTTTTTTTTGGTGTTTTTACTTTAGGGCTTGTCAAAAAGACTTGTATTTTTTGGGCACTTTTACTTTAGGGCTTGTCAAAAGACTTCTTTAATTTTTGGGCCCTTTTACTTGGGGCTAGTCAAGTTGAAATGACTTGAGGGCTTGTCAAGTTAGTTGTATTTTTTTGGTGTTTTTACTTTAGGGATTGTCAAGTTACTTGTCTTGTTTTTGGTGTTTTTACTTTAGGTCTATTCCAGTTATTTGTGTTTTTTGGTTCTTTTTACTTCAGGGATAGTCCATTTGATAGTGCCAGTTTTTTTGATTTTGATTTATTTATTTTTGTTTTTTTTGACCAAAAAATGAAAATTCTTTGATTTTTTGGTTGATTTCTGTTTTTTTGGAAGTTTTGTTTAGTTTATGGGTTGTGTTAGTACCCTTTCATTCCTTTTCCTTTTTATTGCTCACTGCGGTCTGGTGCCTTGTGGAATGCCACACAACTACATTTGAGCCGTGTACAACTCCACATGGCTTGAATGTAGTTGTGTGGAAGTCCACACAGCGGCAGACTGAGTTGGGTGGGCTGCACGACTCTGGGAGCCATGGGGGGCTGTACACGGCCAGGATTGGACCGTGTGGTTTCCCACACAGCCCATTACAAACCATGTGCACGGCTCAATGAGCCGTGAATTTAACATTACCCATATGAATAATATGATGTTCAATATGATTTTGAATTATTTCATGCCTCCTCCTCACCTGTTGGGGCGGTCCAATCCTCTCCTCAACCACAACATCACCTTTCAAAATCCAGATTCCACTCCACACCATACCAATCATCAACACCATCACCAATCATGACAACTTAACACCAATCAACCAATCACACATCACTACTCAACACAACTCAATCAATCCAATTCAACACTACACCCCCACTAAATCAACCCCCCTGAATCTCAAAACTCATTCAAAAATCAAAAAAATCAAGTCTTTGTAAAAAAAACCATCTCAAAATCAAAATCACAAACAAAAAATGTCAGAACAACACATCAACCCTCTTTTACTATCTTCCTCTGCTGCTTCTTCTTCTGCTCCAATATCTGCCTCTGATGCTTCTCTTTCTACTGCTTCAACTTATTTATATCACCTCCATGATTCCACCCCTTTGGCACCTCCACCTGAATTATCATATCATTCAAAGGGGGAACTTGTGGATGCCATTCCAGAGTGGGCTAAATCCCATGGATATGCCATTTAAACCAAAGTCTCCAATATTAAGGAGCAAAGATATACTTACCCATGTGAAAAATCTGGGTAATATCAACCCAATTTGGATAAAAAAAGACCTTAATCAACTAGAAAAACAAGCTTTCCCTTCAAATTCTCTGGAATCTTTTACAAGAGGTCTGGTCTTTGGGAAATCAAAATCCAATGCCATGATCAGAATCATCCACCATCAACTGATCCATCCACCCATCCAGTTCATAGAAGGATTCAGGGTGATAAAGAGGATATGTTTGATTCTTTAAACAAATCTGGTGTTTCTCCCCTGAAAATTCTTAATTCCTTAATGAAGTCCTCCAATTCTCTTGTTCACACAACCCTTAGTACAATCTATGACAAAAGTCCAAGAATTAAAAAAGAAAAACTGGAAGGTTAATCACCCATTATAGCTTTAATAATGGAATTAAGAAACTCTTCTTTTACAAATCAAATAAATAATTAAAATGGTCATAATATTTCTTTATTCATTTCTCACCCAGATTCTATCAAATGAATCAAACTCTTTCCATCAGTATTAATTATGGACTGTACCTATAAAACCAACAAATTTTCCATGCTTCTTCTTCAAATTGTTGGGTTCAAAAATTGTGCTAGAAAATTCTCTGTTTGTTTCTGTTTCCTCTCCCAAGAAAGAAAGGAAGAATATAAATTGGCTCTCCATTCACTTCATAGATTATTATAAAATCAAGAACCCAAAGTCATTGTGACTGACAAAGAGCAAGCCCTGATTCATTCCATTGAAATTGTATTTTACCACTCTCATCATTTACTCTGTTTCTGAAATATCTTCAAAAAAATTCAAACACATTGTAGAAAAAAATTTAAATCTGAAGAAGAATGGATGATATTCAGAAAACACTGGAATATGCTGGTCAAATCCAGATCTGAAAATTCTTATCAAGATAATTTTACCAAACTGACTGTAGTCTGGAATCCCCCTACTTCTGACTACCTTCTTTACAACTGGCTTCCTCTAAAAGGAAAATTTGTTTCATATGCTGCAAAACAGCACCTGAATTTTGGAAATACCAGAAAATCTAGAATAGAAGTGCTTCACTCTTATGTCAAACAATTTATCACAAATTCTTCTGGTTACTTTTCTGATGTAGTTCACAAAATATATCATTCATTTTCAATTCAAATCCATGAAACTTCCATTGAAACTTATCAGCAAGACTTCAAGAAATTGATTTGTCTCCCATATTGTGTTGAACATCTCTCAGGAGAAATAAGCCACTATGCTCTCAAGATTGTGCATTACTTTCACATTTCAGCAGAAAAATCAACCACCTGTTCTGATTGTGATCATTCTTCTTTCCTGGGAATTCCTTGTGTACACCAAGTGAAGAAGGCCAATCTCAAGAAAAAACAAGTTTTGCTTGATGATTTTCATTCCCAGTGGCATTTCAAACCTACTATTGATTTTTTTTTTCTTGGAGAAAAAAATAATTCTCACATTGATTTCTGAAGTTTTTTCTTTTATTTTTGAATTATTAATAGCTTGCTGAGAAGGGGTAATGCCAAAATTCTCAGAATCACCTTCCCAATCATTCATAATACACCGGTTTCAGAATGAACTTTTTGAAGAATTCCTTAAATTTCACCCAGGAGAACAACATTTTTACCTTGAAGAAATGATGAAACTGTTAAAAGGGAAGTATCAACTGAATCCCATTCAAGAACCCCCATCAAAGGAAGAAAGCAAAATTTGTGGAAGACCCAAAGGAGCCCCCAATAAAATCAAAAGGTTTTCTCAGCATTCATCTAAGAGGGATCCATCTGGGTTTGAATATTTTGAAGTACCTAAGAGAAGAGGAAGACCAAGGAAGCACCAAGTGGTTAATTCAATGGTTAGTTTTTTCTTTCTGTGGTTTTTTTATCCATTTCTGTTGAATTGATATTAACAGAATATGGTTGGAAATTGGTTTTCTCTAATTTCAGACTCTGAGGTAAAGGAAAGGAAAGGAATACCATGAAAAGGCCAAGGGAAAAAAGAAGCAGGAATCAGAGGAAGAGTTTTTTTTTGTAATTAGGCTAACATTGCATTGTGAACAGGATGAGTTTATAAAAGAAGAGGAATGGAGTGGAGAAGAACTCAAGATCTTGAATAATTGGATATAATAAAGACAGTTATTAATTTTCTTTTTGGTTGGGGGGATCAGGATTTTTTTCTAGTTTCCATTGATTTTCATATTTTCATTTGTCACTCAGAGGTCAGGAACCATCATCATTAAGAGGATTGTTCCACAGAATTTGATTCCTGGAAATTTGAAGAGTATCAAGAGAAGAAAAAAACAAGATGAAGATGAAGACGCTTATAGGCCTGCAGGGAATCCAATCTTTGCTCCCACAGCCACAGCCTCTGAAACTGAAAAGGTGAATAAATTTCTGAATTAATCTTGCTTTATGGTTTGTTTATTAACCCTTTGTTTTCTGGGATTAAGTTTACAAAGTTATCTTTTTCATCTTCTGATAATTTTGAAGTGATGGCTATTGATAAAGTCAGTATGATTTTTTTTCATTTCATATTAAATAATACTTGTCTTGTTTTCCTTAGTATCCATACAGAAATCTCATTTTCCCAAAGACATCCATACCACAAATTTCACATGTCCTGTTGGAATTCCTGTCTTGTGATCTATTATGCCTAACACTAGAGTGCAATCTATTCACAAAGCTTTATATTAGGGCGCATCAAAGTTAAGCAAACCTGCCATTTTTTAATGGCAGGTTTCAACCCAAATCTGCCATTTCAAACCTGCCATTAAAAATCAAAAAAACTCGCTTATTTCACATCAGAAGTGTCAAATTTACCTGAAAATAAATGTGTTTTTTCAAATAGAGTATATAAAGGCCTTCAACAGCTCAACCAGGTGTCATTCCACATCATCACCCCTTGTTTCATCCTCCAACCTTATTGTAACACTTCATCACTCTCATTGCTTAATTGCTATCCTCATCACTTCATCACTCTCATTTCTTCATTTCTACCCTCATGACTTCATCAATGTCATTGCTTCATTGCTATTCTCATCATTTCATCACTCTCATTGCTTCATTGCTATCCTCATCACTTCATCACTCTCCTTGCTTAATTGCTATACTCATCACTTGATCACTCTCATTGCTTCATTGCGCTTCATCACTGCATCACTCTCACCTTGCTTTATCAATTTCATCACTTTATTGCTTTCATAACATCCATCCTCTCATTGCTTCATTGCTTCATCACTTCATCCCCCCTTTCATCACATCCTGAATGTCATTGCTTTATTGCTTCATCACTTCATCCCACTTACTCTTTTTGAATGGCCCCTCATCAACACTCCCCCAGCAAGTCCACTCAACCAAAACAAACATCCCCCAGGAACTCAACATCCAACCATCCTCCCCCATAAGCTTCCAAAGGCTCAAGTCAGCTCAAGAGAGCTGATCACATCATCCTGGTAAACTGGCTCAAAATTCTGTCCAACTAAGATTCTTGTTTTGGATCCAACAATGAAACACAAGTTGGCCAACCTCCATCCTTTAAGGTTAATGGTCATCTCCTGATGGCCAATGAGCTCAAGAATAAAACCAAAGGTAGGCTTGATATTTCATCAAAACAGATTCAGGAGCTATTCAAGAACTATCAAAAAAAGTACAAAAAAGCCCACTCAATTTCAATCTACACCGGCTTTGGTATCACTGAATCCAATGAATGTCAGGTCTCTGATACCAGGAACCTTTCAGTCCTTTAGCTACAGTGAGTGATAAAAATGCTGGAATGATAATAATAATTATTGTGCCAATAATAAAAACTTAGAAGCTCAAATAAATGATATAATAAGAGCAGTTGCAAGGTTTAATTGGTTTGGTAATAAATGGTTTTCAATATAATATAAAAGAGGGGCCACAGTATTATACTACTGGGGATCTTTAAAGACTAGCAACCTCTCTTCAAGGGGCCTCCTTAGGCAGTTTAAGAACCTTGGAATAAAGATGGGTGCCTTAGAAAGGACTTATTCCACTAATGGCCGGGCTTAAAAGCACAAATGGCAAAGACAAGAAGGGTAACACTCACTCTGAGCACATTACCACGAGAATCCTCGAATAATTGGAAGGGTTTCAGAGCAGATGGGGTAGATTGCTTGACTAAACTTCAATGGTTGATTGTTTAATAAGGGTAAATAATACTACTACAGACTAAGTCATAAATCACTTGCTTATCTTCATATAAGCACTTGATCAACAATGACACGGTGTCTGATTGATAATAAATAATTCCTGTTAACTGATGATGGAATAATGGATCCAAAGAGGTCTGTATAAATACCTTTTTGGGGTGATTTTGATCTTCTCAGGGCACCTAGAGAGGGTTCTGCTCGTGGGCTGAGGCTGGCAAGCCAGTCAGGGGAAGATTGGCACTTCCACTTGGTGCTGTCAATCAGCTGTCCTTAGATCTGCTGGATTTCTGTACTATTTTAGCCACAGGATCTGTTAATCTGTTATGGCGTAAATTTGATCATTCTGTACTCATCCTTCATTTGTACTATTGATATTGCTTTAAAGCGGGCAGATGTGGATGTTTACTGATTGTGCATCATCTGTTGATCATGTAGATAATTTTTAGTAATTTTTTTGAACACTCCTTGTAGTGTTTTGTGGTCTTCAAAGATCAGGTTCAGTGATTTAGGTGATAATCCTTGATCTTTGATTTATTATTTAAAAATGTTTTAAACTTAATTTTCATTAATTTTATTTAAGTTTTAATCTTTTTAGATCATTAGTAATGCATGTGTCAGTTTGTTACATATACTAGGCAACCCTAACTAGGTTGTAGCTCTTGTGAGTGGTACCTGGTTGTCAGATTAGTCATGACTGATCCAGACGCGGGGATCAGTTAGTACAGATGCGCGCAGGGTAGGATCCGCTGCGTGCGTGGCAGAATCAGCTGCGCGCGTGTCTCTAGTACGCAGGAATCTGCTACTACCAGTACGTAGGGATATGTAATGATGCAAGGCTGCGCGTGGGAATTGTGACATAACACATTTCCACGTGTAACTCCTAAAATATACACAACACCTCAATTCTGAGTGAATTTTAGGTGTAAACCCTATACGTGACAATGCGTGTGAAATATTAGAATGGCCAAAAAGTGCCATACTGGTGTCGTAATTTTTAGTACTTTTCTTTTTAATTATTTTAAAAATATAAGGACTTGGAATTCAAGGGTGGGGTCAGTGAGTGACCCTACCTAATGTTGGGTGAGGAATCCATTTCTGTAATAATATTTTTGGATTTCTCACTCCTTATTTTGTTAATTGAGATATTCTTATTCTTTCATAGTTTTGTGTTGCTATTGACAGGTTGCTCTGTACATAGTAGCAAGCTGACAATAAAGCAAAGGCAATCAACTTTTTGGTTGATAATTTGGACTCTGTTTGTCCTTTTTATGTTTTCAAATGGATTAAATCTTTGGAAAGAAGGCCAATATCACCCCTTTAGCCTCTTTTGATGCTAAACAATCAGATTCAGTTGATGCTTAGGACCTGGCTGTGGATGCTCAGCCTAGCAATGATGATCCCAATGAAACCTATGAGTGGCCCCAATCTGATGTGGAGGAGGATAGTCCAACAGAATCAGCTCAAATCACATCTACATCAGCATTTATCAACAATTTGAAACCTTCCTTGGACACCTCACTTCCTTCTTTGGATTGCTCTCTTCCTGGGGTGGAAGAACTTAACAACTTGGCCAACAAGGAGCAAGTTATTCCTGTATCACCACCATTGGAATCATCTTCTCAAGTAAGGAACCAAGATCATTTCTCTTCTGTCTGGTTAATCCCGACTGATTTAAATTGTAAAAAAATAGGCTCATCCATTCCTGAATGGCTTAATACTCAAGCCAATAGGGCCTCCCACATCCCCTTCAAATGAGAGCAATGAAATTCCCACACAAACCTCCTCTGCAAAGGGAAAGAAAAATGCCTCCAATTCCATCAACCTCAACCCTAATAGCCGTCAAAAGCAGAGAAACACTTCAAATTTTCTGCTTTTGAGGATATTGTGGGTAAGCAAGATTCAAGTAAGTTCATTGATTGATTTTACTTGCTTTAAAAATCAATCACATTCCTATTCACCTCCAAAAAACAGTGAAATCACAAATAGAATCCAAAAAACTTTGATTTGAAAAGGAGAAGTGGGATTTTCAACTGTCTATTGATTTTCAAAAGTGGAAAGATGAGAGTTTGGCTCATCAACACAAGTTGGATCCTGAGTGTCAAATCAAACAGGCTGAGCTGGAGTTTCAAAAAGAGGAAAAGGAGAAGGATTGAGAGCAAGACCAACTCAAAAAGGAGAGGGAAAGGCTAGCCACAGAAAAAAAAGATAGGTTATTGGTAGCCATGGCATGTATTGGTAGCAGTAGAACTGTGGATGAAATAAATCAAATTAATCAATTTCTTGGTTTTTAAATATATTTACTTTGAATAAAATTTTAAAAATAAAAAGAAAAAAAAATTATTTTTGATTGCAACAGTGTTTGAGATTATTTTTAAAACCACCCATGAAAAAATCTTTTTTATTTTCATTTATATTTTTTTCCCTAAGATATATTTTGCCACTGGCCAAGTCCTTGCTAGTTTTTTGAGTTGTTCTATTGATTTGCATGGACATGGCCATCCTAGTATGGGTTGCAGTATCCACCGCAGGAAAAGTACAGTGCTTGTACTTGTTTGCTGCCCAAACCATTTTCACAATACCTTATTGTTTGAAATCAATCCCAAAACCCAAGTCTGGGAACACAAATTGGCCGTTGGATACTTTATATTCATCCTTGTTGTTGATAAGTCATCCATTAAATGTTTTGGTTGGGACAAAAATAAACAGGAATAGTCAGAGAGATCACCTTGGTCATTATGGGGCAAGTTGTAGAAGGAGTCTGTGGTGAAGGTGATGTGAGGTGAGAAGTTAAAAGCAGTAAGTCCAGATCCAAATTCCAATGAGGGGAAGGAAGGGATTTTGTTTTCTATCATAGCTTCACGGTTGAAATCAAACGCAAGTTTGGCTAATTTTCAAAAAAAAATTCCCAATATTTGAGAGACCTTGTCTGACCTAAGGTTCAAAAAATAATGCTCTTTAGTGGAGGATTTGACAGCATCTTTCTTCAGATATTGTCCAAATAGTTCAGAATGGTCCATCAATTTTTGCCATCAAATCATCCACATTTTCCCACCCCAAGATCTTGAGGGACCAACAGTGTTGAGAAATTTTTTGGATTGGTGAAGGAATTTTGTTACTGAGTTGATTTCATTCTTCTCTTGCTCAGAGATTTCATTCAAATGGATAAATTGGATGATGGAAAACATAGCCTCATGATCCAATAAATCTTGAACATGAACTTTTCCAGAGCTGAAGAAATGGAATGGTTTTATCTTCTTTTTGGCCTGTTCCAACTCTTCAGGGGTGGGTTTTTGAATTTTCTTGAGGATGGACAGATAAAGGTTCAAGGGAAGTAGTTTGCATGAATACCAAACAACCTTTTCATTAATTGTTTCCTCAGTCACTTCCAATTCAATTTCCAAATCCCAAATTTGAGCCCGCCTTCTCTGGCAAGCCCTTTTCTTCCCACTTCTCTGTATGTTTTTCAAACTATCTCCTTCCATCTTTTTCCCTCCCAACCATATACTTTGATTGGGGTGAGGATCAAGATGGAAGTCCATTAGTTGTGAAATTTTGAGTATGGTGGGTGAAGAATTGGCATTCAAGAAAGGGTGGTGAAAGCGGTGAAATTTCCAATTGCATTGCATTGAATCAAAAAAAAATCAAAAAAACGGTCATTAGTCCAGTATAAACCACTTAGATCATCAACAAACATATAAAGTAAAAAAACAATACTGGCAATTTTCCTACCAAAAAAAAAAGAAAAAAAAAACAATCATCAGTCCGGTATAAACCACTTAGATGATCAACCAACATAGGAAATAAGAAAAACTTTACCAAAAAAAAAGAAAGTTCAGTCAACTCCTCAAGAACTGGGAGGAGGAGGAGGAGCAGAAGGGTGGGCACATCACCAGTTGGTCAATTGATGGATTGATTGACTGGCAAGATTGATCATTGCCATTTGAACAATTGATCAATCAATTGGTCAACTGGCAAGCAATCAATTGCTTGCTGATTGATCAGGGGCAGGGAGAGGAGGAGGAGGAGGAGGAGCTCACCTTGATGGGGATCCAGGGGGGTCCTAAATTTTGAATTATCAAAGGATCAGCAACCGGTGAGGGGAAGGAAGAGGAAGAGGGGGGAGGGGGGTTACCAGGGTTAGGAGGAGGGGAGGAAGTGAGTGAGGTGAGATGAGGTGGAGGTCAATAGTGAGGTGGAGGTGATGGGGAGGTGGTGGTGATGGGTGAGATTGTTTAGGTGGTGGTGATGGGGAGGTGGAGGTGATGGGGAGGTGGAGGCAATGGGGAGGTGGAGGTGATGGGGAGGTGGAGGTGATGGGGAGGTGGAGATGATCAGTGGGGAGGAGGAATTGTACTGGTGAAGGTGGACCAGTGTTTTGATGGATTTAGGTGGATTTTTAAGTTATGGTTTTTGTCTAAGTCTGCCAAAAAAAAAAAAAAAAAAAAACCGTAGTCAGCCTAGGATTCTTGTTTAAACAACCAAAACAAAAAAAAATTCTGTGATTTTATTTTTTTACCTATTTAAAAACCCAATTCTCCTCATCAAAGTAAGCAAGTGTGAGGGGTAGAATCTGCTCTCTCATGGCCAAAGATGAGATAGAAGATGAGGCCAGGATGACTTGAGGAGGATCAGGAATATCTTCTTTGAATATTTTGTCTCATTCATCTTTGATGTTGGAAAGAAGGTTGTGAAGGATTAAACAATTGATAATCCAGTTGATGAGTAAATTCATTTCTTTGGAAGATTGGAGCTGGTTTTGCATCTCCCATAAGCTAGCCCATCTTCCTTTCAGGATTCCTATGGCATGCTCAATCCAAACTTGTGATTGGGAAAGATGATATTTGAAATCAGTTTTGGCTTGATCATTGGTTTAAACATTGCAGTATGCCAGAACCACATATTTCCAGCTAGCATAAGCTGAATTGGCCAGAAGGCATTGATCTTGGTCAAAGTAGTTATCTGGTTGTTGGGAAATCCACATGCAATTTAAAACATATGAATCCTGAAGAGAACACAGAAGGCTAGCATGGAGGGATATGAACTTCTTATTTTAATCAAAAACAAGTTGAAGTTCCACAGATTATCTATAAAAAACAATAAAAAAAATTTGGTCAGTGTATTATCAAAGGCTTTGGAAAGGAAATGAACCAATTGCATCTTTTTCTGATCAAAATAATGGTTGCCATCTAGCTTGAGTTTTTGACTCAAGGGGATAGTGGTTTGATCAACAAAACCAATGCAACCAGGAAAGCATTAAGTCTCAATTACTTGAGATATCTCCTTTCAGTCTTCTTTGATTAGCCAACAAAGGACAGAGAAATGGAAAGATAGGATAGAAATCATGACTATTTTGGTGTATAAGTTGATGGATCCATAACTTACCAAGAATAGATTTTCTAATCAATGAATCGCTACTCCATTTCCATTTGATCCCAATCTACAAAGAGAAACAGCCAGTTGGTTATCTGGATCGCGTTGAGGATTCCAAGAATTGTTCTTGAAGATGTGGTGGTCTTCAATCATCTCCAAAAGTTACATGAAAGAAGGCAATAAGGTTTGGAACAGTTGCTGGAAGCTTAAGTCAGGCAGTAGGTGAAGCTTTTGCCTTTCATACATAGGTTTGTGGAGAGTGTTTCTTTGTGGAACCATGTGTTGGTTTTCCAATAGAGAATTCAAAGCTAACCAAGTTGATTCCAAATTGGAGTCTGAATCCGAGTCAAATAATAAATAAAGTTCATTCACCTTTTTTGCATTTTCAACTTGCTGCAGGGAAGTTTGATTGGAAATGTTGAGAAAGATGGTGATGTGATGATGATGGGATGTGTGTGAAGCAATGGAGATGTGAAGTGATGGAGATGTGAAGCAATGGAGATGTGAAGTGATGGAGATGTGAAGAAATGGAGATGTGAAGCAATGGAGATGTGAAGTGATGCAGATGTAAAGAAATGGAGATGTGAAGCAATGGAGATTTGAAGTGATGGAGATTTGGAGTGATGGAGATGTGAGGCAATGGAGATGAGATGTATGTCATGCGTATGGATTTGATGAGTTGGAGGTGTGGATGGGTGTTTTGCATGCCATGGATGGTGGATGGATGAAATGGCAGGTTTGATGTTTGAAACCCTCAATTTTCATAAAACCCACCATTTTGAAATACACCGGTTAGGGGGTATGTGTATTTCAGAAACCTGCCGTTAAAAATCGGGGTTTTGATCAAAAAAAATGGCAGGTTTCTAATGGCAATTTTGCTAACTTTGATACACCCTATTCTTCAATGTATAATCACCCCATGAGTTTTTAATTCTAGTGTGTTCTTTATTCTATACTGCTTAGTTATAGATCTAGTGACATCTTTATCTTTCATCTAAGTGGGTTATCATCATCTTTCTCTTGAGTGTTATTGTCTAGTTACCTCTTTGTACTGTGCTAAGTAGTCACTTTCCTATTGGATTCTCTATCTTTAATCCTAGATGCTTTCTCATATCACTACCATGTTGAGTGTTGTTCAAGTGAGTGAATGTTCAGTGACACTTTTTTCCATTTCAACCATTTCCTCTTGTGAAAATCCTGCTTGTAGTTCATACATACTTTATTCATTATTTTTTCTCAACCACTTGTCAGACATCCTGTACTTAGTATATTTATAGTGTGGCCTGATAAAGTGAAATTCATCATCTTCTCTAACTCACAATGAAACGGAGTGCCCTTCTCTGACTCCCTAGATCTGCTCCTCTTAGTGTCATAAGATCCCCTTCCTCATCCTTTCCTTATTCAGAACCACAGCGTCCTACTCTAACTTTAACATGCCCAAGATGTGATGGGTGATGGGAACTGTGGTTTTAGATCAGTAGCAGCTAATTGGGGCTGTAAATCTGAAGATTGGAGCTCAATACATCAGGAAATGATCAAGTTATCAATGAAATGGAATCAAACTTTATCTTCAAGGATGAAAACTTCATGGATCAAGTCTGGGATGAAAATTTTGAAAAAGCAAGAAAACGTCTCAACCATACTTCTGGACCTGCCCCTCAAAGTTACTGGATGAAATTCCCTTTCCATGGTTCTCTGCTTGTAGATAAACACAAAAGGCAAGTGATAATTTTATCTAGGTTGATTCCATCAACTTATTTGCCCCTCAATTCACCTCCAACTGCCAGTTCTCAAACATCTCCCATATGTTTAATTAATTTGGAAGATTTTCAGCGCATAGTTTCTTTCCACTATAACTCTGAACTGTGGCCAGCTCCCCCATTAGATCCCCTTTGGAAGGCTTTTTCTAGAAAGGAGTCACAATAATGGGAAGAATCAATTCATAATAACTTGGTTTGAAGGTTTTTTTTACTGGTAGCAAAAATTATAAAGTAGTAAAAATTGATCTTGATTGAATAATTTGTCTGGTTTTTTTTATCAATTTTACATATTATTTTTTTTAGTCATTGATTTAGAGCAAAAACACCACGTTTGTTTTTTTCAATTATAAACTCTTTGAAAAAAAATAAACTATAAAAAATTACCCAAATAATTTATTTGGGCCCTTTGCAATTCTCACTAAAATAATGCAAACCGAAAATTTTGAAAATCTCATGGAAAAATAACAAAAAAAAAGAAAAAAATAATTGAAAATAACATCTCATTTTTCATGTAAATCCCATTTTCTGAAGGGAAAGTGAAGTACTAAAATTCTGGAAAAATTATAATTGAATGGCCTTCCATATTTGGAAACCTTTTGTCTCTTCAGATTTCTCAAAATAATCAGATAAAAAAGATTAAAAATGTGAAAAGATTTGAGACGTGGTGCATTTTTTTTTCCAGTTTTTTGAGGGCAATTTTTAAGGCCTTAAAGATGGCCAAATCTTGTCATATTTGTTCTACAGGGGTTTAAGATGCCCTCATATCCCCTAGTATTTTTCTTTTTTGACAACCCCCAAAGAACACTTTTTTTCCAAGTTTACTGCATGCGTCGGGGATGTTGGGGGAAGTTATGGGGACATCCAAACCGCGTGATTTCAAGGTTTGGGGGCGTGAAAAACCCAAAGCCCTATATTTATATATATGATAATAATAAACAAAATATTTGGTAAGATTGACAAAACATAAAAGATGCCTCAAAAATAAAACCTCTGGAATTGAATCCATTTGGGAAAAAGTTATTCACTGTATAGAGAGGAGACCAATTAATACCATCATATTAAGGTATTTTATTTTATAATTCTTTTGTTCATGAACCCATTTAAGCTTCAAAAAGATCCAAAAAAAAAAAAAGAAATGAAATGAACAATAAGACATTGGAATAACAATAAATTATTACCTGTTTTTTTATCTTTCTTTAATTTTTTTTTAATTCTTTCACATGTTTTTTGCATTTCTTGGATGAAAACAATGAATTCTTACAATCATTAAGGGTAAAAAATCATCAAAAAAAATAATACTCCATTCCTTTTTTTTTTATAATTCTTTCACTAAATTCTCCTAGATCTTTTAAGTAGTTCTATTTTCCAGATCCAATTCTTGTTTTTAAATTATTCCAAGTATTCTCAATAATTTTTTAAAATTTTGAATCATTCCTTTTCTTTGAGTGACACACCAATTTTTGGCATGCACAGATCCAGGCACCAGTCATGGTGGCCTTCACAGTTTCACACACCACCATTTTTGGTGTGCAAATATTCCATACACCATGTCAGATGTATGCCATATGGTGCTGTTTGGGGCTGTTCATTCCAACATTATTGGAATCTGGACCCTTGCATTCCAAAAATGGTGGAATTTTGGGTTCACATGCCAAAAAAGGGGTGTGCCATTATTAATTTGGTGGAGTAATAATATATTCCCCCCTTTTTTTTATTCTTCTTTCCTCTTCAATTATGTGAAATCTTTGTTTCATTCATTTTTTTTGTGTATCTATTCCCCTTTTTTACCCTTTCATCTTTCCTTCAGTTTTTTTTTTTGGTTTCTGATTCCCCTCTCTTTCTTACTTTTGATTACTAAGAACTAGTGTTTTTTTCTGGGGAATGTGCTATGGATATGGGATAAGAATATGAAATACTCACACATTCTAGATGATGTATGTACTTCCTGGAAACTGAAATGTTTTAAACTTTGAGATTTCTGTGAAACCTGACCCAGGCTGAATTGCAAATCAAACTTGAATTAGAATAGTTCAAGGATGATTGAAATCAAACACAATATCATAGAAAAGCAGGTAAAGTTATGAAGGCTAGATAATTGCCTTTAATATAATTGAATGAAACAGGAAAATCCAGAGTTACTTGATACAAATAATTCCTGAAAATAAGTTCAATAGCTGATCCAAACCATGACTGTATAAAATCTTGAGGTAAGCTTAAGAATTAATGGCTGAGGTTGAGTTGATAATTTTTTTTTCATACCTGCTGATCAAGGGTTTTTGATGATCTGTTTATAGATTGAGTGAGTTTTTGAAGGGATTTTAAAATTCAAACAGTTAGTTTATGATTCATAGAGCCTAATTTGTGAGTAGATCTATTGAATATTTGTGAATTGGGCAAAGGATGAGTGGTGTATTGGTTCAGCAGTGGGTGCTAGTGATTGACAGGAGGATGACAGGAGGGAGCAGGACGATGACAAGTAGCAGTAGTGAGAGAAATACTGAGAAACAAATCAGGAATAAAACCAAAGAAAGAACTCAACAATAGAAGAGAGAGAAGAAATGCGGGACTGGATGGAATCAAGAATGAGACGATGCTTGAGTTTCCATGAAATGGTGCTGGTCATTCCTTGTGGTGACCGAGACAACAAAGAGCCTTGTAGGTCTATGATTGGGGCATTCTGTCTGCTAGTGGAAGCCCAGGCCAAGTACTGCTTGAACCCGGCATGAGTTTGAGTGGCTGGGTGCCCCGAGTGGAGGAGTGTGGAGTGTGATCGTCATGCGCATACATCGTACTTTATGTACAGGTTGACATCATCGCTTTCGTCGCATCAGCCCCCCCCCCGTCGATCGATGGGGGCGGGGACGGGGGAAGCAGTGTCAAGACTGATGGGTATCATCGACCACTGCGCTAGTTGACGGGGGCGGTGCGGGGGTCGCGGGGGGGGGTCCTGGTCCGAAGCAAGGGGTGACCGGTCGCTGGGCTGAGGAGCCAAAGGGAACTTGAGTTGAGAGCGAGCGGTGAGGAGAGTCAGCCCGAGCGAAGGAAATCGGTCAAGAGGAAATTAAGGAAGACTTGGATTCGAGGAGACTGAGAGCGAGTTGGAGAGAAAGCAAAGGATGATGGCGGATACGAGCTCATCAAGACTAGAATCAGGATCAGGATCAGGATCAGGATCAGGATCAGGATCAGGATCGGTGCCACAAACTGAACTACCCACAGCTACCAGTACGACGACCAACCCACTGGAAGAAGAGTATCAAAAGGCAGGAGAAGATGGACCTGAAGATAATCATCAACTCGACTCCCATCGAATCAAACTACCATCTGATCAGTCGGAAAAACCATCCGATCCAATCGAAAACACGAACGTTGAGAATCGAGTAACAGATCGAATCGAATCGAGTATCACAAACCCTACCATCGCTCCCGAACGTTCTTCCTCTCCTCCAGAGTCAACATCAATCCTAAACCATCAGAGTCTCGAATCAAAAATCGAATCAAAACCTCATATCGATGAAACTAGCAATCCAAGCACGGAAAACCAATCCTCTCGCTCTCAAACTACTACTACTACTACTACTACTACCCCAGATCCAATTCAAACCATCACCCCTCAGATTCAAGAACTCGCCAGCATGTTCCCTCAGATTCAACCTACCATCCTCGAGGCCGTACTGGCTGCCCATGGTAACGATACAACCGCTTGTGTTTCGGATCTATTAGCCATGAGCGATCCAACCTACAGACCATCAGATCAAGTGAGTACCCACTTTCTTTTCTTTTCTTTTCTTTTTTAGAATAAAAATAAAATAAAAAATCATAACACAAACTAAGAACAGCTTGATCACTTACCCAAATCACGCGATCTATCGACCTTGGCTGAAAAAAATTCATTGCTTCCGCGGACGTATTGGAATTTTCCTTTTACCCAGGAGGTGATGGAAAAATCCGATGAGGAACTAGCTCGACAATTAGCGTTGCAAGATAATCAACAGGCTGATTATTCTTTTCATCAACCCAATCATCATGATCATTCGAATCAATACCAGAATATTTCCAACCTACCCTACCAACCCAGGATTAAGAAAAACCCATCGCTCAATCGCAACCCCAGGCCAGGTGGTCAACAATCATCTCAACAAGACTCGGGTCTCAATCAAAACCAACAGGCTTATCCTGCCGCCGATGGAAAGGATGAAATACAAAAAATAGCCGAAGAAATTGGTAAACTAGCCGAATGTCAGTATTTAATGATTCTGTCGTCCTTCGAGGAGGAAAACCAAAAAAGAAAAACACTTGAGAGAACTGGCCATGTCCAACTCACGGTCGTCTTGCAATTGTTTTATCCCCTAAAACAAACAAAAATAATTATAACGCCCAGCGGGTAAGAAGACGATGACGCTATGGTTTAGCAAAGCCAAGGCAAAGATGCAGGAAATCCAACAACCCGCTCAACCAGTGGATTCTAGTAGATCAACAGATAACTTCGAAGATGATTATGAACATATCCATCGGCCTTCCTCAACCAGTCCATCCTCAAGTATCTCTCCAAATGCCAGCCTGGGCCATGTCAATTCGTCAACCTCCAAGTTGCGTCTTGTTTTTCTTCATGCCCTCCACTCGATCTCTTCCTCTTTGCTCTACATTCTTCTCTATTTTTCTATGGCAAGATGCTTTGCTTCAAATCTCAGTACGACACCATCTCACCGTTTTCTTCTTCTGGTCTTGCAGGAATACCAGAAT
This sequence comes from Puccinia polysora, assembly GCA_025617555.3. Taxonomy (NCBI): domain Eukaryota; kingdom Fungi; phylum Basidiomycota; class Pucciniomycetes; order Pucciniales; family Pucciniaceae; genus Puccinia; species Puccinia polysora. Next base: position 27,724,169 of record CM062641.1, on the reverse strand, counting down.
CACTCCCAACTTGCCCTACGGTTCAAGATACCAGAGTAGCAATCAATCTTCTCAGTCAGCCGCACATCCTGGTAGTGTGACCGGTCGATCCAATGATCTATCTCTTCGATCTTCCCAAGGAGTCAAAGGATACACCGTAGAAGACGCTAATTCAAGTCAGAACTACTCTTTATGCTTGATCTGAACTGCATCTTTAAAGCATTTTCACGGTCACTTTTTTAGCATAAAAAAACAGAAATTGACTATCTCCATGTTTTCTAACCTTGCTTTCATTCGAATTCATCCGGGACGATATCGCCGAATTCATAAAAATCAAAACTTGGTGGCGTCTAGGTTACCGAAAGGATTTTGAAAAACTAGCCTTAGACGATCAACACAAATCGACCGTTTCCACCACGAAGGCTTTGACCTCCCAGCATTCGATTCCTGGGTTGAATCCTTCCTCTGCTGTCTCTTCGTCGACTCCCGCGGCCCATTCCAAAATTCGGGACGACGATGAGGAGTCTTTGGAGTATACTCGAAACGTTTGTCATGATGATTTTTTTTTTTTAAAAAAAAAGATGATTTTTTCCTTTTTTTTTTAAAAAAAAAAAGGGAAATCCGCTAATAATGTAAGCTGATCGAGTTTTTCTACCCTATTGACTATCAACTATTGAACGCCTTCTTTTTTTTGGAAATGAAGCCGTTCGAAGATGATGATTAACCGATGACCAAGCTGGGCTGGCTACAGAGCTGATCATATGGCGGCTGTACTTATCGTTTCAAACGCCTCCTTTTGATTTCGTTTGTTTTTTTTTGTCTGATGTTTGACACACGAGACTGCGTGAAAAAAGTGTTTTTTCCCTGCTTTGCATTGCTTTGTTCTGTACATACCCAACCACATCCAACCGCATAGACTTACACTGCTGATCGCTCGTTATGGATCATTTCACTTCCACGCGTGCCATTTTTGCCCCCCCCCCAAAAAAAGAAATGCACGAAATGTTGGGCTGAATTGTGATTCCTGATCATCCTCGAATTCTCCAAGGATCAAGTCATTTTCTCTGGCTGAGATGATCATTGGGGGTGTAGCGGGCATGAATCAAATAACGAAAAAGGAGGGCAGATCTGGTTTACCGAAAAAAGAGAGGAAATGGCAAGAAAAAAAGACAAAAAAGGCATTATCCTCTTTTTTTCATGCCACCCCAATCCTTAAACTCAAAGGGTTCGTTTCAGCGGTCGCCGCCACCCACCACGTTTTTTTTTTTTTTTTTTTTTTTTTTTTTGATTTGATTTTTTACAAGTGTGAGCCAGTTCAAGGCCTGTAATACCAATGGTCTAGGACCTTCCCCCCCCACCCCAACTTAAAATCATCATCATTCTTAAACCAAGAAGTGTGAGGGGGAAAAAAAAAAGAAAAGATCATGAGGTTGGTGGACTTTTCTTGATCTGCTCCTTCAAGCTTTTTTTTCTGTTTTGGAACTGATTATTATGATGATGATTTCTTAATCACATGTTTTGGAAATCTCAAGATTGGAGGTGTTGAAGCACAAAAAAATCTGTTGGAAAGCACTTCAAATGGATGTATGTATATGGATATGTAGATGTGAGATTGAGAAGTCTTGGAGGGTCATACCCTCCCCCCCCCCCAAAAAAAAACAAAAATCAAAAAAGGAAAAAATTGAAGAGAATCAAAAAGAAACTTCAAATACAAAACAAAAAGAACATGTGTGGTCTCCTGTGTGGCTTTTTTTTTTTTTTTTTAAAAAAAAAGAGGCTTCAGGCATGTAAGAAAAATGTCATGCACACCAGTCCAAGATTGTGGTTTTGATAGTAGGGGGGGAGGGGGGGTTGTTTCTTGGGATATAGACCTTGACTGATCAACAAAAAAAAAAGAGTTGGAAGTAACCACAAGGTGCAAAGTGTTTGTTTTTTGTTGGTCCTACTAGTTTGAACTCATGAGAGCCTATCATACAAAGTGAGCAATCATCACCCAACCAAGTGTGTGTTTTTTTTTTTGGGGGGGGGGGTTACTTGCCACCCATGGTTGGTGAGAGAGGCTTGGTTCTTGCTACTTCTTACAATTTTACCAAGCATCCTTCTATTTGTTTGTAAGGTGAGAAAGGATTTAGCTTCTATGGTTGTTGAATTTTAGATTTTGTTTTCAGTATCTTTTGACTAATTAATTTCAATGATCATTTTATCCCAGTCACATTATTTGATAGGGTTCAATTCTTAATATAAAGGGATCCAACCATGAGATCATTTGATCATAATTTAGAAAAACACAATCAAATGTGCACCACAAATTTGCACCAAAAACTTGGTTGAAGAATGGAGGTAGCTTCAACTACAGATTGGAGAAAGATCCACCCAGAGATTCCTTGATGGCACTTGCTAGCAAGTGAAATTCATTTTTTTGTGGTGTGTGTGTGGGGGGGGGGCAAAATAGGGCCTCCAGACCCCCTGTGTGGTCTTTCTGGATTAACAATACTTGGAGAATTCAATAATGGAAATCACTTGAGTGATAGTGACATGTAAAAATGCAATAAATACCAGTTTCCTGCAAGGGATTCAAATATGAGGTCAGACTTGAAAAAAAAGCCTCATGTAGTATGAGAAAAGTAAGAAAAACTATAAATTTTGATTTTATTACCATCAAATTGACTATCTCTGGTGGAATATTAAAAATTTGAACAAAAAATCAACAAAATTACAAAGATCTTACATGTAAATATTGGATGAGGGAAATTAAAATATTTTGAACTATTTCAACAGAGATATCATTAAGTACATAGATGAATAAAAAAGATATGGGAAACAGATTTCTTTGAAGAAAATCCAATATTTCTGATGGAATTCAAATAACTTGGTACCAAACATAAGAAAAAATTGAAACATTTTAAATATATATCTATTTCACTAGTATATGCCCCAAATGTTTGGTGGCCTGGCATTTGCCCATTGAAGTATGGGCTTTTCCTGGTACAGTATTGAATTTCAATGGAGTAAATGCAAGAGGTGCATAAAGAAGTTTTTAAATGAATACAAACCCAAGGACATCGACACTGGGAAAGCTGTGTCAACTTTTGCAATCTTTTTATATTTATAGATGAGTAGAATTGAGATATGTTGAAAAATTTCAACAAAACTTTCATTAAAAAGAACAGAAATTTCTAGTTGAATTTAAATACCTTATACCAAAAAATAAGAAGACAAAAAAGAAGAAAATGCTAGATATACCTTTTGTATGAGGGGAATTTGAATTTGCTGAAATATCCCATCAAATAATTCATTGAGCAAAATAATGAAAATAAAAAAATCAAAAATTTATTTCTTTGAATAAAAATTAATATTTCTGATGGAATATAAATATATTTTTTTACCAAGCAAAAAAAAAACATACAAAAATTACAAATACAACTAATTAATTAGAGGGATTTGAATATCATCAAAAATCACAAATGAAACCCCATCAAGTTCAAGAAAAAAATCAAATAAATAAATTGCATAAATTGATTTCTTTGAATTAAAATTGAAATTTTCACTGGAATGTAAATAATATCTTTACAAATATAAAGAAAAATCATGCAGATTCTTTTCAGATACACATACTCAATGGGAAGAATTCAAAAAATTCAAAAAAAATTTAAACAAAAGATCCATCAAGTACAAGAAAAATACAGAAAAGATCAAACATTGATTTCTTTGAATGATATTCAATATTTCTGATGGAATGTAGATGACTTTGTACCCATTTTATATATATATATATTTTTAAAAAAAAATGAACATGCTACATATACCTTTTTTTTTCAGCAAAATTCAAATATTCTGAAAAACTAAAACTAATTTTTTTTTCAAATATGAGCAAAAATGAGATAGATTCCTTAATTTTTTTTTCCTACAGGGGGGTGGGGGAAGTAAGTCTTCTCACTGATTTGCCAAAATCAGTAGTTTGTTTTTTAGACACATTTTCAAGGCCAGATTTTTCTGTTAAAAAAACATTGATCTTTTTTGAATTGAGTGATAATCTATTTTAGCATCTGTTCTTGAGGCAAAATTAAATGTTGAGTCAAATAACCAAACTATGATTTTTTGAAAAGAAAATTGAAAAAGGTAAAAAAAAATACCTCAAAATAGATTTTCTAGGAAGAGAAAAAGGGAACCAATTCTTTTTGTGGTTAGTTTTCTTTTTAATAGCTTAAATTTTAAGTAAGAATCAGAATAGCACTATAAAACAAAAAAGTTTTTTTTATTTGTTTTTTTTTATGGTATTTTGATTAAATAATCAAGATGGGTATGTGAGAACACAATAAATTCAAGAAGAAAATATTCCTGGTCCTACTTGAGCTCAATTTTATAGTTTTAGGGAATTAGTTTTCTCATGCGCTCAATCAATTAAATCACAGAATTTGATGTCCATGTGCCATTGAATGCCATTGCTGCTACATGGATGAATTTATTTCAAAGTTGTTTCATTTTTTTTGAATTCTGATGCTGCAGTCTGGTAGCTGCGCTTCATAAATCCCCAATTTAAATAAAAGGTAATTTTGGAGGCATTAGAACCCCTTTAAAAATTTAATCAAAAAATCAAAAACAACAAATTTTTCAATGGTGTTTTTGATCTATATTTTTGAATTTTTCACTATTTTTTTTTGTTATCCCATCCCTGATTAAGTTGAAAAAAAATTCAAAGAAATTTCTAATTCTTATTTCAGATTTTTTTGGATGTATTCTCATACCATAAAAAATTCATTCAAAAAATCAAAAGGGAAATGTTAAATTTGCAATCCTATGTGGTTTTTTCACAACCAAAATCAAGTTGGTTTGTGACTGATATTAGTTGTGAACTTCTGCTCACAACTAATTTTAGCTGTGAACTGCTTCTCAGAACTAATTTTAGCTGTTAACGGCCACTGACAACCCCAAAATGGGTTGTGAGAGGCCATTCACAACCAATTTGCAGTGAGAAAAAAAAAAGAAATTAAAAATAAAATAAATAAAAAATTGAACAAACAAAACAAAAAAACCAAAAAAAAGAAAAAAAAACATGTTCAACTTGACCAGCGCTTAATTAAAAACAACAAAAATCAAATAAAAAATGAAAGAGTCCATGGAGCAGACCTACCATAAAAATTCCAAAAAATACAAGTTCAACTTGACTGGCCCTAAAGAAAAAAAAAAAAACAAGCTGAACTTGTGTAAAGCTGATCCCATCACAAGAAGTAAAAATACTCCTTATTATGGGATCAGCCCAACACAAGTTCAAACAACTTACTAATAAAATATTATTCAAAACAATCAACATAATGATTTTGAATCAAAACACTCAAAATAATGATGTTCAAAATGTGATGATCCTTTATATTAATAGGATTAAAAGACCAGCGTCAGAAACCAAACCCAAATGATGAAATTAAAATGATGTTTATAACTTAGAATACAAATTAGGTTGATATTTTAGATTTTCAAAACAAATAGAAGCTTTTTCAAAATTCAAAGAAGCAGGCTTGGAAACAATGGGCAGGATTTGAATCATGAATCCCTAAAGTACAAGTTGAACCAAGTGATTTTTGTTGACAAAGCAAATGAAGATAGGATATGATTGTTCTTTTACACCCATGTTTATAGGAGTAAAAGTAAAAGATGAATCCAATGAAATGAAATATATTGGTATTCCATAAGTACCAGCTATTATTTGACCCATATACAACTTTGAAAGCCATTTTGAAGAGGGAATTTTTCAATTGATGTCATTCACATCAAGTCTTTTTTCTATAGATGATGTTGAATTCAGGGCTCCAACCGTGTGGTAGTTTTGTAGGGCCCTACATGGCTCAAATGAGCCGTGGGGGCCCAAATATGACTACAAAGGGCCCTTTAAAACACACGCAGCACCCAGGGGGTCTTTTAGGAGCCGTGTTTGGGGGTGCATGGCCCCCCAGAAGTTGTGCCAGAAATTTGGGCACCCTCTGGACCACACTTGGGTTCTGTCAACCCAAATTTGGGATTAACTCATACTTTTTGGGACTTTTTTTCCACACCTAGCAATCCCAAAGAGGCATTAAAATGAAACCAAAGTGAAATTAAAGTGAAAACTGAAATCATAAATCATATAAAATTCTGCAAACAATTCTTTCTCAAATCAAAATTGAGCAAACTTTGTTTGTTCAATTGAAATTGGATTGAATAATGAAGTATACCATTTCATTTTTTTGAATGGGAACAGTGGCAAGCCCTCCTTCTTCTGAAACGTCTGTGTGGAAGGTCTACATTGATAGTTCCATCAACAAAGCTTTGGAAAAAGAAAAAAAGGATTTGGGTAATGAAACATTGGAAGCCCCAATTGCATCCTCATCAAGGGTGACAAATGAGGAACAAAATGATTCACAAATGGACAAGACCTCTTTTGGTGAGTAAAATTTCATTTTACTGGTCTTTGCTAAATTGAATTTGATTGAAACTGATGGAGTGCATGCCATCAATATAACTATGTAACTATGGCAGATCCACTTTACCCACCTCCCTTGAGAGCTTTTCCTATTAGGGAAGAGGCACAAAACTATTGTCAAACATGGGAAATAAAGCATGGTTACGCTTTAACAGTTTTCAAATCAAAGCATGACCAATATGTGGATTTAGCCTGTGATAGACATGGTTCCTATTCAGGAAATCTTCTTACCAAACGGTCTAGAAATACTCACCCAAGGAAGTTTGGGTGCAAGTTTTCAATCCATGCAAGTTGCAAAAAGGAAGACCCCTTGTGGGGCCTCTCCTAAAAAGAAACCCAACATAACCATCAACCATCTGAACATCCCTCTATTCATCCTCAACTGAGGAGAATCTTGGGGTGGCTTTATACAATCTAGTAGAAGGCATGAATGATGGGCTCAATACATTAAAACTGAAGAGAAAATTGAGCAAGATTGATGGGTGGGTTTATGTTGATTACCAAACAATCTATAACACTAAGCCAAAGGTAACGCTTGCAGAACTAAAGGGAAAAAGAGTTATGGAGGTACTCTATGAAAAGCTTGAAGAAACAAGTTGGATTCACTGGTCAAATTTCAGTGGAGAGGGTCACTTGGAGGCCCTGCACTTAGCACATCCAGAGGAATGAAAGCTTCCAAAACAATTCCATTATATTGCTATGTTGGATTGTACTTATAAGACAAATAAGTAAAAAACCCTACTATTGCATGTTGTAGGAATGACAGCCAATCACAAAACTTTCAAAAAAGCTCTTGTTTTTATAACAAAAGAAAAGTTTGAGTTCTACAGTTGGTATGTAAATGCATTAAAGGAGTTGGCTTATGATCCTGAGAGACTTCCAAAAGTCTTTTTGAAATACTGTGAAAAAGCTCTGATTTGTGCTATTGAATCTAGTTTCCCTGAGTAATCAAGACAATGTTGCCCTTGGATCTTGTTTAAAAAAATACAAGCAAACTGGAAAGTGCGCTTTGTTAATGACATTGAAGGATGGAGAAGCTTTATGACTCTTTGGGAAAAGTTTGGGGCCTCAAAGACCAAGGAGGAGGCAGAGGTCAATGGTGCAGAACTCAGAGTAGGTACAAATCACTGCTTCTGATTCTTCCTAGTTTTGTGTTCTGACCTTTTTGACTTGTATAGTGTTTCTTGAAAGAATATGAGGATGTACTTGAGTATATGGAAAATAAAATTTCCCTATCAAAGAGACGTTTTTAACAGCGTGGACTTGTATAAACCCAGATTTTGGAAACAAAACAACATCTTGGGTTGAGTGGGCCCATGAAATTCTCAGATGATTCCTTGCAAACTATTTAGGAAACCTGTTGGATGTTTGGAAAAGCCTTGACAGAACAGTTTAACAAATCACTTTATAACTCTTGAATGAATTTAGGGACAGTTCTTCCTCCTGAAATGTTACCATTGGGTTACAAATTGTCTTTAATGGCAATTCATCTTGTTAGGGAACAATTTGAGAATTTCAAACATGATCATGATGGAAAAGTGTGCACCAAGTCACATTCCAAGACTATTGGTTTGCCCTGTTCCCACAAAATAGGTGACTGTCTAGCATTCAGAGGATCTGTGGTACCCAAAGATATTCATCCTCAGTGAAGGTTGGACTATGACCCTTGCAGTTCTAGTTCTGTAAGTTATCTTAAGTTGGATTGTTCAAATCACTATGTGATTAATGCTTTTTGATTAATGAATCCTAATTCACTAATGGTTGATGCTTTTGAATTTTTAAAGTGCAATGTCAATGAAATGCTAAGCATTCCTCAGTTACGTGAAAAATTGAATGCAATGATCTTGAAATCTCCAGATCATGAGCAAAGCCAACTATTGAACCATATTATTCAGAAGATTATGAAATATTGATTGAAGCCAAGACTTGAAACTAAAGTCTTACAATCAAGTAGTGGAAGGCCAAAATTGACATAAATGAAGCAAGAAACATCTTGATTTGAGCTTGTTGAAAAACAAATCAAGGGGAAAAAAAGAACTAGAAGGGCTCCAAAAAAGGAAAGACAAAAGATTGTAAGTTTTTTCTTTTGGGATATTCTCAATTTTTGGTATAATGAACTTTGTTGCTAACTAATGATGAATTGTTAGCCAAAGTTGGCAGAATCTGAATCTGAATTTCATATTTCAGAGGAAGAGACTGAAAGTGAATCAGGATCACTTAATTTGGAATCAGAATCCTCTTCAGAGGAAGAGAACATGCAGCAAAGCTCAACCAGAAGCTCATCTTTGGTGAGTATTCATTTAATTGATCCAATTAAAGAAATGAAGACTAAGTTAGTTTTAATTCCAGGAAAAAAACCTGAAATACCTCAATCAAATACCCCAGAAATTCCATAAGTTCTTGCGTGAGTTTTGGGATCCAATTGGAGATGGGAATTGCAGATTTAGAATCATTGCTAAATATCTTGGTTATGAAGAACATGGTTGGTTTAAATTTAGGAAGGAAATGATTGAAACATTGGAGAAACATAAAGCATGCTACATTAAAATTCTTGGTGGTTCAAAGGAGCTTGAAAAGATTAAACAAAGAGTTGATGTTGAAGAAATAAATGAAAATATTCCCTCCTCAAAATAGCTGGCTAAATTAGACATGGGTCAAATTATAGCAGACACATATTCCAAACCTATATGTTTAATTTCATTGGAGTCATGTGATACTTATAATACAATGAAAAATGGTGTTACTTACCAATCATATCCAATGTTCATTTCCTTTGTAAACAATAACCACTGGTTTCTATTAGTACTTGAGGGAGAAATGATTCCAATCCCACCCATTGTAGAAAAACCACGTTCCTTGATTTCTAAAAAAGCCTCTGGTTGGGTTGATCATCTCAAAGATCAACTGCAAAGTTATTCTAGATTTTAATAGACTTTGACTTCATTTCATCATTTGGTTTCATATAAATTGTAATTCTAATGCAGCTAACAAGTTCTTTTAATATAAAGGGTTATCACATTTCAAAAATCATGGTGTTGAGTGTTTTGAGTTAACATCATTATATTCAGTGTTTTGAATGTGAGTTTAATGGTAAGTCAGTTCAACTTGTGTTGGGCTGATTCCATCACAAGCTTAACTTATGTTGATCTTGGGATTGGATCAGCTTAACACAAGTTGAACTTGTTTTTTTTGGTATTTTTACTTTAGGGCTTGTCAAAAGACTTGTATTTTTTTGGGCACTTTTACTTTAGGACTGGTCAAAAGAATTGAATTTTTTTTTGGGAAATTTTACTTTAGGGCTGGTAAAAAGACTTCTTTAATTTTTGGGCCCTTTTACTTTAGGGCTAGTCAAGTTGAAATTACTTTAGGGCTTGTCAAGTTAGTTTTATTTTTTTTTGTGTTTTTAATTTAGGGCTTGTCAAGTTACTTGTCTTTTTTTTGGTGTTTTTACTTTAGGGCTAGTCCAGTTACTTGTGTTTTTTTGGGTCTTTTCACTTTAGGGATAGTCCATTGTATAGTACCATTTTTTTGATTTTTATTTATTTATTTATTTATTTGTTTGTTTTTTTACCCAAAGAATGAACATTCTTTGATTGTTTGGTTGATTTCTGTTTTCTTTCAAGGTTTATTTAGTTTATTGGTTGTGTTAGTACCCTTTCATTCCTTTTCCTTTTTTTTTGTTTTCTCACCGCGGTCCAGTGCCGTGTGGGATGCCACACAACTATATTTGAGCCATGTACAACTCCACATGGCTCAAATGTAGTTGTGTTGAAGTCCACACAGCGGCAGACCGGGCTGGGTGGGTCACACAACTCCTTGAGCCATGGAGGGTTGTACACCGCTCAAATTCAACCATGTGGCATGCCACACAGCCCTATTCAAACCATGTGAAGGCTCAATGAGCCGTGAATTTAACATTTACCTTTTTCTATATTTTCAACATATGTAATGCAATCAAGGATCTTAGAATAGCATATCTTATTTTTCCTTGATGTTTCAATCATTTGATTTTTTACTTTAAACCATCCATGCTCATCCTCCCCAAGTGATTTTTCAATGAATCTGAATCCACAATTCCCATCACCAACCTGATCTCAAACCTCCCCCAAGAAATTAAGTAAGTTGTCAGCTATTTGATTAAGGTAATTCAATTTTTGTTCCTACAATCAAAAGTTACTTAGCCAAAATTCAAATCTCATTAAAGAAACTTATACTCACCAAAGATGAGCTTCTGTTTGACTCCTCCATTTCTTCTTCTTCCTTCAAAAAGGATTCTGATTCCAAATAAAGCAACCCTAATTCACTTTCAGCCTCTTCCTCTGAACTATGAAATTCAGATGAAGAGCCTTGCTTGAATTACAGAAATAATTTTCCCATCAGTTCATTCAACCATATAAATGAACACTAAAAATAAACAACTTAGTATCTTTGGTGTTTTGGTCCCCTTTAAACCCTTTTTTCCCTCTTAAGTTCTCTTTCAATTTTTTCAAATTTTGAAATTTCACAACAAGCAGCTTTCAATTTTGGTCAACTGTGGCTGGAGCGTAAGAACTTTGGCGCAATCCTTTGCTTGGAAATAAAAGTTTCTTTATAATTGACTACAGACTTCAAAATCTCCAATCTAACTGGTTGAGGTTGTCCCATAAGCCTGGAATTCAACTTTTTGAACAATTGGGATTTTTTGAACACTGGACCTGTATCATTCTTTTAAAAAGTCATACAATAATTAATATTTCAATCCTATAATTGGTACCCTTCCAAAACCCCAAAAAGACTTCTTAATTTGCTGGAAGGGTCATAGTCTAACCTCCACTGAGGATGAACATCCTCAGGAAAAACAGAGCCTCTTGATGCTAGTTTTCACCTGAAATGTGGGAACACGGAAAGCCCATTGTTTTTGAATAAGACTTTGAGCACACCTTTCCATAATGGTTGTGCTTTAACTTCTCAAATTGTCTTCCAATGAGTTTAATTGCCTCAATTGAAAATTTGTAACCCAAAGGGAAAAGGTTTTCTGGAAGAACAGTTCCTAACTTTATTTGAGAGTTTTTAAGTGACACATGCACTAATTTGATTTGGCTTTAAATGGTTCCTTCAAGGTGTTTCCACACATCCAAAATGTTCCCCAAAGATACCACAAGTGATTGTCTGAAATTAGAATGGCCCCCTTCTACCCAAGACGTTGTTTTATTTTCAAATTCTGGGATTACACAAGTCCACGCTGTTACAAAATCTCTTTGATAGGGATAAATTTCTTTTCCATATACTCAAGCACATCCTCACAGTCTTTCAAGAAAAACTTTATAGAAATTTCAACATCAGCATTCCCAGCAGAGATTAACACAAGAAGAAATAAATAGGCATACTCTGAGTTCCGCATCATTGAATTCTGCCCCCCCCTTTGTTTTAGAGGCCCCATACTTTGCCCACAGATTCATAAAAATTTGACATCCTTCAATGCCATTACTGAAACAAACTTTTAAACTTACTTGAATATTTTTAGACAAGTTTCAGGAGCACAACTTTGTACATGACTCAGGGAAACTATGTTCTATAGCATGAATCAGAGCTTTTTCAAGGTAAATCAAAAGACTTTGGGAATACTCTAAGGATCATAAGAAAACTAATTTAATGCATTCAATTCCCAACTGTAGAACTCATAAGTTCCTTTTTTTTATAAAAAAAGCCTTTGTAAAAGTTTTATTGTTGTTTTTAATTCCTACAACATTCAATAAAGGGATATTGTACATATTTGTTTTATAAGTACAATCCAACAATGAAATATGATGATATTTGTTGAAAATTTTTATAGAATTTGGATGAGCCAAGGAAAGGGCCTATAAGTGACTCTCTCCACCAAATTTTGAACCGGAAACACACTTGTATTCCTGGAGCATTTCCAATAGAATGTCCATAACACCTTTCCCTTCCAGTTCTGCTTGCTTTACCTTCCACTTAGTGTTATAGATTGTTCTATTGTCAATGTATTCTCCTCTATCAATCTTGCTGAATTTCCTTTTAAGCTGAACCTTATTGAGCCCATCTTTCATGCCTTCCTCAAGTAGATCCAAGGCTTTCCCAGAGATTCTCCTCAGTTGAGGATGCACTGAGGGGTTTTCAGATTAGTTGATGGTTTTGTAGGCCATTTCTAATGGAGAGATGCCACATTGGATCTGCTACTGTCCAAATTGCATGGATCATGAATTGGCAACCAAACTTCCATGTGTGAGTTTTCCTTTTCTGTTTGGTGAGGAATTGCCCTTCATATACCTCAAATCTGTCACATGCTAGATCCACATATTTGTCCTTCTTTGAATTGAATGTTTTCAATTCTTAGCCATGCATGGCTACCCATTGTTGACAATAAATCTTGGATTCTTTCCTATAAGACAAGGCTCTTGCAGGCGGAGGGTCAAGCGGTTCTGGAACCCGTTAGTTTCATGGTTACCCCCTGGATGGTTACATTAGTATTTATCAAGCCAAATAATTCTCAGTCAAATTAAATATGAAATGTGACCCACAACATTTAGTCTACTCCAGTTGTGAAGAAAATCTTGTTCCTCAATTGTGACCCTAGATGAGGATGCAATTGGGGCTTCCAATTTCTTCTTTTCCAACTACCTACCCAAATTCCTATATTCTAGCAAAGCTTTGTTAACCACACTTTTAATTAAGTCCTTCAAAATAGCCATTTTGAAACCGGAGGGGCTTGGGCTTGCCACTGTTCCCATAAAACAAAAAAATTCAATGGAAATTTAGTATTCAAGTCAATTTTCAATCCAACAACTCCAAACATTTGCTCACTTTTTGGTTGAGAAAAATAAACTTATCCAACACACGTGTGTTGTGTTTGTATGCATTTTTTGAAAAGAATTTGTTTTGCCAATAGGCAGAGTGTTTGGTTCCAAAGTTTCTTTTTTTGGTCCAATAATAGTACCACATAGTATGCCACATCCCCAAATTTGGGTTTATGGCACTAAAATGTGGTCCAGGGGTGCCTAGGTACCCTGAATCCTCCCTCAAATGCCCCATTTGGGGCTATTTTCCCCCAAATTGGCCTTCAAAACAGGTGAAACCGCTTTGAGTAATTGCAACTTGAAGAGGGTTGCAATTGGGGATTTGAAACCCCCCGGGGGATGCTCAAGTTGTGAGAAACTTTCCTTGAGCCTTGTTGAGCCATGAATTGCCATTGGCAACCCCAAGGTTGGGAATTTAACATTGGCCAAATCAAAAAAACCAAATTTCTCATTGGACTTTTGCTTCCTTTTATTTGACTTTTGAATTATTTTTTTTGGTGATTGAAGCTCTCACAAATTTGAGAAAAAATTGATAGAAAATTTAAATATTCTTTTCAGAATTTTTGGATGGATTCTTTCACCTTAAAAAATTCATTCAAAAAAAAATGAAAAAATGAAAAAACCAAATTTCTCATTGGACTTTTGGATCCTTTTATTTACCTTTTTAATTTTGTTTTTTTTGGTGATTCAAGCTTTTATAAATTTTAAAAAACTATCTAACAGATTATTAATATTTTTTAAAATTTTTTGGATGTATTCTGGGCCTTTAAAAATTGAATCCAATATAAAAACACTTCAAATTAACACATCCAGAGAATTTTTCTGACTGCTTGGAAAATTTTTTACCCCTCAAATCATATATGACAATGAAAATAATTCAAAAGAAAAGGGTTTTCTCTCTTTAATTATTGTTTTTTGATTTTCTTTTTGGAAAGAAATAATGATGATAAAAAATATTTGAAGCTGCAGATTTGAAGAAAGTCCCTGAAGCTTTCCAAAAATAATTTTTTGGTACTTTTTGAGGCACTATTTGTGTCTCAAAAAACAAACCAAAAAAGAATCATAATAAACCCCTTTTGGTTTCTGGTAACCTTCTTTGAGCCCTTTCACATGCAGAAATTCAATATGAATCCAAAGTTTTTCCTGGGAAATCCACCCATTTTGGAGCGCTCCAATTGTCTGATAAACCACCACCTTGATCCCTTCCACCCTCTCATCACCCCCCACCACGCCCCCATCACCACACCACACCACACCACACCACACCACACCACACCACACCACACCACACCACACCACACCACACCACACCACACCACACCACACCACACCACACCACACCACACCACACCACACCACACCACACCACACCACACCACACCACACCACACCACACCACACCACACCACACCACACCACACCACACCACACCACACCACATCACACCACACTACACCACCCATCAACACACCACACTCACCAAACCACAAACCACTCATCATCCATCAACACTCCTCAATAGAAAAAAACTCAACACTCCAGATACTTCCAAAAAAATCTTTTCCCTCTTATATGAAGTCTCTGAATACCTTTGTTACCTCAATTTCTGCTCAATATATTTCTCAACTATCAACTCCTATCTTCACTTCATTTTTTACAAAGAAAATCTCTTTTTGAAATGGCTCAAGAAAACATCCACCCACTTTTAAGAACTGTTCCACCAGGCCCATCCTCAATTATCTAATCTAATCAAGATATTGATTAAAATCCGTGTGATAATTCTTCATCTAATCAAACTCCTGATTAAAACCCTCTGGCCCCTCCTCCTAAGCTATCACATAATCAAAAGAAGGAGCCGGCTGAGGCTATCCAATCATGGATAAAGTCCCATGGATCTGCCATATCTACCAGAGTATCCAATTGCAAGAAATATACCCAAATTTATCCATGTGATAAATCTGGGGAATATAAAGCCAGCAAAGATACCAACAAGTTGAAAAAATCAAGAAAGACCAATAGCCCTTTCAGATTATCAGGAAATTTTCCCAAAAGATTGGGTGTCTGGTTGGTAAAGGTTATATGTCCCAATCACAAAACTCCACCTTCCAATGGTCCTTCCACTCATCATGTCCGCAGAAGAACTCAAGGGAAGAAACAGGAGATGGTTGAAAATTTCACCAAAGCTGGAGTTACCCCCTTAAAAATTCTAAACTCTCTTATACAAAACTCATCATCTCCTATCCATAAAAATCTGAATACCATTTACAACAAAAGATCACAAATAAAAAAAAGATGAACTTGATGGAAAAAATGCCATTGAAGAACTCATACTGGAACTAAGTAATTCTTCTTTTTTCTACAAAATGAACAATGTGGATGGTCAAATCACTTCTTTATTCATTTCACACCCTGCTTACATGAAACTTCTCAATCTTTTCACTACTCTTATAATAATGGAATTTAAATACAAAACAAAAAAGTTTGGAATTACCCTTCTTCATACTCCTGGGGTAAACAATTGTTCAAGAATTTTCTCAGTTTCCTTCTGTTTTTTATCAAAAGATAAAAAAGAGAAATATTAATGGGAACTTACTCAACTTCTAGATATTTTAGAAGATCAAGAACCCAGTCCAATTATTACATACAAATAAAAAGCACTTGGTAATTTAATTGAAAGAGTTTTCCCTTCCTTTCAGCATATTCTCTGTCTCTGGCAAATTTTCAAAAATATTCAAACCCATTGCAGGAAGCACTTCAAATCAAAAGATGAATGGAAGATTTTCCAGAAAAAATGGCATCATTTGGTCAATTCAAAATCTGAATCAAGCTATCAGGAAAACTTCACAAAAATTTGTCTTGTCTGAAATTATCCCACTTCTGAATACATTATTGAGAATTTTATTCCTCTAAAAAGAAAATTTTTCTCCTATTTGGAAAACAAACACTATCACCTTGGAAATAAAAGTAACTCCAATATAGAAGGACTACACTCCTACGTCAAAAATTTTATCAATTCATCTATCTCCTACATCTAAAATTTCATCAATTCATCTATTAGCTCTTTTTCTAATTTAGTTCAAAAGATTTACAATTCCATTGCCATAAAAAAAATTAGAGATCTATTGAAGCCTCTCAGAAAAAATTCAAGAATCTCATTGGTTTAACTCACTGTGTGGATAATCTCTCTGGAGAAATCAGCAACCATCCCCTCAAAAACCTTCATTCATTTCATCAAGTTCCTGATTCTTCCACCACTTTCACCAACTTTGATTAATTTTCTTACATGGGTATAAAATTTATTCACAAAGTGAAATTGACTATCAGAAAGGGTGAACTCTTCCCACTTGAAGATTTTCATCCTTGCAGCATGTAAAAGCCTCCTTATCAGTAATTTTTTTAAATTTTCTTTTTGGGTTAAACCTCAATTTAATAATCTTCTGATTAATTTTGATTTTCCTTTCTACAGTTAACTCTGAACCCAGAGTCAACTGAAGAATCACAAACCATTGAATTTCCATCCAAAATAAGTAATGAAAAAATATATCTCACTGAAATATTTGAAAAATTCTTCAGTTTGCCACATGGAGAACAGCAATATTATCTTGTTTGAAGCAAGAATTTATACAGCAGAAGATATCAACTTACTTTGATTCAAGAGCTCAATTCCACTAAAAGATCCAAATTAAGAGGAAGAATCAAAGGAGAAACCAATAAGCTCATGAATATCCCTCAGTCCTTAAGTAAAAGAGATCCACCTGGTTTTAATAATTTAGAAGAATGAAAGAGGGGAGGAGCTCCAAAAAAGAAATTCATAGCAAATTCAAAGGTCATTCACCATTTTTTGAAAAAAAAATATATATATTACCTCTCATAATTAATATTTTTTTTCTATTTTTGCAGGTTTCATTAAAGTGGAAGGCCATAAAGGGGAAGGGAAACAAAAAAAAGAACAAGGACTCAGAGGAAGAGGTGATTTTATATCTATACTTATTTTTTCTGCAATGGATTTTTTTTAATGATTCCTTGTTGTTTTTTTAACATAGGATAATTTTCTGACTGAAGAGGAATTTTCAGAAGATGAAAAGGTTCCAGATTTGGATGAAGGGGAAGATTCAGCCAATGAAGAGCTGCCAGATTTGAATTTTATTAAGGTTGTGAGCTTTTCTTTGCTTTTATTTTTTGTTGATTTTTTCAATATTATTTTTAATTAACTTTTTCATTAAAACTTTCATCAGAGGTATGGAACCATTGTGAATACACCAGTTGCTTCTCCTGAATACAATCCTGTTACATAAATCAAGAGAGAAAAGGTATCCAATGAAGGCAATGATGCTCCTAAACATCCTCCTTGGAGGAAGTTATTAGCACAAAAAGCAACAAAAATGATTCATAAAGTGATTAAATTTGATATTTTCTCTTTTTTTAGATTTTTCTGATTTTTTTTGGGTTTTTGCTCTAGGTTTCCTGCAAATTATTTTATTCTTCTTCTGGAATCTTTGACCAAGTATCAATTGAAAAAGTGATTTTTATCTTTAGAACATACTTTATTTTATAAATAATTCTGATTTTTTGGTTTGAGTACCCATAAAAAGATTTTTTTCCCCCAAAAACCCCATTCCATCTGTATCATATGTCCAAGATGTCATTGGGGATGGGAACTGGGGCTTTAGAGCAGCAGCCATTTCTTTGGGTAGGAACTCATAAGACTGGATTGAAATCAGGAAAGAAAGGTTGAAAGAGCTTTATTCAAACCCAATCTTCAAGGATTCAAGACTACTGTGTGAAATCTGGGTTGAAAATTTCCAAGAAGCAAGGAGGAAACTGAACCACCTTTCTGGCCCAGCTTCCATAAATCTTTGG
This sequence comes from Puccinia polysora, assembly GCA_025617555.3. NCBI lineage: Eukaryota > Fungi > Basidiomycota > Pucciniomycetes > Pucciniales > Pucciniaceae > Puccinia > Puccinia polysora. Next base: position 27,706,079 of record CM062641.1, on the reverse strand, counting down.
ATGGAATTTACATGCCACAGTTTCCTTCTGGCTGAAACATAAAATTTCCCAGTGGTTCTGTTTTCTTCTTTAATTCCTTACACTTATCTTTGCCTGAATTCCCCTTCCTCTGAAAATTCCAAATATTCTCCTATTTGATCCATTCCTTTAGAAGATTTCAAACATATAGTCTCATTCTAGGTCAAGTCTGATCATTGGCCTGCTCCTGGATTAGATCCGCTTTGGAAAAGCTTTGTGACAAAGGATTCAGAATCTTGGAAAACCACTATTCAGAAAAATTAAGAGCTTGGTGATGAAATTTTTTTCCCTCCAAGAAAATCCAGCAAAAACATAAAAAAAAGCATAGTTGAATAAACTTTGATATGTATTCAAATTGTTTCTTTATTTTTTGATTTTTTGAATTAATTTTTTAAGGTGTATACATACATCCACAAGATCTGTAAAAATTATTAAGAATATAATTTTTTTCAAAAATTTCTGAAAGCTTGAATCAACAAAATAAAATTATAATTTAAAAGGCAAACAAAAGGATCCAAAAATCCAATTAGGAATATAGTTTTTTTGATTATTTTGATTTTTTGAATGAATTTTTTAAGGTAAAATAAAACATCAAAAAAATCTGAAAATATATTGGAAATATCTTTGATAAGTGTTTTGAATTTGAGATAGCTTGAATAAACAAAAAAAGAAGTAATTAAAATAGCAAATAAAAGGATTCAAAATTCCAATGAGAAATTTAGTTTTTTTAATTTTTTATAATGAATTCTTTGAGGTAAAGGAATCCATCCAAAAATTCTGAGAAGAATATTAGAATTCTATTAGGATTTTTTCTAAAATTTCTGAGAGCTTCAATCACCAAAAAAATTATATTTCAAAAGTCAAATAAAAGGATGCAAAAGTACAATGAGACATTTGATGTTTTATTTTTTTTATTTTTTTTATTTTTTTATTTTTTTATTTTTTTATTTTTTTGTATTTTTTTATTTTTTTGTATTTTTTTATTTTTTTTATTTTTTTTTTTGAGTGAATTTTTTATGGTAAAAGAATACATCACAAAACTGCAAAAGATAAATGAAAAAGCTCTTTGAATCTTTTTTAATCTTATTAGAGATGAAATAAACTAAAAAAATGATTTAAAAGTCAAAAATAAAAATTGAAAACACCATTGAGAAATTTGTTTTTGTGAATTTTTTTAATTTTTTTATTACATTTTTGAAGGGGTTCTAATGCCTCCAAAATTATGAAAGATTTAGATGCATTTTTTATGAAGCAAATCTACCAGGCTTCAGTTCCAGAATTAAAAAAAAATTAATTCTTAAAAAAACGTGGAATAAAGTATTTTTCCATGTAGCAGCAATGGTGTGCAATAGCATGCCAATGTCAAATTCTGTGATTTAATGGATTGCACCCATGAGAGAATTAATGCCCTGAATTTATTTGAATATTTTTTATTTTTTTGAGCTCTCAGATTCTTTTTAATTTTTAATTATTTTTTTGCTTTTGAGGAGGGGCTAATCCCATTTCTGGAAAACTCATTCAAATTTTGAAATGAAATAAAGTAATTTTGTGAAAAAAATGACTTGATCTGATGAATGATTTTACACCTTCAAAAAAATAAAAAATCAAATTTAATGAAAAATAAAATTTACAGAATGACTGGGCAAAAAAATCTGAAAAACTTTGAGCAGAGTCTTTTTTTTGATTTCCCAGCCAGAGATTCATCTATCTTCAAAAATAAAGGGTAAAAAGTTTTTAATCTCTTTCATGATTTTTTTAATTCAAGGTCTTTTAATTTCAATTTAATTCATTTCTTTCAGAATTTATAATTTTGAATGAAATTTTAATTGCTCTAATTAAATATGGCATGTACTCTGAGGTTGGTTGTGTGCTCAAATCAGTGGTTTTTTTTATTTTTTATTTTTAAAAAAACCATGTTTTGTGGGTGTTAAAAGCTGCATGGAAGTTAGTGAACCACTGATTTTCATGTGGTTGACTGATGGGGGTTTTCTATCAACTTGGCCATGGATGCTTTCTGTTGAGATAACTGATCTCTGAACTCCCTTGATCCAGACACAAAACAGTGCAGCTACTCCAATTCCACCATCCCACGACTGCTCTATCATCATTACCGCGTGGTCTTTGCCTCTTGATTCCACCTGAACAGCTCCTCATCTCCTCACTCCACTTCTCCAATCTCTCTCATTCCGCCAACCCATACTTCACCATTTCATTCATTCAACACCTCTACTCAGCTTCTTTCATTCAAATTTGTTCTTCCTTACTTTTCTCCCTTTGTTCCCTCAACCTTACTCTCACTCAACCAAATATCTCCTCCTTGATCCGCCAAATACCTCAACCTTTTTCAATCAGTTATCTTCCTTTCTGTCTAGTTGTGAGATCTCACGTTTGCACTCTTCCCAGTTGTTCATTCTCAAATTCATGTTTCTGATCCATGTTCTGCAGTCTGCTGGTCCTATTTTGAATTCAATTCATTTCATTCTTCATGGTTAAAAGCCAAAAGTCCACCAACTCAACCAACTAGGAAACAAAATGAACACCCCAGGACCAGCAGATTCTAATTCATCTCTCATGAAAACCTTGACAGACTCCATTCCTAATCTCACCAAAAGCAATTTCTCCCTATGGTGGTCAAAAATCCTCACAATCTTCTCTCTCAAAGGAATTGCTCAATGGCTCTCATCAAACAAACCAGAAAAATGCCCGGTTGAAGTCAACCTTGAGATAGTTGGATATATCCTGGCCAAACTAGACAACAAGACCTATGTGAATTGCGTCAAAGAACACCATCTCTCCAATGGCATCAATCTATGGAACTTGATAAACAAATTTTTTGCCTCCTCCCAGACTGCTAATCAATCTAGGTTCTTCTTCAACTTCCTCAATCTCCAATTTGACCCCAGAAAAATTGAGAAATTCATCACAGAAGCCAAATTGTGTCTGATGCAAATATCCAAAATTGGCATCAAGATGGACAACAAAATTGTAGCCTATCTCCTTCTGCAAAAGTTCCCTCCACAATTGGAACACCTGAAAACCAAAATAACTCACTCCCTGGGAGAAAGAAAGATAGATGGAGACCTGGTCCTAAGACATCCCAACCAAGTTAAGCAAAAATTTTCCTCAGGCTCTCAAGCCTCTGCCATGACTATGCAACAAAATCTCCTGAGGTGCAAGGCAAACTGGCACAACCCACAAGCCAACCACCCCAAGGAGCAATGTTTCTGGTTATTTCCCCATCTGAGGCCCAATCCTTTGATGCAATCCGCTTCCTCCACCAAAATCAATCCTTTCAGCACCAATACTACCGCATCTGCTCATCTTTCCTTCACATTTGCCATGACCCATTCACACCATCTTAACCAAAATCAAATAATTCTTGACTCCGGCGCCTCTCAGAGTATGTTCAACCATCCTCAATTCTTTGAAAACCTTAGGGAAGATAGTACTGTCATCCAGACTGGCAAACTTGGCTCCTTCATAGTATCTTTGGGACAAGGGAATGCAACCCTTATCACCTCCAACTCTGAAATCAACCTCAAAAACTCCCTTTTTGTCCCCAACATAGTCGTGAACCTGATTTCCCTGGGTCAACTCATTCTTGGAGGCTGTTCCCTGCACTCACAGCAGCCAATAAGTTTGTGATCACCTTCAACTCCGCAACCATCCTAGAAGGGTACATTGAAGAGAATCTCATGTTCATCAAGGAGTCCACCAATCCAATCACTCCTACTGCTCACTGCTTCACTTCCTTTTCCACTCTCCATAAAAGATTTGGCCACTCCCACTCCAACTCAGTCAAGCTTATTGCTAGAGAATTCTCAAAATTAAAGTGGGCAATCTAAAATGCATCTTGTGTGCTTGAGGAAAAATCCACAAAACCCCCTTCAAAGGAACCTTTCCCAAAAGCAAGGCCAAATTTTTCAAAATCCATGCCAATCTCTGTGGCCCAATTTCTCCTCCGTCCAAATCTGGTAACAGATTCTTTCTGGTCCTCACCGACAACTTCTCCCTCTTCAAAACCTGCCTGCCCATCAAATTCAAATCCAATGCTGCCAACAAAATCATCAAATTCATTCAACTCTACTCCAATCAATTCAACAAAGAACTGAAAAGATTCCACTCCAATAATGGTGGAGAATTTCTCAACAATCAACTGACCTTGTTCTTCTCCAAAAATGGCATCCTCCATACCACCTCTGAACCCTACAGGCCCCAATATAAACCTGTCGCCAAAAGCGCCAACCATAACCTAATTGAAGCCGCAAGGACCATAATGCTCAACATGACACGGTGTGGAATTTGGTGTTGCATGCATTCCTGCGACACCCAGACGTATACAAATATTTGCAACATGTAACAGCCGCGCGGGCAGAAAAATACAATGCGACACACTTTTGGACGTTGAGCTGTCGCATCAACCACCTGTCACAACATGCCGCTCCAAGGCACTTATAATAATTGGTAGTCTTGGAATCAAACTGATCATCTAGTTGTGCGCACCTACCTGTTTACCACCTTTTTGCTATGAACCAAAGGATGATTCTATGTACCTGTTCAAGCTGCATTCTTTTCAGCTTCACCAATTCCAATGGAGAGAGTGTCCAAGGCCAACTTGTATCAAGACAAAACCAACTCAAACATGCCAAAGTTGATCACAAAAAAAATCTGCAAGATCTTTTTACCTCTCACCCGCAAAGAAATTCCAATGAAGAATCATCTTCAACATCCTCAAGTGATGGTTCAAGCAGAAGTTATTCATCAGAATCTTTTCCTTTAGGTGAAACATCTTCAAGTGGTAAGCTAAACTAAATCAATTATAATGTACAAGTTCTTAAATTAATTTAATGTGGCTCAACCATTCATTATTATTTTACAGCCCCAATCCTTGTTTTAATTTTTATTGCGTGGCTTCATTTGTTTTGTGGATTAAGTATTAAAAATTTTCAAAAAGCTCGGCAATTTATTATTTCAATCATAAAGAAGTGCAAGGAAGAGCAAAATTATACTGAAGAACATATCCCTAAAGATATCACAACAATAATGAAAAAGCTTGATGTTTCCCCTATGATCAAAACATATGTCTGCTGCCTGACATGCTTTTTACTTTATTATCCACCTGATGTACCTGAAAAATGCCGATACAGAGAAACTCCAAGAGCTTGAGAATGTGGAACACCTCTACTTCAAACAAACTCGAGAGTATGGAAATATGGTGATATTGGTCCAACTCAAAAAGTCCCAAGCCAGTATAAAAAAATGTCAATTGCCCACAGTCCAGCTCCCATATCTCTCTATGCAACACAGCCCCTCATCAAATGGCTCTCCTGGTTCCTTGGAAATGAAGATACTGAGCAGGACATTCTTGACTGGTCAAACAGATTGAATAATGATTGATCATCGGACTTGATTGATATTCAACAAGGTCAAGCTTGGAAGGAAATGAGATGGCCTACTGATTCAAACGAGCTCAACCCAATCAATTTATTGTTTTCACTTTTCATTGACTGGTTCAATCCGCAAGGAAATAAACTTGCCGGAAACAGCAATCACTTGGCTTGATTTTGATGAACTGCCTCAAGCTACCACTTTCAAAGCAAAACTTGATATGCAACACTTACATTGCAGGAATTACTCCTGGGCCAAATTCCCCATCAATGATAACAATCAATCACTGCCTAAAACCGCTTGTCAATGACCTGCTTCACTTTGAGAAAGGAATAACAATCAAAACAAATCAATTCCCTGAAGGTCGATTGGTTCAAGTGCAATTGCTTCCTTTACTTGGAGATATTTTTGGGGTACATAAAGTAGCTGGCTATGCATCTCATAGTGCTAACTTCTTTTGTTCTTGGTGCAAATCGATGAAGGAAAACTTGCAAGATCTAAAGCTTGGCAAGCCTCGGTTGTCTCAAGAAACAATGCAAGAATCTTTAAAATGGAAAAGTTTGAATACCCTCAGTCGACAAGAAGATCATCTCCGTAAAACTGGTGTGCGATGGTCGGATTTAAATCGACTTCCCTATCGCAATATTGTCCACCATGTTCCTTTGGGAATGATGCACAATTGGTTAGAGGGAATATTGCAGCATCACTTCCGAATCAGATGGGGCTTTGATACATGGTTGGTTCAGAACCAAAAGAGGAAACACACAGAAAAAAACTCCTTACCAAACAAGTATCCCAAAGTACAAGATGATAGTTCCAACATGAGCATTGAAAGTGACAATAGCTCCGAAGAGTCCAAGTTTGAATGCAACAATTTCAATCTTGAAACCGGATTGTTCTCAGAACAACAAATCAAGCATTTTAAAGAAATCCAAGAAGCCATTATATTACCGTCTCAGTTGGAACAACCTCCTCAGCCCCTGGGTGATCGTAAAGCTGGAAAGTGGAAAGCCAATCACTGGCATTGCTTATTTGAATACATCATTCCGTTGGTTGTCACAGAAATGTTTGTTGAAAACCCTTCTTGACTGAAGTCAAATTCCATGAAGGGACTTGTCCTAACAAATGTTGGGGCTATTTGCCGCTGCACTAGTGTAGCTTGTGCAAAATCAATAACACCAAGAGATCCTCAAATATTTGAAACCTACTATCATTGCTATAATGAAACATCAAAAAAGATATTTCCAGATTTGAACATCCGACCAAATCATCATTATGCCCTCCACATTCCTGAACAAATCAAAAGATGGGGTCCGCTTAACCAGGTGGCTGAATTCAGTGGCGAAAAATTAATAGGTTTCCTGCAGAAGATCAAAACAAATACAAAAATAAGTAAGCAAGTTTTCAAATCCTCATAAAGATATCAAACTAACAAAATTTATCAACAGAGGAAATGGATCAGACAATGCTCCGGAAGGCATGTGCCCTGCAACGATTAACTCAACAATACAACAAAGCTACTGGGCCTTTGAATATCAGTCTTGAGAACTCAGGAAACTCAATGACACTTCCGGAGGGTGACTATACAATGATCCTGAAAAATATACAAATGAGGGAAAATTTGGTCCGCCACTACCGTGATTTGCCGCATCCAAACAATGCACATGTACTCCTGAACTATGGCACTCCAAAAAAATCTTGGAAATGGATAGGAAAAGATGGCTTGGAAAAGAAAGTCTCCAAAGATGAGCCAAATAACTGTATTGTTTACCAATACCAAGGCAGGAACGAGATTGGACTCGTTTGAAAAATTTATCTGATTGAGGTTTCTCACAAGAAGATGCATCCACAATTCTTTGTTGAACCAATTGAGCAGAAATATTCAAAATGTCATGACTCAGTAGATGCTAACTTCCGTTCAATCCTTTCATTGTTCAAGACCATCCTTGGCCAACTTGGTGGTAAGCCTTGGGTTATTGAACAAGAATCAATTAAATTTCTTTGTGCTTACCGAATGTTACCACCACACACCTTTGGAATTGAAAATAATGGCATAATTTTCCGCCCATTAGATCATACAAGTCTCCCGCATTCCAATTTGTCTCTTTAATCCATCTGATGTATTTTCTTATGTCTATTAAAACCTATGCTTTCCTTCTTGCAAAAAGCAAGCAATGGTCAAACAAGTCAGAATTCAATCCAATTTCATCACCTACAGGCCCAAGAGCCCATTAGAGAAAACATTGAGTCGGAAAAATAACCAAATGGAAGATTGAGTGGGGATTTTTTCAAACAGTAGACAGAATGGGGATTTTTTTGAAAAGTAGCCAGAGTGGGGAACTTTTCAAATTGTAGACAGAGTGGGTTTTTTTTCAAACTGTAGACTGAGTGGGGATTTTTTCAAACCGTAGACAGAATAGGCAGTTCTTTGGGTGTGTAGGAAATGAGAAAGAATGAAATCAACATGATATTCTAATTTTCTAGCAAGAGAAAAATCAATTGTCATCATTTGTTGATGGTTCATTGTCTGAAGAATCACTTTTGCCCTCATCATACAAGTCTCCGAAATCACCCTGGTCAAGGAAGAGATCCTCAGGAACTTCCTCTTCTTCAACAAAATCTTCATCAATTTCAATAGCATTTTCTTCTGTTTCTTGCTCCTCACTGCTTGAATCAGATTTGTTACCATGAAGAACGTCCAATCCATAGGGCTCCAGTAAGACATCTCGGTACTTTTCAGTGAAAGCTCCATCCGACAGCTTTTCATCAGGCACACGAGTAGGTAAGAGGGAGAGTTTAGAATCTTGGAGAAAGGCAACTGAAGTTGAATCCGGAATGATTTGCTTATCAGCAGCGCTTAACGCTTTGTACCAACCTTGGTGGTAAAAGTCCAATGGTAAGTTACTTGGTGCCTTGGTGAATTCTGAAGGGATGGGTACTCGAGGGAGCTTGCGAACTCGTTTCCGGCCTTGCTTTCCAGAGATTTGATTGGCCTTGATCATTTCCACATCCAGGCGCCTAAAAAACTTGTTAGCATTGTTTGAACGATATCCTAAGGTCTTGATCATGTAAATGTTGTGTTCAGGGTTGAATTCATCATTGCTGTGTGCCAATGTTTCCTTGATGATGTTAGTATATCTCTTGGGAAAGTTATTTTTGATTGCATATTCATATCAGCTGTTGCGTAGCTGCACCAAGAATTAATGAATGAAAAATGAGGATTAAGACCATTTTCTGACTAGTGAATAATATTGAATGGCTTACACGCTCTTGATTTTTTTGTATATTTTTCTTTGATTCATCCTTTTTATGCTTACCGGCCTCTTTCAGCTCTTTCTTGAATTGACTTTCCATGACATAATGGACGTAATGATTGTAAGCTGAGGCTAATAAGGATACTTTGCTGATGCTGGCAAGGTTTATGTTCATATATTGATAGGCTCCGCTTGCGCACAGTTGTCAAAATGTATTGAGTGCTGTAATTTGGCAGGCAGAGTTGAAGAGGGAGTCATGTGACTCCTCAAGGTTTGGTCCCCAAATGCAAATACCTACTTTGGCAAAAATTGCATGGACATAGAGTACATGCATCTTGTCAATATTTGCTAGGCCACGTCCAAGTTTGAATCGTCCTGCTCGACCATTTCTCAAAGAGATAATGTTGTCTTGCGCAATTAAATTGGGTGAACTGGGGTCAGAGACAGCTGCTTCCACCTCAGGAACCAAGTTGAATTTGTTGTGGAATTCTCTGGCAAGGCCAGGATTGACCTTTGCTGGAACCAAATTCTGTTCAAAGAGGCCCCATAGCATTTGGATGTGAAGAAATAAAGCATCCTAATTGGATCAGAAAAACGAAGCAAAAGTAAGTTTCTCATCATAAGAAATGTTTTGGGGGTGAAAAAAACAAACCTTAACCCTCTGGAAATCCTTAGGCAACTCACTAGAAAGGAGCTGAGCTGGATGGCGCTTGCGGCTAGATGGAGATGGTGTTGTTTGAATACCTTGATTACTCTTTCTTGAACTCTTTAAAGAAGATGGTGCTTGTTGGGGTTTTACTGGGGGCTCAGACTTGGCTTGGGTTGCTCTGGCAGGGGTCATGGTCTTACTGCAAGTCTTTGAGTTAGAAGAGTCTTGTGTTATTTTGGAGCTTGATTGCAATTTGGGAGTGTGCTGTTGTCCACTAGCCAACAGGCCTTTGATTTGCTTTTGGAGGTTTTTAAGCACATTTTCAAGTTGGGATGCTTGTGCTTGCAGTTTGCGGTCTCTTTCTTCTTTGAGAGTCTGGACCTGTTTTGCTAAGGCTGCTTGAATCACGCCCTCAAAGTTGATTGGTTCATTTTGGAATGAAGGGTTCATTGTTTGATGAAGGGGGAAGTTGAAAGCAATAGTTTGATGTTGTTGGTCAAATGGTTGGTAGAAGTGATTGGAAAATGCACAAGTTATAATAAACAAAAGGAAGGGGGAGTGGAAAGTTTTTATTTATTATGATTAGGGGGTTAGTGGGGTCCTCATGATCTCACAATCATGATAAGTTCATCCAATGTTGGCTCTGTGTTTGAATTATATGCATATAACTATGCAAGTACAAAGAAAAGTCTGCACACCTGCGGTGCGACAGTTGCCAGTGGAGAGTCAATGTTGCATCACATTTCACACCAAATTTGCGCGCTATTTTTGGGAGAGTATGGGTGTCGCATCACATGATGCAACACTAAATTCCACACCGTGTGAAGATCCCTCTCACCATTTGGGATGAAATCATATCCAGCTGATGTCTCATCCTAAACCTCATTCCCTCCAAACTCAACAAAACCTCTCCATTTGAACTCTGGAAATCCTCAACTCCCAAGCTGTCCCTCATCAAAATTATTGGCTCTAAAACCATTGTGCTCAACCAACAACAGAGGCTATCCAAGTTTGCTGAAAAAGGGCTGGAGGAAATTTTGGTGGGATTTGATCTTGACTTGCATTTTTATCAAGTCTTCTGTCCCAAAGTTGGTGACGTCATCCGCTCAAAACACGTTAAAATCTTTGAGAAAACTCCATTCTCTTCCTCCTCTCCTCACCCCTCAAACTCTCCCTTTGATCCTCTTCTGTCTCTAAACAAAACGCTCACTGACGTTCTAAATTCTTCCACTCTTACAAATCCCTCCTCCTCCCACTCTCAATCTAATCAGAATTCAGAATCCTCTACCTCTGACCGTCCACCATCCCAACCCATCCAAGACAAGCATCCACCGTCCCCTTTATCTCACTCATCTGATTACACCTCCTCTGAATCTGACATCAAAGAGATAGCACAACAACTCACCAATCCATCCTCCTACACCCTGCGCAATAGGGCCAACCTCAAAACCCCAAGTCGCTATGGCTTCCTGGCTTGCATTGTTCCTAGAAACTATCCCAAGGTCCTTAAATCCCCCAATAAACCTCACTGGCTGGACTCAATGAAATTGGAGACCAAAGGGATTGAAAGCCATGATGTATGGGAGGGGTGCTACTCTTTTCCTCTTGGTAAATCCTCTCTCTCCACCACTTGGGTGTATTGCCTCAATGACAACCCCAGCATAAATGGAGTAATATATAAATCTTGTCTGTGCGTCCAGGGATTCAAACAACAGGAGTTCCTTGACTATGGCAAAACCTATGTGCCCACTGGCTTCATAACCACTCTCTTCACTCTCCTTGCTTACTCCTTTCATCACAAGCTGAAGACCATTTAGATGGACATCAAGTCCGCCTTCCTGCATGCCCCTCTCAAGGAAGAAACCTACATTGAGCAACCCAATGGCTATGACTGCAAATTCCCATACCTCAGACTCAAGAAAGCTCTTTGTGGTCTCAAACAAGCTCCCAAAAGCTGGTGTGACACTCTGAAACAATGGCTCCACTCCCAGAACTTCAAGTCATCCGTTTCCAATCCCTGCCTGTTCATCAACCACTCCAAATCTCTGTACGTTTTTGTCTACATTGGCAATCTTCTGATTGTGGGCAAATATGATGCCTTCAGGTCCAAGCTCAAGGACAGATTAAACATCTAAAATGAAGGGAAGCTGTCCAAAATCCTTGGAAATTACATTTTCACACACGGCAACAACCTTCTCCTTCAACAACCCAAACATATTTCCACCCCTTTCCAGGAGTTAGGCCTTAGCAAATCCAAACCCATCACCACTCCCATGAATCCTAATGTGAAACTATTCCCCGCCATGGAAAAAGATCACAGCAATTTCCTGCAACTCAACATCAACTTCCGCTCAGCAACAGGCTACTTGAACTTCATTGCCAGTCGCACCAGACCCAACCTTTCCTATGCCGTCTCTAGCCTATCTTGCTTCAACAATTGACCCAGAACATCCCACTGGGAGAAAGCCAAGCACGTCTGGAGATATGTCAACACTGCCCGTGAGATTGCTCTACGCCTGACATCCTCAGATTTCAAGTAAGAAATTGAGAGCTTCAGCGACTCCAATGGCGGAGATGACCCAATCAGCAGAAGAAGTCACACTGGCTTCATCATCATACTTTATGGGTGCCCCATTGCGTGGCATAGTAAGCTGCAGTCCTCCATTTCACTGTCCTCAACCAAAGGAGAGCTCAAGTCCTTGGTTCTTGCCACTCAAGAAAAAATTTGGATCCAAAATCTCATTCTCAATCTGAACCCCAACCTGAAATTAACTCACTGCGCCTACATTGATAACAAAGCCCTCCACAACCTGGTCAATCTGTACTCCCATCACAATGCGCTGAAACATGTTGACATACACATCAAATGGCTACAAGAGAAGAAAAATGAAGGAAATCTGTTAAACACTCTAATCAAATCCAGAGATAATCTTGCTGATTCACTTACCAAACCAGCTATAAAACCATCCGTGATAAAATTGACCTCCAAGCTTCTTCAATCTCCCTTCTAGACACAGTGGTGTGTTGAGATAACTGATCTCTGAGCTCCCTTGATCCAGACACAACACAGTGCAGCTACTCCAATTCCACAATCCCACGACTAATCTATCATCATTACTGCGTGGTCTTTGCCTGCTGATTCCACCTGTTCATCTCCTCATCTCCTCACTCCGCTTCTCCAATCTCTCTCATTCCGCCAACCCATACTTCACCATTTCATTTATTCAACACCTCTCCTCATCTTTTTTCATTCAACTTCCTTCTTCCTTACTATTCTCCCTTCCTTCCCTCAACCTTACTCTCACTCAACCAAATATCTCCTCCTTGATCTGCCAAATACCTCAACCTTTTTCAATCAGTTATCTTCCTTTCTGTCTAGTTGTGAGATCTCACGTTTGCACTCTTCCCAGTTTTTTCATTCTCAAATTCATCTTTCTGATCCCTGTTCTGCAGTCTGCTGGTCCTATTTTGAATTCATTTCATTTCATTCTTCACTTTCAAGTGAAGCTTCCAAGAGGGTTTTTTTTGAAGAAAAAAGTAATCTTTTAATTTATGTATCTACACTTGTTTATGTATAAATAACATGAAAAAAAATCTAAATAGATCATTATCCTGCTAGTATAGGGCCATTAATAGGCTTCATCTCTACACAGGACCAACAAAAACATTTTCAGGGATCAATTTTTTTTTGACATTTTTTGGCTGCAACAGCCTCTTGCATTGCTTGCTTGATGTGATGGACAGGCTCCAATTGGTTGACGGGCTTTTGAGATCAAATTTAATCCTTGCTTGCATCAAAAGAGTACTTAATTTGATTGAGAAATGGTTAGTAAGGATGCAATAATTCAATGGAGATTCAATTTGAAATCCTAAGGTTCTCTCTCATCTCCTCAAATTTCTTTCCATGGAAGATTTATGCCTTTTCCATTATTATTATTTCCTTTGGAGGGCGTTTTGATTCAAGGACACGCAAAAATAAGCAGAAATCATTGGCCTTTTTTCTATTTGAATTCAAGATTTCATAATAGGGTGTATCAAACTTAAGCAAACCAGCCATTTTTTGATGGTGGGTTTCAACCCAAATCTGCCATTACAATCAAAAAAACCCAGTGATTTCAGATCAGATCTGTCAAATTTAACATCAAATAAGTGGGGCTTTTTAGATAAAGTATATAAAGGCCTTCACCAGCTCAACCACGTGTCATTCCACATCATCACCACTTATTTCAGCCTCCAACCTCATTGGAACAATTCATCACTCTCATTGCTTCATTTCTATCCTCATCACTTCATCACTCTCATTGCTTCATCACTCTCATCACCTCATCACTCTCATTGCTTCATCAATCTCATCACTTTCTCACACATTATTTCTTTCATCACATCCATCCTCTTATTACTTCAATGTTTCATCCCTTACTCTTACTAGTTGGCCCCTGAGAGATCCTCCCCCTGCAAGTCCACTAAACAATCCAATGGACCAAAGCAAAAATCCCCCAGGAACTCAAAATCCAACAATACTCCCCCATCAGCTTCCAAAGGCTCAATTCAGCTCAAGAGAGCTGATCACATCATCCTGGTAAACTGGCTCAAAATTCCATCCAAATACAATGCTTGCTTTGGATCCAACAATGAAACAAAGTTGGAAAACCTCCTTCCTCTAAGTTTAATGGTTATCTCCTGATGACCAATGAAACAAGAATAAAACCAAAGGTAGTCTGGATATTTAATCCAAGCAGATGCAGGAGCAATTCAAGAACTATTGAACCAAGTACAAAAAATTCAACTCAATGACAATCTTGACTGCATTTGGTATCACAGACTCTGATAAAGCCAAGGGAATCAAATTGGTGGTTGATAAGCTGGACTCCATTTTTTTTGGGTTAAAATGGATGGCATCTTTGGAAAGAATTCTAATATCACCCCTTTAGCCAAGTTTGATGCCCAAAAATCAGATTCAGTTGATTCTGAGGACCTGGCTGTGGATGCTCAACCTAGAAATGATGATCCCAATGAAACCTATGAGTGGCCCCAATCCGATGTGGAGCAGTATATTCCAACAGAATCATCTCTAATCACGTCTAAATCAGCATTGATCAACAATTCAAAACCTTACTTGGACCCCTCACTTCCTTCTTTGGATTTCTCTCTTCCTGGGGTGGAAGAAATTAACAAATTGACCAATGAGGAGCAAGTGATTCCTGTATCACCACTAACATCATAATCTGCTCAAGTAAGGAACCAAGATCTTTTCTATTCTGTCTGGTTAATCATTACTGATTTAAATTTCAAAAAAAACAGGCTCATCCATTCCTGAATTGCCAAATAATAAAGCCAATGGGGACCCCACATACCCTTCAAATGAGAGCAATGATGCTCCCACACAAACCTCCTCTGCAAAGATAAATCAAAATACCTCCAATTCCATCAAGATCAACCCCAATAGCCATCAAAAGAGGAGAAACACTTCAAATTTTTCTGGCTTGAGGATATCATGGAGAAGTGAGATTCAAGTAAGAGAATTTTATTCTCCTTGCTTTTAAAATCAAGCTCATTCATATTCCCCTCCAAAAAACAGTGAAATCACAAAGTGAATCTGAAAAACTTCAATTTGAAAAGAATAAGTGGGATTATCAACTGGCTATGGATTTTCAAAAGCAGAAAGCTGAGAGTTTGGCTCATCAAAAAAAGTTGGATCCTGAGTGGCAAATGAAACAGGCTGAGCTGGAGTTTCAAAAAGAGGAAAAGGAGAATTATCAAGAGGAAAACCAACTCCAAAAGGAGAGGGAAAGTCTAGCCACAGAAAAAAGATAGTTTATTGGTAGCCATGGTATGTATTGGTAGCAGTAGAAATTTTGATGAAATAAAGGAAATTACTCAATTGCCTGGCTTTTAAAATATTTTCTTTGATAAAAATTTTAAAAATAAAATAAAAAAATCATTTACAACAATGGTTGAGCCTATTTTTAACCCTACCAATGAAAAAATGTTTTTTATTTTTATTGATATTTTTTGGTCTAGAATATATTTGACCACTTTTCAAGTCTTTGCAAGTTTTGATAGTTGTCTTGTTAATTTTCAAATTCATAGCCATCCTATTATGGGTGGCAGTATCCACTGCAGGAAAAGTGCACTGATTGTACTGGTTTGCTGCCCAAACCATTTTAACAATACCTTTTTCTTTAGAATCCATTCCAAATCCCAAGTCAGGGAAGACAAATTTGTAAGAATAAAAAGAGCTGGGCTCTGGTTAAATTAAAGGTAAAGAGAAATGAATGAAAAGGAGCTTATAACCTCAAGCGTAACGGACCTGAGGACAGGAGGAAAATGACACTCCAGTTGATGTGATGAATGAACAGATGATGAATTCCACTTGATAGCACTGGTGTTTATATAGAGTAAATACACAATAGGCTGACAAGTGGTTGATTACAAAATGAATAAGGTAAAATTAGCATAAGCAGTTTAAGTGACATGGCAAGTGAAATGCTATGACTAAACAGTCTGATAATCACAATACTACAACACAGCCAGGTTACATTTTACCTGTTGTTTTAGTACTTTTAAAGTTAACAATAATAAGATCAAATCAATCTAATCATTGGTACTCTAAACTCCAGTGAAAGTCACATAAATGAAAACTCAAATTCTAACAAAATTGGCCATTGGATACTTGATATTCATCCTTATTGTCAATAATTTGTCCATTTGATTTTTTGGTTGGGACCACCAGTAAAAAGGAATAGGAGGAGAAATCACCTTTGATAAGGTGGGGAGATTGGTAGAAGGAGTCTGAGGAGAAGGTGATGTGAGTGGAGAAGTCAAAAGGAGTGAGGCCAGATCCAAATTCCAATGGATAGAAAGAGGGGATATTGTTCTCCAGCATGGTTTATTGGTTTGAATTGTGTTCCAGTCTGGATAATTTTCTGAACATTTGGCCTAAACCTTGTGATAACTTTTCAGACCAATTTTCAAGAATTTAAACTCCTTGGGAGAAGATTGAATGGCTGATTTCTTCAAATAGTGAAAAAAAAATTCAGAAGGGTGCATCAATTTTTGCCATCCAATTGCCCACATTTTCCCACCCCAATATCTTGAGGGACCAAACATGTTGAAAAACTTTTTGGATTGTTGAAGGAATGTTGTGACCAAGTTGATTTCCTTCTTTTCTTGCTGGGAGAGTTTATTCAATGGGAAAAATTCAACTATTGCAACCAGAGAGTGGCAATGGGAAAAATCAAGAACAGCAAATTTTCCATAGCTGAAGAAATGGAATTTTTCAATCTTCTGTTTGGCTTGTCAAAACTCTTCAGGGGTTGGTTTTTGAGTTTTCTTTTTGGAAGAAATAGCAGGGTACAAATCCAATGGTTCTAGTTTTTTTCAAGACCAAACCACCTTTTCTTGAAACCCATCTTCATTTACTTCCAAAGAGATTTCAGAATCTCTCATTTGAGCCCTCTTTTGCCAAAGAGCCCTCTGCTTGCAACCTCTCTTTATGTTTTTCAATCCATCTCCTTCCATCTTGATCCCTCCCATGAACTTGCTGCACATGGGGTGAGGATCAAGAAGGAAAATATCCGGTTTTATAACATTTTGAGTGGGGTGGCAGAAGCATGGGAAGTCCAGAATGGGGGCAGGAGTTGACAGAACAAGGGGTCAAAGTGGGTTTGCATTGCATGGCATCAAAAAAAAAATGATTAATATAATATAATCAAGGTAGATTATCAACAAAAAAAAACTATACTGGTCCAAGCTGAAACCAAAAAAAAAAAACAATGTGTAATGTTAAATTCACAAGTCTTTGAGTCATGTACACGACTCAAATGGGCCATGTGGCACGCTACACAACTAAAATGTGCCGTGCGGCATGCTACAGGGCTCAAATGGGTTGTGTAGGGTTGCACATAACTCAAATCTAGTTGGGTTCCATGCCACACAAGTAAAAGAATTGCAGGCTTAAAAAAAACTAAAATAAACTAAATAAAAAAAAAAAAAAACAGAAATCAACCAAAAAATCAAAAAATGTTGATTTTTGGGTTTAAAAAAAACAAAAATTTAAAATATAAAATAAAATAAAAATAACAAAATTCTTGAACAAACCTGGGGGGGTTTTATTCCCCTGTACACAGGTATAAATGGTTGTGTACAGGGGTACAAAAATCAAAACTGCACATTATGGGGGGTATATGCCCCCCCAGGGGTTGCACGCGTTTGGAACAACCCTTTGGAGTAGTGCATGGGACCCCACACATTTAGTGGCCCTACACAACTCCCACAGGTTTTGTGGGGCCCTAAACAACTCTCACAGGTTGAGTGGGGCCCTACACAGCTCCCAAAGGTTGTGTGAGGCCCTAAAAAACTCCCACAGGTTGTGTGGGGCCCTAAAAAACTCCCACAGGTTGTGTGGGGCCCTACACAACTCCCACACAACTGGAGTTTTGAGTTTATCATCACCCAAAAACAATTATTAGTTGGATATAATCAAGGTAGATGATCAAAAAATACAAAAAAAGAAAACTATACCAGTCCAATCTGAAACCCCCCCAAAAAAAAGAGGTTGGATGGGCTGGAGATGGGGGCTGGCGGCGACTGAACAAGAGGGGGGGCAGGCAGAAACTGAGCAAGAGGGGGGGTGGGCTGCAACTGAGCAAGAGGGGGGGGCTGGCAGCAACCAAGCAAGAGGGCAAGGCAGGTCAGGGTTTGAGAGAGAGGGGGAGGCCGGCGGCAACCAAGCAAGAGGGGGGGGCCTGCAGCAACCAAGGGAGAGGGCAACAGGGGGGGCGTCAACTGAGAAAGATGAGGCATCCGGCAGGGACTGAGCAAGCAAGCCACAGGGGGGGGTGGCATTGACCAAGCAAGATGGGGCTTCTGGCAGGGACCAAGCAAGATGGGGCGTCCGGCAGGTACCAAGCAAGATGGGGCGTCTGGCAGGGACCAAGAAAGATGGGGAGTCTGGCAAGCAAGCAAGAGGGGGGGGGGGAGCAAGCAAGCAATAGGGAGGGGCCAGCGTCAACTGAGAAAGATGGGGTGTCTTGAAGCAACCAAGCAAATGAGAGGGGGAGGCCGGAGAAAACCAAGCAAGTGAGAGGGAGAGGCCAAAGAAAACCCAGCAAGTGAGAGGGGGAGGCTGGCGGCAACAAAGAAAGTGAGAGGGGGAGGCCAGTGGCAACTGAGAAAGCAAGAGGGGGAGACAAAGAGGAGGGAGGGGCAAATTCAGCAGGAATTGGTGAGAGGGAGGGGAAAGGATGATGAGGAGGAAGGGGGGCTTACCTGGGATTCCAACCAAAAGAGGAAGGGAGGTGATTGGTGAGGTGGAGGTGGAGGGTGAGGAGGAGGAAGGAATGGGTGGTGGGTGAGGTGGAGAATTCAGCAAGAGTGGGTGAGAGGGAGGGAAAAGGTGGATGAGGAGGAGGAGGGGGGAGCTTACCTGGGGTGCCAACCAAAGGAGGAGGAGAGGTTATGGTGAGGTGGAGGTGATTGTGAGGTGGAGGTGATGAGGTGGAGGTGGTGGATGAGGAGGGGGAAGTGGGCCAGTGGTTTTGAGGGGTGAGGTGGTTTGGAATTTGGTTTTTGTCCAAGTCCACCAAAAAAAAAAAAAAAAAAACAAAAATAGAGTCAGCCAAGGATTCTTGGTTAAACAACCAAAACCAAAAAAATTCTGTGATGTTATTTTTTACCTATTTAAAAACCAAATCCTACTGATAAAAGTTGACAAGTGTGAGGGGTAGAATCCACTCTCTCATATCCAAAGATGAGGTAGAAGATGAGACTGGGATGACTTGAGGAGGGTTGGGAATATCTTCTTCAAACATTTTGTCCCATTCATCTTTGATGTTGGCAAGAACGTTGTGAAGGATTACACAACTGATAATACAGTTGATGAGGATCTTCATTTCCTTGGAAGATTGGAGCTGGTTTTTCATCTCCCATTTTGGTGTCATTATATAGCCTTGGATTGGGAACTGCACTGCGGTTGGTGCGCTCAGCATTTGGTAGGTGAGGCTCAGCACTTGGATGCGCCCGGTCTCAGCAGTGGCCGCTGAGGGCTCAGCAGTAGGCACCACAGGGCTTGGCATACCAGGCATGGGTTGAGCTTGATCAGATGTGGGGGGCTGCGGCCCACTTGGAAATTATGGACCCAAGAATGGATTTGGCTTAACCAGGTTTGTGGGCAGCTAGTTTGTGGAGGTAGGGCAGGGCAATTGGGGCTACAGGCGCAGGCCGGGTGCGCGCAAGCGGGGGCCAACCCGCGCGGCAGGAAATCACGCGGCGCGCTGGGCGGATACAGACAAGCGGGGGGCTCCAAGTAGGGCGCAGCAGAGGGCCGCGTCATGAGAAGGAAAAACTGGTTGTAAGTAAAGGTAAGTGGGCAGGGAATGGATTAGGGTTAGTCTAGGGTTCTTTGCCTAGGGTTTCTTTTAAATTTGTTGTTGGGCTGTCATTGCGCTTGTACTTAGGTTAGGGTTGAGATTGTGGGAATAAATTGTCTGCACTTTCAACCCCAGCTCTTATCATATCATCTTATCATTGGATCTTTGGCACAGGAAAGGAAAAGGAAGGGAAGGAATTAATTATCTTTTTTTTTCTCTCTCTCTCTTTCTTAAAAATAAAGGAGCATCCTTAACCTTATAGAAGCTGAGACCATCAATTCCGGAACTTGAGGAAAACTAGGGGAGTATCCCCTTCTTAGTTTCCACATCTGGGGGTCTGGCCGGGAACTTCTTTCATCTAAAGTCTCTCAAAGGTACTCAAGATGCTACCAGCAGTTGCTTCTCCATCTTCTTACTCCTCCCGCCATCTCCTCATTGACCCAAAGGATTAACCTCACATTTGACTCAACACCACAGATGTGGAGAAATTCATCTCACAATATGAAGTGATTGCAGACTCCAAAGGCGCATTGGATTCCAACAAGGCGTGCAATGTTGTCCTGTTCATCATGGAAGCAGAAGAGCTTTGGGACGTGGAAGAGATGGAAGGCTACCAAAAACTTGATTGGCCAAAACTGAAGGGGGACATGCTGGAAAGGTGGGGGAACCACAATCTTTGTTTCCGGGAAGGAAATTTCAAAAAATCTGCGGAATTGAATTACAAGGAAGGCGCGCACAGGGGGGTCCTGTTGCAAGTGGAATTGGATTACAAGGCAGGCGCGCATGGCGGGGTCTAGTTCAAAGCGGAATGGGATTATGCAGAATTGGATTACAAGGCAGGCGCCCGCGGCGGGTTACGTTTGTAAGCGGGATTGGATTACCCGGAATTGGATTATGAGGCAGTGTGTGCTCCGGCCCCACCCCTGGCAACCATCCCTTGGGTTAGTGAACTTGCAGAGTTGGCAAGGGACCTCAAGATCTAATTGAAGAGTCTCCATCTCCCTAGCGCGCCCGCACCCTGGGTGTGCGCGTATGGTGACAATGAAGGCTATTGGCAGTTGGGACAAGAGAGCCAGACAATGGATTTAAACACGGGATTGGTTTCCCCAGTGGAGACAGGATACATGTTGGGAAAGCTGTTCTTGGAAGAATTTTTTCAGCCTGTTTCTATGAAGCAAGCAAGGACAAGGTAATGGGAAGCCAATATTGCGTGTGGCTCAGGAACCAATGGGCAGCAGGCAAGTCTTGCACAGAAGGGGATGGAAGTGGATATTTTGGCAGATTTGGGAAATGAAGGGTCGCGGGCAAGTCTTGCAGAGAAGGAGATGGGAGCGGATATTGCCCGCAGCTTGGGAACAAATGAATGGCGGATGGGTCTTGCAGAGAGGATAGGAGCAGTGGCGGAAGGAATGGGCCAGGCATTGGAGGATTGCAACCAGAGCTGGACCTCTTTGAAGGTAGGGAGGATGCATGCAGGATGGAAGGAAATTAAGCGTGGGGAGCGCAGAATGGATTGGCCGACGGCGGGCCAGTTTCCATCACGGCTAGCAGAGATTTTGGCTTTGGTGTGAAGGACACGCGCCGCAGGGCTTCAGGTGCAGAATGGGAAGGGATTGGGAATCTGCAATAAATGATGAGGAGGAAGTTGGGGTTTCAAGGGCTTTGTCAACAGAATGTGTTCCTGGACAGAAGTTTGGGAAAATGGCCTGTGGACACAACCCCTGTGGGATTGGATGAGGCCGTGTGGGTCTCTCTCCCAACAGAGCGGAAGGTTGCAAGCCACTGGGACAGCAGCTAGGTTTGGGGGGGACAAACAGAGGGTTGCAGGAACGCAGGGGCGGCACAATGCCGGGTCCTTATACGCAAGGACAAGCCCTGCAGAAAAAATGTAAGGTGGAGCAGAAAGTGGGACAAGGAGCGCTGCAAAAAAAAACTCTTTCTTTCCTTTTCTTTTAATTTTCCTTTTGTTCTCTGGGTATGTTTCTTTTTTCTCTCTATCAGTTTATTTTTCTACAGAGGGGCGTAATGGGGTGGAAGTATGGTTGGGGTACGGCGGGACAAGCTTGCCTTGGTGAGGGGGTGTCCTAGCCGGTTCACAGCCGGAATAACTAGGCACCCCAGAATGTTTGTTTCCCTTATTATCTCTCTCTCTCTCTTGGATGGTTGTGCAAGCGCACTGGCGGCTTTTTTGTTTATCTTTTTGTAGAAAGTGTACCGGGAACTGTGTGGCAGTTTGTCTGGGGCGGTCCAGGTGCTCCTTTTGGGAGATTTTGACCATATGGGGCGCGGATCACGGGGCTTTTCCTCTCAGGCTTGCGCACGGACTCAGAGCTAGTTGTTTTTCTCACTCTTACTCAGACTCAAGGTTGCTTGCGGGGCTCACATGTGGGCGCGGATTTCTGACTCACTCTAACTCTCACTTCAGGCCCAAGGCTGCTCACTCAACAAATGATAGCGCGCCAAAAGTCTATTTCTTTGGAAGGTACAGAATTGCGCAGGTAAAGACAAAGAAAGAAAAGAAGGGAAATGGAGAGGGGGCTATCTGCCTAAATCAAGTCCATAACCTCCACCATTTCCAACCGCCCCTTGTCCACAAGTTCTCCAAATACTTCCAAGATTTTGCGTTGGGATTTGGCTCAGCTGAAAGGAACCACCCAAGGAGATCTTCCTACTTGGCCGCAAAGTCCTTGAAGCGCGCCTCCCTTAGCACCAGTCCGGTAGGGATGTCTGGGATTTCCAGAGTGGCCGCGCAAGGTGGAGCTGGGGTTGGAGCTGGGGAAGAGGAAATAACAACCCTGTCAGCCTACTAGATGCCAAGGACCTCACTCCTTCTAGCTACTAGAGGTGATAGAAAGTTTGGATCAAAAATAAGATAAAATGCCAGGTATGTGATTTGGCTAAAAGGGTTAAATTTATTTATATATTTATAAAATAAATTTAAATGGAGGGGCCAAGACCTTAATGGGGTTGTTGAGCCCTCCGGAACACAGTTATATTTCTTTTAAGGACAATATAGGAGCAATTGTGGTTCCTGTGGGGTTGACAAGGATTCCTTTCAAGAAGGGTGTGTGTAATTTCCTTGGGGCATAGGTTATGCAAAACCTACAAAAGGGGTATAAGTCAGCAGGATCACTTACTAGGTCTAGATCCGGACTTATTCTTGATTAATAGGCCAATATTCAAGGATTCAGGGTGCTGGAAGTTGGTACTGGGGCAGGCTGAATGGTTGGTTGTTCAATTTGGCCAAAAAAACAAGGATTCAAGAATTATGGTCTACAATTTTATCAGAAAGTGGTCCAGGATCACACACTTATTTCTTATAAGGGTTTTATGGCTTGAGGACGAAAATATCTGAAGCAATAATGAATATATAACTGTATGAATGTGTTAGAAATGGCTGGGGGAAGGGCCTCTATTTATATCATTTGGGTCCCCTCTTGGTACAGTCCTTTTACCAGCCAAAGGAGGGTGACCCAGGCTAGTGCTGAGGCCAGGGAGCCATCAGTGTGTTCGTGTGGACCTGCTCAAGTCACTACAGAGGTACAGGAAGCCCTATGTCATCATGCTTTGGGCTTGATACACGTTTCTGTGCCCTTAATGACCTCACTGTATTGACCAAAGAGGTTGTATTCAATTAATATTTATAAATATAAGCCATGGCTTCCTGAGGCCAGGGGCTTGAACACAGGCTATGGGGACCTTATGCTGCAAGGCCTTTGTGAGTCTGAGGCTCTTCTTCTCATATTGGGGTGTCTTACAGTTCCTTAATTGAACAGTACACCCCTAGTTGTGACTAGTTACGTACAGTTTTAATTATAAGGGGTAAGGAAAGTGTTGTATGTATTCCTGGTGTCTTGTGATCCATCTAGCACAAAGCTAGGCCCCTGTTCATGCTCAGTACACACTCTCAGGGTGTTACAGTAACTCACAGATACCTTTTTAGGTACAAATCTCCCGTACAGGCCCTTTTACAGAGGCCCTGACAACCCTTTGGTACCGTTCCAAAAAGGGTGCAGGGCCCATTTTTCCGGATTTTTGGATTGTTTATCCCCTTTCATACTATTCCCCACCACATGGTGGCGCTCTCTGGCCCCCATGTGATGTGGAACAGGGCTATGGGGTGTATTGGAGGTACCCCACAGCCCGGTTTCCGTTTTGGGAGAGGGGAGGGCTGGCCAGTGAGCCGGCCAGTCACTTTGCGCGGTGGCTTGGTCGGTCACTAGGGGCCCGCGCAGGGTAGTCGGTTGACTACTCGCGGGGCCGGCAATAGGTAGCGGCAGCTGCGCAAGGTGGTCGCTTGGCTACCCGCGGGCTGGTGAGTGGCAACAGCCTTGCGTGGTAGTAGCTCAACTACCCGCGAGGCTGGTCGCTTGACTACCTGCAAGGCTGGTCGCTCGACTACCCGCAAGGCTGGTTGGTAGCTGCCGCCTAGAGCCTGTGTGAGGTAGTCTCCCGACTACTCGCGGGGCCATCTTTGGTCCTGCGCAAGGTAGTTGGGCGACTACTCACGGGGCCGGTTGTGCTGTGGCTCCTAGGAGCTGCGCGCCTAGCTGCAAAAAAATGACCCGCGGCTGCGCGCGGGGTTATGGACGAAATCAGTTTTCATCCATAACTCCTAAAATAAACACAATTATGGGTTTCTGACCGAATTTTTGGTCAGAAACCTATACCTGCGGATGTGATGGGAGGGTGCACAGGTGAACCATGGTTCTACCTGAAGGAGTGGGATTTTGGGGGTGGTGCCAGTGGGTGACCCTACCTGAATTGGCTCCACAAATCCATTTTTTTTATAATATTCTTGGATTTCTTACGACTTAAGGTTTTATTCCTTAATTTTATTTTATTTTATTATTTCCGTATTTGTTTATTATTAATTTATATTTTATTTGTTTTTAGGCTTTAGTCAGTTGGTTCTGAATAGTAGCCAGCTGACAAACCCATTCTGGGAACGCCGGAGTTGAAGCGCGTCCCCTGGGCTCTGGTGATGATTGCAGGGCCGGTGACAGTGAGGCTGCTGTAGGCGCTGGAGGAAGAGTTCCAGGAGCTGGAGGAGGAGGGGGCAGATGACCAGGAGTCAGGCTGGGGGCCAGAGGAGGAGCCGGGGGCTTTCAAAAGAGTTCCTTGACTTGTGAGTTGGTTGCGCCTTGCTTTACGCAGACTTGGTTGGCCCAGAAGCGGAGAGCCGCTTGCCAGTCCGTGGGATCCACAAAGTCCTCCTTATGTGGTGTTCACACACGGCAAAGCAGGGAGGCCAAGTAGCGGCTTTTGACCAAGGTTGGTGGGGGCGGAGCGCGGGGAAGACGGGATGAAGGGGAGCCAGGCGGAGTGCATGATTTCTCTGAGATCAACTTGTTGCTAGAAACTACAAACAAGCCATGGCAAGCCCTCTTGCGCAGACAAGCTGGGTTAGTTCCGGGACAAGCCCGTGGCATGGTGTTGCCAAGAATGAAACGTCAATGACTGGCACGGCAGGAAAAGCATGCACAACGGCCGGAGAGGAGGGTACAGGAAAACACGTTCCTGGGACAGAAGGTGCGCGGAAGAACCATGATGAGATGGGGCAAGGGAGGGGAGGGGAGTGACTTGGATAGTGGGTGTGGGAAAGGTTGATTTAGGGATTGGAAGATCTCTGGAGACAGAACTCAAGTTGGGGGGGATGTTGTGCCATTATATAGCCTTGGATCAGGAACCCCGCCGCAGTTGGAATGCTCAGCATTTGGTAGGTCAGGCTCAGCACTTGGATGCGCGCATTCTCAGCAGTGGCCGCTGCAGGCTCAGCAGTAGGCACCATGGGGCTTGGCATACCGGGCATGGGTTGGGCTTGATCGGATGTGGCAGGCTGCGGCCCACTTGGAAATTACAGACCCAAGAATGGAGCTGGCCCCACCAGGTTTACGGGCAGCTAGTTTGGGGAGGTAGGGAAGGGTGATTGGGGCTATAGGCACGGACCAGGAGCGCGTAAGCGGGGGCCAACCTGCAGGGAAGGAAATCACACGGCGCGCTGGGAAGATACAGACAAGTGAGGGGCTCCAAGTAGGGCGCGGCAGAGGGCTGCTTCATGAGAAGGACAAACTGGTTGTAAGTAACGGTAAGCGGGAAGGGAATGGATTAAGTTTAGGCTAGGGTTCTGGGCCCAGGGTTTCTTTTACATTTGTTTTGGGCTTTCATTGCGCTTGTACTTAGGTTAGGGTTGAGACTGTGGGCATAAAGTCCGCGCTCTCAACCCCAGCTCTTATCATATCATCTTATCATTGGATTTTTGGCGCAGGAAAGGAAAATGAAGGGAAGGAATTCATCATCTTTTTTACTCTCTCTCTCTCTCTCTCTCTTTCTTTCTTCAAAATAAAGGAGCATCCTTAACCTTACAGAAGCTGAGACCATCAATTCCAGAAATCAAGGACAAATAGGGGAGTATCCCCTTCTCATTTTCCACACTGTAAGCTGGCCCATTTTCCTTTCAGGACTCCTATGGCATGCTCAATCTGAACTTGTGATTTGTCAAGATAATAGTTGAAATATGTTTTGGCTTGATCATTGGATGAAACATTGCGATATGCTGGAACCACATATTTCCCACTAGCATAAGCTGAATTGGCCAAAAGGTATTGATCTTGCTCAAAGTAGTTATCTGGTTGCTGGGCAATCTGAATCCAATTTAAAACATATGAATTGTGAAAAGAACCTGCAAGGCCAGCATGGAGGGAATTGAACTTCTTGTTGTTATCACAAACAAGTTGAAGTGACACAGATTATCCATACAAACCAATAAAACTTATTTTGTCAGTGTGTTATCAAAATTTTTATCAAAGGCTTTGGAAAAGAAATGAATCAATTTCCTTTTTTTACAATAAAAATAGTTGTTGCCATCTAGCTTGGGTTTTTGAATCAAGGGGATACTGGTTCCATCAACAAAACCAATGCAACCAGGAAAGCCTTTGGTCTCCATTACTTGATATATCTCCTTGCATTCTTGTTTGGTTGGGCAACAAAGGACTGATCAATGGAAAGATATGATAGCAATAATGACTCTTTTGGTTTATAATTCAATTGTTCCATAACCAGCTGAGAATAGATTTTCTAATCAATGAATTGATGCTCCATTTCAATTTGATCCCAATCTACAAAGAGCAACATCCAGTTGGATAGCTGGATTTCTTTGAGGATTCTGATAGTTGTTCTGGAAGATGTGGTGGTCTTCAATCATCTCCAGAAGTTTCATGAATGAAGGCAATAAAGTTTGGAACAGTTTCTGGAATCTTAAGTTGGGCAGTAGATGAAGATTTTGCCTTTCATATATAGGGTTGTGGAGAGTGTGTCTTTGTGGAACTATGTATTTCTTTTCCAAAAGAGAATTCAAAGCTAACCAAGTTAATTACAAATAAGATTCTGAATCATATTCTGAATCATAGTCAAAGAATAAAAAAAGTTCAGTCAGCTTTTTTGAGTTTTCAACTTGCTTCCAGGAAGTTTGATTGGAAATGTTGAAAAGAATGATGATGGGATTGGTCTGAAGCAATGGAGACGTGAAGTGATTTAGATGAAATGTGTGTGATGTAGATGAGATGTGTGTGGTGTGATGGAGAAGGGACCAGTATGGAATTAATGAGGTGGAGGTGTGGATGGGTGTTTTGCATGAGATTGGATGTGTGTGATGTGATGGAGATATGAAGCAATGGAGATTTGAAGCAATGGAGATGTGAAGCAATGGAGATTTGAAGCAGTGGAGATGAGATGTGTGTGATGCAATGGAGATGTGATTTGTATGGATTTGCTGAGCTAGAGGTGTGGATGGGTGTGATGCATGCAATGGATGGTGGGTGGATGATAATGGAGGGTTTGATGTTTGAAACCCGCCATTTTCATGAAACCCGCAATTTTGAAATACACCAGTTAGGGGGTATGTGTATTTCAGAAACCTGCCATTAAAAATGGCAGCTTTGGTAAAAAAAAAATGGTGGTTTTCTAATGGCCCTTTTGCTAACTTTGATATCCCCTAATGAGTGAAAACCTGGATGGAAATGGACCCAATCAGGGTTAATTTATTGGCTTTGGGGACCATTCTGAGAGCAGTGGGCTGGCATAAAAAAACAAAAGAGAGAGAAAGAAAGTAATTGGATAGATGAAACCACACCAGAGGAGGAATAATGTCAGCCTCCTGGATTCCAAGATCCTTGCTATCCTTTAGCAACTAAAGGTGATAGAATAAATAATAAATATATTATTCAATAAATGCAGCAAAAATCCATAAAATATTTGGATAAAGCTTATTGCAAGGTTAATTGTTTTGGATATGGTTTATTGTTATAAATCAATATAAATAAATTGATTATGAAATATTTTTATAGAGGGGCCAAAATTATATTGGGGATCTTTAACACCTCTCTTCAGGGAATTCAGTATGAAAACACGTAGGCCTGGTTACTTTGAAACCTTTAATTTATATTCTTAAAGGATATATTGCCCAAAGATAATATTTATATAAAATACACGGTGGAGTGGCAGGGCTTTGTAACCAAGCTTCCACAACAGTGAAAGGATAATAAGACTCACTGGTATATTATTAAATCCTTTGGGTACCTGTTTGGGACGTGCACTGATGGGTTAAACCTGTATACTGGGGTTATAAGGTTGTTCAGCAGTTTAAATTGATAAAAAGGGTGGGGGACGGATATTATTAATCAGACTAAAGCCATAAATCACTTACTTATCTCTTATAAGTATTTGATTACCTTGGCATGGTGTCTGGATTCAAATATAACTAGGTCTTTGCATATCAATATCCTCAAAAGAGCTCTTTATTTATAGCTTTTTGAGTCCCAATATTGTCCTTCTGAGGGGTTCATGGGCTCAAAGGGACGGACACTGAGGCTTGCAGGGTAATAAATGGCAGCCTGTCACGTGTTCTTGGTGCTGTAGCATGGGTAGCATCTAATTCCACAGGGTATGGGAATTATTCTACTTTATAATTGATGCTTGGACGTGTGAATAACACTAATCTGTCCTTGTTATTTATTATTTAATTAATTATCCTTAGTAAATGTTCCCAGTAAGTTAATAATTATTTTAATAGACATTCCTATGGATATTCTTATTTCAGGTGAGTTCTCATTATTTATTAAATAATTGGAGTAAAGTCATGATATTGATTCTACTCCTTATTTTCGAATTTCAGTTGATTTAGTAAAATAATTAATTAAAAATATAAGTCATGGGTTTTCATGCAATATTTTTACATCATTAGTTTCCTTAGTATGTCACAATAATATTGATGTCTTGAAATTCTCATGATAGTATATTGAATTATTTTAATATATTTTTAGAAGTAGTCATTATCTTATTTTCAAATTTTTGGGTACTTTGAATTATATTTAATAAAAAATAGGTATAAATTTTATTTATGTATTTTTATAGAGGTTTATGTATTTTTAAACTATCTACTATCCACAGGAACATTTATTACATATGTAGAACGTTCCTGTTTAGGTTGTAGCATGTTTATGCAGTACCTAGGTTTCTCAGGCCGCCTGTCACTTTGTCAACCCGTAGTCCCACAGCTGTGTGCTTGTCGGAGGCCCAGGGCTTCATACATGGCTTTGACAGGGTGACAGTGCTGTAGCTCAGCCGCGCGCAGGTGTATTGGCTGCCATGGCTGTATGCGGGAATTGTGACAGAACACATTTCCGTCTGTAACTCCTAAAATATACACAACACCTCAATTCTGACTGAATTTCAGGTGTGAAACCTATACGTGACAATACATGTGAAATATTTAATTGGCCAAAAAGTTCAATAGTGGTGCCGTGGTATTTTGGTCTTTCTTTCCTTAATTATTTAAAAATACAAGGAGTTGAATTTCAAGGGTGGGGTCAGTGAAAGACCCTACCTAATTTTGGGTGGAAAATCCATTTTTTCAATAATATTTATGGTTTCCCTACTCACTCTAAGGTTAAATTTATTATTATTATTTGTATGTTATTTCTGTTACTTTTTAAGCTTGCTCTGCAATAGTAGCAAGCTGAAATTCCCCCACCCCAAGATATGGCCATATCTGAAAAAAAATCTGGAGCATTTTGGGAAAAAATTAATTCCATGTGTGTTTCAGTTCCTTTTTCTGGCTCTGTAGTTTCTAAGATTTATTTGTCCATCAGCTATATTATTCTCTGGTAACCATTCATCTTTGTCTGCAGATTCTCCTTTGTATCTTACTAAGTATAGTCTAACATATTTTCCTTGCACTCTCTCTTTCTTGTCTCTCAATATCCTGCTGACTTTCCCTTTTGCTTTTACAGGGTCAGGTTCTATTGGGATCATTGCTTGAGGGAGGTTGCTACCTTCTCTTTGTTGAAAGGGTTTTACTAGGCTAACAGGAAATACTAGGTGTTTTCTTGATAATTCTTCACTCAAGATTACTTCTGCAGCATTTTTTTCCATGCATCTTTTTGATAACAAATAGTCCAACAAAGGCTGGTTTCAGCTTTCTGCTACCTGCTAAATTGTTTAATTTGTAATTGGATATCAAGATCTGATCTCCTGTTTTAAAGTCAGGTTCTCTATGTGATTTGTCCCATCTTTGTTTTTTGTATTCTATTGTTTCTTCTACACATTTTTGAGCATGATTATTTTCCAGATCTATCATTTTCTTAAATTCAAGAGATTTTGGATGAATGGTGGTTAAGTTATAGTTTGATTTATTCCTAGGGAGTTTTGGAATCCATCCTCTTTCTAGTATGTAAGGCGCGTCTTTTGTAGTAGAATTTTTACTGCTGTTATAAGCCATCTCTAGAGCTGGGAGTAGGCTTATCCAATCATGGCAATAACCATCTTATTTTTTTTATCCTAGACCAAAGCTAAAGAACCTTCTGAAAATATCTTCTAGGGTCTGTATCATTCATTCAGCTAATCCATCAGTTTGGGGATGGTATGCTGTAGAAAATGCTAGAGTAGTACCCAGTATATCATGTAGATTCCTCCAAAACTCAGAGGTGAATTTGGGGTCTCTGTCACTGATTATAATCTTGGGTATACCAACATCAGCTATGATCCTATTCCAAAATAGTAGAGCTACATCCATAGCACTATCTTCTTTGTGGTTAGGTCAGAATTTTGCCTTCTTAGAGTATCTGTCAACTATAACCAGGACAGAGTTATATGAATGAGTACCTCCAGTGGGGAGGCCAGTGACAAAATCCATATTAATAATTTCTCATCTAGTTTTGGGTTCAGAGATCTTCTGTAGGAGTCCAAACCTTTTGCCAGTATTTTTATTATATTTTTGGCAAGTCTCACAGCTAGTAACATACTTAATGGTGATTTCTTTCCAGTATATCCACCAAGTAGTTTGTTTTACTTTCTTCAAGGTTATTTCAGTGCATATATTCCCTGATGAACAGTTGTCATGGCATTCCTGGATTATGTGTTGTATATGTTCTTTGTTGCTGAGTACTAATACACTGGAATGTTGGTGTCTGTAGTAAAGGAGACCATCCCAAAAGGTAAACCTTCCTGCTTTATAGGTTTTAAGTAATGAAGCAGGTAAACTATTTATCAGAGCTTCTTCTGGGGATTCACATTCCATAATGGTAATCAGCAGCTTGATTTCAGAGGAGTAGTTTTCTCTCACTAGATTGAATAAAGCAGTATCTAATTCACATAAGTGGATCCCCATGATTGGAGGATCTAATGCAAAAAGATTGATGTTCAAGATAGGAAAAATATCTTGATCCTCAGGGTCATATGCTGGATTTCTAGAGTCATTAGGCAAAGCATTCCTACTTAGAATATCAGCATTCTGATGTTTAGCTCCAGCTTTATGCACTATAGTAATCTGACCTCTATACTGTTTTATAGCAATTTGCCACCTGATCATATGTCTGCTGGGCGTTTTCATGTTCATGAGAGTTCTTACAGCATTACAGTCTGTGATCACTTGGAAAGTGGTGCCTTCTAAGTAATAGTGTAGCTTTTCTAAAGCCCATACTAGAGCCAAGAATTCCATCTGACTGGCTCCATATCTCTTTTCTGTATGTTTGATCTGTCTAGATATGAAGAGTACTGGTTTCTCCACTGGTTTGTCTTCTTCTATTCTTTCCTGATGTAGAGAAGCTCCTAAACCTTCCACACAGGCTTCAATGTACAGCTTAAAGGGTTTGGAGTGATCTGGTTGAATGAGTAAAGGAGTAGAGGTCATAGCTATTTTTAGTTCCTCATAGTTTTTCAATCTCTCATGTGTCATTTCAAAGAGAGTGTTATTGTTGCATATTTCATACATACTTTTAGTTAGCATAGCAAAATTTGGTATTTATTTTCTGTAGTGACTGCAAAAACTAATGAAAGAAATTAACTCTGTTTTATTTTGAGGCATGGGTCTGTTCATGACAGCAGCTATCTTATTTTGATCAGCAGCTAGAGTTAAACCAGAGATTATATGCCCTAGAGCTTTCAATTCTCCATATCCAAAGTTGGATTACTTCATGAATAATTTTAATCCTCCTTTGGATATAGTTTGGAGTACTAATCTTATTTGGTTTATATGAGTATCCGAATCATCAGAACATATGATAACATCATCTATATATACCATCATCCATCCTTGTCTGATGTAAGTACCTAGAACTGTATCCATTGTTCTCTGGAAGTGTGATGGGGCATTCTTTATACAAAAGGGCATCCTAAGATATTCCTATATTCCCTAATGACAGATTATTGTCATAAACTTTCTTCTTTCAGGGCTTATAGGTATCTGGTGGAAACCTTTAAGCATATCCATGTTAGTGATTTATTTGGCCTTGGAAAAGTTATGTAGAGAATGATCAATCCAGGGTATAGGATAATTATCTGCCTGAGTATAATTATTGAGCATTCTGAAGTCTCCTACCATTCTTGACTTTTCATTATGCCAAGCTATGATTACAGTTGTGGTCACATCTACCTGCTCATTGTTCCCTACTTTCCTTGATACTTGTAAGTCTATCAGTTCTTGGATATGTTCATCAAGAGCTATTCTAGACTTAGGACTAGAGGGATAAGCTGGTATTCTTAAGTTTGGAGGATAAGGAGGCTTAATAGTCAATGTTAATACCATGTCATGTCCTTTGATATCACCAATGGGGTGATCTTTAGTACAAAAAGAATTTTGGTTCTCAAATCAGACTGTCAATATATCTTTCTTCTGTTCCTCAGAAAGTTTCATATTTAGAGCTGCTTGAGAGAAGTATTCTTGATTAAATTCTTCTAAATTCTCTTGATAAGTGGAAGAGGAGAATTTAGATTGGATGGTGCATATCATAAAATTCTTTTACCAATTACGACCCACTGTCAAGTATCTCCCTTTACTCTGGAACACGTCTATACCATATAGACAAAAAGAATCATTACCTATTATCAAGTAGTTGCATAATCCATTGAGCAATACCACAAATTCCACTTTTATTCTCAAAGATCCTTTAGTATGGGGTAATATTATAGGAACAGTCCATACTACAATAGCATTCATGGTAGAGTTTCAAGAGCTAACCTTGGCTTTTGGGACGGACAGAAGGTGTTTTTTCTAATTGGGATCCCATTTGTTTAAGAATTCAGTACAGACACATGAGCACAAAGCTCCACTATCCAGTAATAACCTTATAGGTCTGTCTTTATACAATCCTGTTGCATAGCAAGTTTGACCATAAGTATAACTCTTACCACTCATAGGTTTAACTTTTAATGGTTTAACATCCGCGATATGTCTAGGAATTATGATAGGGTCCCATTGTTGGGGCAAACTAGAGTCCCCATGGATGTTATTGATTTCTATAGAAGTGCCTATATCTCCTTCTATAACATTAACATGGTTGGTCAGGATCAATTCACATTCAGAAAGGGATCCTTCAGTATCAGCTATATCTTCATAGTTCTGATTCCCTTCAACTTCCTGCTCTCCTTCCAAGACTGCTATCTTTCTTTTTGGTAATGGGCAGTCTTGTATCATATGCCCTGTCTTGTTACAATTCCAACAAGTTCCAGGCATTCTCTCTTTGTCCCTGTCATCATTAGGTTTCTTATTCTCAGATATGTTCATCAGAGGGGGTTGTTCTCTAGTTTTGTTAATGTTGAAGTTCTCTTTAGGTCTAGAAGGAACCTTCCTGTCTAATCCATTCACATCTATGACTTCTTCTAGCACATTGATTAGAGTTGGTAAGTCAGCATCCATACTCATCCTGCATCTGACACTATGGTTAAGATTTCCAGGACACAAGTTGAGGATTCTTTCATTTACTTCCTCTTTGTCAGCATCTGGATAGCAGCAATCTAGTCTTCTCTTCTGTTCCAAGCATGATTTATGAGGCTTATCCTTGGAGGTATCAAATGAGGAATTTTCGAAATTTTTTATCATTTTTCTTTTCCACATTCTAGAACCAAATTGTTCTTTAATTAGAATTTTCCAAGAATTCCATGGTAAGGATCCTACTTCTTCTCTTTTACTAATAAAACAGTCTAAAGCTACTCCTTCAAATAGTCTGGGAAGCCTGACTACAGCTATAGCTTCTTGTAAGTCATAAGAGTGAATGGTATAGTCAATAAATTTAATGAAATTTATATGATTGTATTCTCCTTCACAGGAGAACTTAGGCCATTCAGAAATTGGGGGTAAAAGTTTGAGGGCTTGTTCCATTTCAGGAGTAGGACTAGGCCTGAAAGTGTCACTCCTATGCATTCCTAGTAAGGGTGGTGCATAAAGTGTAGTTGTTTGTCTGGGAGGTTTTGGTTCCTCTGTGGTACTCCCCAAGGGGTTGGTCAGACAGACTTTTAATTCTCTAAGATCATTCTTGATCACATTAAGTTGCAGGTCCACTTTATTATTAAGCAGATCTAATTTCTCACTAAGGGACAGAATGGAGTTGTTAGTAGTATTTACCAATTCTTCTTTTAAAGGTTGAAAAGAAATAATAAAATCTTCTTGGATACCTGATAACATATTCTCAATTGTTTGAGTCTGTCTAATTTTACCTTGATTAATTTTCTCCAATAATTGTTCTGTATGCTCTTTAATATCTTCCATTCCTACAGTTTTTGTTTGATTATGAATTAATTTGGCTACTACTGAGGTTAAATTATCCATTTGGGTGTAAACACCGTCCAAAATTCCACAAAAAATCTTGAAATTATCGAGCATATCATTGGAAAAGGAAGTAATTAAATCAGAGGTTGGTTTAGACAAGTTACTGGGTTTGAAATTAGAGGCTAATTGTGGTACACCTTTTTCCACTTTTGAGATAAAGATATTATCTGATCCCAATCCTTCTTTCCCTTTGGCTTTGGGTGGGAAGAAGATCTCTTCTTTCCTGATACTTTGCCTTTCATTTGGGCTAATTGATTCCAAGGATTCCACTTTTCTATGTGGGATTCTACCTCTTTGCTTGGAATCATTTTCTGAAGAGCTATCTGGGTAGCTTTTGCCTGGGAGATTCTATTTTTGATAGATACCATTTCCTCCTTGGCTTGGGCTTCTTTGACCTCTTCCCAATATTTCACATGCTCTCTGGCTAAGTATTTGATCCTGGCTTCCTTGTCCAGATTCTGCTGGGGTGGCTGCAGGGAATCTTCTTGTAATGGAGGGGGGCTTAATTCTACTACCTTCTCCAGCTCTAGGTTGAGGGAGGGCAGAAGTACTTGGGGCTTTTCCTTGTTCACCAACATTTGATTCACGGGTTCCAGTCCCCTCATGGTTGTCATTATTGGTGGTCTCACAGTTACTGGGGGATCCTGGAAAAGATCCTAGGAGGGAACTCTCCCTGAGGCTCTTGTGTTACATCTATTCATATTGAATAAAATTTTTATAAGTATTTTTCTAAAGAAAAATCATTAAAAATAATTTTATTTAAAACTCACTTAAGTTGATATTCAAAGGTACCAGGACTTTATTGGGATTAAATTGGTCCTTAATAGGTAATCTTACAGGGTCTTTGTGTGTTCCAATGAGGTCTTCACCCATCCAATCAATATTTTCAGGGAGTCCAGAGATATCTGGGACTTCTTGATCCAATAAATCAGTTTAAGTGGCGGTGGTTTCTGGTATAGGAGGTTTCACTGATGTAAAAGGGTACTTTATTGGTCAATAAAATATATTAATATTATTTTAATGAAAATAATATGGTAATACAAGTTTTATACTTGCTTTTATATTTTAAAAAGTAATTTATATGGTATTTCTTCCAAGCTTTATGTTCCCTTAATGGGGCCTGGAAGTTGATACGCCTCTCAAGATCTTCTTGTTCAAGGATTTTATCTAAGTGATTACGTGCAGAAGAAATATTAAATTGCTCAGCTTGAGTTAAAGCTTCCTAACCAGTTGGTTTATAATTTTTGATATATTCTTCTTTTCTTTCCTTTAAAAGATTTAAATAATAGATTATTAATTCTGCATTGTTTTTTAAATTCACTGCAAAATAATTGAATGATAAATCACGGTTAAAAAGTCAGATAAATTTATCTTTGATTTAATTTTACGTGAAATGTCTGGTCCAAGGTATTAAATATAATAAAATGGAATACTTTCCAGCCAGACCCCCAATTGTCAGCCTCCTTGATGCCAAGATCCTTGCTTTCCTTGGGCTACCAGAGGTGATATAATAAATAATAAATATATTATTCAGTAAATGCAGCAAAAATACGTAAAATATTTGGATAAATCTTATTGCAAGGTTAATTGTTTTAAATATGGTTTATTGTTACAAATAAATATAAATAAATTGATTATTAAATATTTTTATAGCGGGGCCACAATTATATTGGGGATCTTTAACACCTCTCTTCAGGGAATTCAGTATGAAAACACATAGGCCTGGTTACTTTTGAACCTTTAATTTATATTCTTAAAGGATATATTTCCCAAAGATAATATTGCGTATCAAAGTTAACCAAACCCACCATTTTTTAATGGCGGGTTTCAACCCAAATCCGCCATTTCAAACCCGCCATTAAAAATCAAAAAAACCCACTTATTTCAGATCAGATGTGTCAAATTTAACCTGAAATAAGTGGGTTTTTTCAAATAAAGTATTTAAATGCTTCCACCACCTGTCCACTTCATACACCCCTGTCTTCCCACCTCCTTCTACCTCCGACATCATTGGAAAATTTTTTACCCCCACCCTCATCATAAAATTGATTGACCACTCTCATCACTTTATTGCTCTCATCAATTGATCACTCTCATCCACTTCATCGCTCTCAAAACTTCATCACTCTCATCACTTAACTGCTCTCATCACTTGATCACTCTCATCCACTTTATCGCTCTCAAAACTTCACCACTCTCATCACTTTATTGCTCTCATCACTTGCGTAGCCCTTACTCTTTCAAATGGCCCCTCAGCAAACATCCCCCCGCAAGTCCAAAACACCCAAGAGAACATTGACAAGGAACTCCACAACAAACAATCCTCCCCCATCAGCTTCCAAGGGCTCAAGTCACCTCAAGAGAGCTGATCACATCATCCTGGTAAACTGGCTGAAAATTCCCTCCAACTACAATGCCTGCTTTGGATCCAACAACAAAACACGTGTTGGCCAACCTCCATCCTCTAAGGTCAATGGTTATCTCCTGATGGCCAATGAACTCAAGAACAAAACAAAAGGTAGGCTGGATCTGTCATCCAAACAGATGAGGGAGAGGTTCAAAAACTATTGAGCCAAGTACAAAAAGGCCCACTCCATGTCTATCTTCACTGGCTTTGGTATCACCGACTTGGACAAAGCCAAAGGAATCAACTTGGTGGTTGATAAGTTGGACTCCATTTGTCCTTTTTATATTCAAATGGATGAAATCTTTGGAAAGAAGGCCAACATCACCCCCCTAGCTGCTTTCGATGCCCAACAATCCGATTCCGTTGATGCCGAGGAATTGGCTGGGGATGCTCAGCCTACCAACGGGGACCTTGATGACACCTTGGCCTTGGAGTGGCCCCCATCTGATGACGAGGAGGATATTCAAACACAATTGGCTCCAATCACTTCTACTTTGGTATTGATTGATCAGTCAATCCCAACCTTGGACCCCTCACTTCCTTCTTTTGATTGCTCCCTTCCTGGGGCAGAACAACTGGAGAACTTGCCCAATGAGGAGGATGTTATTCCTGGATCACCGTTGCCATCAACATCTGCTCAAGTAAGGAACTAAATTGTTTTTGATTCTGTCTGGTTGCTCCTGACTGATTTACATTGTAAAAAAACAGGCTCATCCATCTTTGATTGGCCAAAAACTCAAGCCAATGGGGCCTCCCACATTGCCTTCAAATACTAGTGAGGACTTTCAGTCTCAAGCCTCCTCTGCCAAGGGTAAGCAAAAGGCCTCCAATTCCATCAATGTCAACCCCAAAAGTCATCAAAAGAGGAGAAACACTTCCAGTTTTTCGGGCTTTGAAGAAATCATGGAGAAGCAAGATTCATGTAAGTTGATTGATTCAATATCCTTGCTTTCAAAATCATGCTCATTGCCATTCCCCTCCAAAAAACAGTGAAATCACAAATTGAATCAGATAAACTTCAGTTTGAAAAGCAAAAGTGGGATTGTAAACTGGCCATGGATGGTCAAAAGCAGCAAGCCAAGACTTTGGCTAATCAACAAAAATTGGATGCTGAGTGGAGGTTGAAACCAGCTGAGCTAGAGTTTCAAAAATAGGAAAAGGAGAAGGATTGGCAGCAAGTGCAACTGGAAAAGGAGATGGAACAACGGGCAAACAAAAAAAAGGATAAGGTATCAGTAGCTTTGGCTTGCATTGGTAGTGGTAGATTGGTAGAAGAAATACAGCAGATTACTCAAATGCTGGGCTTGTAAATATATTTGCATGGATGAAAGAAAAACAAATTATTTTTTACTACAACAACGTTTGATAGCATTCTTAACCCCACCAATATACAGATCTTTTTTGTTTTTATTGATATTTTTTTCTCTAGAGTAAATTTGGCCGTTTTTCATGTCCCTACAAGTGCTCTGATTTTTTTTATCAATTTGGAGTGAAATGGCCTTTCTGGTATGGGTTGCTGTGTCCACAGCTGGAAAGTTACAGTGCTTGTACTTGTTAGCCGCCCAAACCATTTTGACTATACCTTTTTGCTTGAAATCAATTCCAAAGCCAAGGTCATGAAAAACAAATTGACCGTCCAAAACTTGATATTCATGCTTATCTTCAATCAGTTGACCATTCAATTTTTTAGTTGGGACCACAAGTAAAAAGGAATAGCCAGAGATGTTGCCTTTGTCAATATGAGGAGAATTGCAAAAAGAATCCAAGGTGAAAGTGAGGTGTGGGGAGCAATCAAAAGGTGTAGGCTTGGAACCAAATTCCAACGAAGAGAAAGAGGGGATGTTGCTGTCCTTCATGGTATCACGGTTTGATTCAAAGGCAAGTTTGGCCAAATTACAAAACATTTGTCCTAAAATTTGGGATACTTTTTTGGCCTTGAGGTTGAGGACAGCGTACTCTTGAGGAGAAAATCTAATGGATGATTTCTTCACATAAATTCCGAATAACTCCAAAGGGTTCATCAATTTTTGCCAACCAATTGCCCACATTTTTCCACCCCAAGATCTTGAGGGACCAACTGGGTTGACAAATTTTTTTGAACAGTGAAGGAATTTTGTCACAAAGTTGATATCTTTCTTATCTTGCTCAGATAGTCAATCCAAAGGCACAAATTCAATGACGGCAACCAGAGCATGGTGATCAGATTGGTCGAGAATGATAACTTTTCCATGGTGGAAGAAGTGGAAAGCCCCAATTGTCTGTTTTGCTTGCTTAAATTCTTCCTGGGTGGGTTTTCAAGGGTTCTTTTTCTTTTCAGCCGTGATAGCAGGGTACAGATCCAAAGGGCATAGCTTTTGTCTAGACCAGGCAAACTTTTCCTTGATCCAGTCGTCAGTCACTTCCAAAGAAATTTCCAAATCCCTCATTTGAGCCCTCCTTTTTCTATGATTCCTCTGCTTGCCACCTCTCTTTATGTTTTTCATACCATCTCCTTCCATCTTTCTCCCTCCCAGGCACTTGCTGCACCTGAGGTGAGGATCAAGGTGAAATTTGAATGGTTGTATAACATTTTGAGTTTGGTAGGCAGTGAAGGAATTGATATCAAAAAAGGGGTTGGACAAACAAAAAGACAGGTCAAACATATAAAAAAAAAATGTCAGAAACGTTCTCATTATTGGCGACAAACGGTGGGATCAAAAAAAATAAAAAAGAGATGAAAATCAAAACCTGGCAGAGCTAGAAAACCTAAAAAAAAAGAAACAAAAACAAAGAAAAAACAAAGGGAAAGTCATTTCGCTGTACCCTCCAAAAACTCTGCATCAATTGGCCCAAACAATTGGCCAATTGATTGCAAATCAATTGCTCAATTGGGCAATTGATTGCCAATCAATTGCAAATCGATTGCCCGATTGATTTTCAATTGATTGAGCAATCAATTGCCCAATCAATTGCCAATCGATTGCCCGATCGAGCAATTGATTCGCGATCAATGGCAGGAAGAAGATGAAGGGGAGGGGGGACTCACCAAGGGCAGAGGATGGACCAGAGGATGAGGAGGGGGAGGGGGACTGGGCTGGCTGTACCTGGGGGGGTTCAAAGGGAGGGTTATGGTAGGAGATCAGCCAGGTGAAAAAAGAGAAAGGTGATTCAATGAGGGGAGGGGACTCACCTTTGATGGTTGATGGAGGTTGAGTGGGAGGTAGGTATGTTGTTGGTGATGTGGATGTTGGTGAGGTTGGTAAAGAGTGAAGGTGGTGGTGTTTTTGTGAGGTTTTGAAGGTGGTGGTGATGAGTGAGGTGGTTTGGTGAGGAGGAGGCAGGGTTTGACTGGTGAGTGAGTGGGGTGAGGTTGAAGGGGTTGAGTGGTGAGGGGGAGGGGGGTGGCATTTGGTGAGTGGCAGGGTTTGAGGTGGAGGTGTTTTTGGATTCAAGTCCACTAAAAAAAAATTAAAAAAAAACTCAGCCTATGAATCTTGGGTGAACAACCAAAACCAAAAAAATACAGTGAAGGGAATTTTTACCAATTTCAAAATCAAAAATTACTCATCAAAGCAAGCAAGGGTGAGAGGAAGAATCCGCTCTCTCATAGAAGAAGATGAGGGACCAGATGAGACAGGGATGACTTGAGGCGGATCAGGAATATCATCTTGGAATATTTTGTCCCATTCATCTTTGATGTCGGCCAAAAGGTTGTGAAGGATTACACAAGTGATAATCCAGTTGATGAGGAACCTCATATCTTTGGAACATTGGAGCTGGTTTTGCATCTCCCATAAGCTGGCCCATCTTCCTTTCAGAATTCCTATGGCATGCTCAATCCGAACTTGTGATTGGGCAAGATGATAGTTAAAATCAGTTTTTCCTTGATCATTGGACAAAACATTCCGGTATGCTGGAACTACATATTTCCCACTAGCATAAGCCAAATCGGCCAGAAGGTATTGATCTTGGTCAAAGTAGATCTCTGGTTGTTGGGCAATCCGCATGAATCATGACAAGAACCTGGAAGGCCAGAATGGAGGGAGATGAACTTCTTGTTGTTATTGCAAAAACAAGTTGTAGTGCCACGGAGTATCTAAACAAAGAGATGGAACATATTTGGTCAGTGTGTGATCCAAAGTTTTATAATAGCAATTGGAAAAGAAATGAATCAATTGCCTTTTTTTACAATCAAAATAGTGGTTGCCATCTATCTTGGGTTTTTGACTCAAGGGGATGGTGGTTCCATCAACAAAACCAATGCAACCAGGAAATCCTTCTATCTCCATTACTTGAGATATCTCCTTGAGTTCTTCTTTGGTTGGCCATGAAAGGACCAAGCGACGGAAAGATAGGATAGCAATCATGATTCTTTTGGTGTATAAGTCAATGCTTCCGTAACTGACTGAGAATAGATTTTCCAATCGATGGATTGCTGCTCCATTTCCATTTGACCCCAATCTACAAAGAGCAACAGCAAGTTGGATGGCTGGATTGCGTTGAGGATTGCAAGAATTGTTCTGGAAGATGTGGTGGTCTTCAATCATTGCCAAAAGTTTCATGAAAGAAGGCAACAAAGTTCGGAACAGTTGCTGGAAGCTTAAGTCAGGGATGAGATGAAGCTTTTGCCTTTCATACATAGGGTTATGGAGAGTTTGTATTCTTGGAACCATGTATTGCTTTGCCAACAGAGAATTAAAAGCTAACCAAGTTGATTCCAAATTGGAGTCTGAATCAGAGTCTGAATGGGAGTCAAACAGTAGCAAAAGTTCAGTCAGCTTTTTTGCGTTTTCAACTTGCTGGCGGGATGTTTGATTGGACATGTTGAGAAAGGTGGTGAGTGATGTGGGTTTATGAGATGATGATGGTATTTGTGTGAAGATGGGTATGTGAAGGTATGTGAAAAACAATAGAGATGTGTGTGATGCAATGGAGATGGGACCGGTATGGATTTGCTGATGTGGATGGGTGTTTTTGATGTGATGGATGGTGGATGGATGATGATGCATAAATGGCGGGTTTAATGGCATGTTTGATGATTGAAATCCGCCATTTTCATAAAACACGCCATTTTGAAATACACCAGTTAGGGGGTAAGTGTATTTCAGAAACCCGCCATTAAAAATGGCGGGTTTCGTCAAAAAAAATGGCGGGTTTCTAATGGCGGGTTTGCTAACTTTGATATGCCCTAATATGTATATAAAGTACACAGTGGAGTGTCAGGGCTTTGGAACCAAGCTGCCACGACAGAGAAAGGATAATAAGACTCACTGGTATATTATTAAATCCTTTGGGTACCTGTTTGGGATGTGCACTGATGGTTTAAACCTGTGTAATGGGGTTATAAGGTTGTTCAGCAGTTCAAATTGATAAAAAGGGTGGGGGACGGATATTATTAATCAGACTAAAGCCATAAATCACTTACTTATCTCTTATAAGTATTTGATTACCTTGGCACGGTGTCTGGATTCAAATATAACTAGGTCTCTGCGTATCAATATCCTCAAAAGAGCTCTTTATTTATAGCTTTTTGAGTCCCAATATTGTCCTTCTGAGGGGTACATGGGCTCAAAGGGACGGACACTGAGGCTAGCAGGGTAACCAATGGAAGCCTGTCACGTTTTCTTGGTGCTTTAGCACAGGTAGCATCTAATCCCAGGGGTTATGGGAATCATTCTACTTTATAATTGATGCTTGGACGTGTGAATAACAATAATCTTTCCTTTTTATTTATTATTTAATTAATTATCCTTAGTAAATGTTCCCATTAAGTTAATAATTGATATTGATAGACATTCCTACGGATATTCTGATTTCAGGTGAGTTCTCATTATGTATTAAATATTTGGAGTAAAGTCATGATATTGATTTTACTCCTTATTTTCAAATTTCAGTTGATTTACTAAAATAATTACTTAAAAATATAAGTCATGGGTATTCATATAATATTTTCACATCATTAGTTTTCTTAGTATGTCACAAAAATATTGATGTATAGAAATTCTAATAATAGTCTATTAAAGTATTTTAATATATTTTTAGAAGTCGTCAATATCTTGTTTTCAAATTTTTTGGTTCTTTGAATTATATTTAATAAAAAATATGTATAAAGGTTATTAAGGTATTTTTATATAAGTTTATGTATTTTTAAACTATCTACTATCCACGGGAACATTTATTACATATGTAGAATGTTCCTGTGTAGTTTGTAGCATGTTTATGCAGTACCTAGGTTTCTCAGGCCACCTGTCACTTTGTCAACCCATAGTCCCGCAGCTGCGTACACGGCTTTGACAGGGTGATAGTGCTGTAGCTCAGCCGCGCGCAGGTGTATTGGCTGCCGCGGCTGGGGGCAGGAATTGTGACAGAACACATTTCCGTCTGCAACTCCTAAAATATACACAACACCTCAATTCTGACTGAATTTTAGGTGTGAAACCTATATGTGACAATACATGTGAAATATTTAATTGGCCCAAAAGTTCAATAGTGGTGCTGTGGTATTTTGGTCTTTCTTTCCTTAATTATTTTAAAATATAAGGAGTTGGATTTCAAGGGTGGGGTCAATGAGTAACCCTACCTAATTTTGGGTGAAGAATCTATTTTTGCAATAATATTTATGGTTTTCCTAATCCTTCTTAGTTTAATTTTATTATCATTATTTTTATGTTATTTCTGTTACTTTTTAAGCTTGCTCTGCAATAGTAGCAAGCTGACAAATAGCCAAATGCCCATTGGATTTTCAATTCAAATCCAGATTCATGAAAAAAAATAATTAATTTTTGAAGATCAAAATCTTGAAACCCAACCAAGTTGGCTCTGTTTTCAAGGAAATCTGGTCAATTCCAAAAGGCTGGAATTTTTCATACTTGCTTCCAGGTGAATTTAACCTGATTCAAAACCTTGCTGATGGATTGAGGGGTGACCACAACTTCAAATCTGTCTCAAAGAAACTTACTTATTTCTTTCAAGGTATTTTTTGATTACACTGTGAGGTTTGTCAAAAGCTCAGTGAAAATCTCAGAGGAAATATTTCATTCTCTCTTCTTATTGAACTTCACAAGAATTTGGTCTTCATTGATGATGCATTGAATCTAATGGGACAATACATTGAATTGTTTGGCTGCCTCATTCTGATGCATTGATTTTTCTAGCACATTCATTCAGATCAAGTGCCTAACCTCTGAATTTATGATTGGTTCTGGATGCCACCATTTGAAATTAAATCAATCACATTGACTCTCATCAAATAGCTAAATTTAGCATTTCTATATTTTTTTATGCTTTTTAGAAAGGTATTTTGATTCCATCAGAAATATTCCATTTAGTGTGAAGAGAATGAAAATTTAATATACTCCTTACTTTTCTTCCATTGGATGAAACAATTTTTTTTTCAAATCTGACCTCAAATTTGATTTCCTTTCAAAAAAAGTGATACTTCTTTAATTTTTAAATATTAAATGAACTTGATTGGTGATCATTTTTTTATTTGGGCAAAGGTTCTACCCCAGACAGACCCCCTCCCAAAGGGGGTCTGGAGTGTTGGAATAGCTTTTGAAAAAATCTCAGAATGAATGCAAGAGTGCAAAAGCTTAAAAGAAAATCATGAAAAGAGAATGGAAGACCTACCCCTAGAAGACCATAATAGTAGAAAGCACTCATTATCAACTGACACAACTGGTTTTCCACATAATTAACAAAAGAAAAAATGAACCCTAAAGCACAAATATTGTGCCAAATTTTATTATGAGGACAAAATGGG
Organism: Puccinia polysora; assembly: GCA_025617555.3. Lineage (NCBI taxonomy): Eukaryota > Fungi > Basidiomycota > Pucciniomycetes > Pucciniales > Pucciniaceae > Puccinia > Puccinia polysora. The sequence continues at coordinate 27,661,152 of CM062641.1, read as the reverse complement.
ATGTGTGTTCTATTGTATTATAAAGGCTTATAAATAGACCAGTATCTCTTTGAACTAGTTCAGTATTTAATTTATTGTATTGTAATCTCTTCACATTTGTGTATATAACTTTTGTTCAACCATTATTATTGATTATTTATAATCATAATCCAGGCCAATTGATTAATCATGGAGGCCATAAATTAGCCTCAAAGAGGCCTCAAGTGATGTTTACAGGACTCCTGGGGCCCAAGAGGCCCTCAAAAGTTGTTTTATTCCACCCCCAGGAACTCCTGTAAACTTTAAAAAGGCATGGGAAAACTGAAATTTCTACAATTACAAATGTTGTGCATTTTGATGTATTTTATAAGGTCTAAATTCCCTTTTGGGGTGGGAAACCTTGCCAGTAGTAAAAATATTACTATAATCATCCCAATGATGCTTTTGGTGTGAGTTTAGAACAAAATATATGTGCTAAAATGGTGATGATAAATTCACAACTCCCCACTGTATGGGAGTTGTGTTGGGCCCTACACGGCCCGATGGACGCATGGGGGCCCATACACGCGTCCAAAACGCGTGTGCGGGCGTTTTGGACGCGTCTAAATGCGCCCAAGGGGCTTAAATTAGTGCAATGAACAAAGATGTGGAAAAAAAGGATGCAGTTAATGAATCATTGGAATCCCAAATTGCATCATCATCAAGGGTGAAAATTAAGAAACAAAATGTTTCAGAAATGGACATGACCTCTGGTGGTGAGTAACATTTTATGCTACTGGTCTTTGCCTCCTTTAATTTGATTGAAATTGGAAACTGATGGAGTGCATTCCATCAGTATAAAAATGTAACTATGACAGAACCACTTCAACCACCTCCTGTGAGATCTTTTCCTACTAGGAAAGAGGCACAAACGTATTTTCAAACATGGGCAATGAAGCATGGTTACCCTTTAACAGTTTTCAACTCAAAGTCTGACAAATATTTGGATTTAGCCTTTGATAGAAATAGTTTGTACTCTGGGAAATTACTCAAAGAATGGTCAAGGCAAACACACAAAAGGAAGGTTGGGCAAAAATTTTTAATCCATGAAAGTTGCACAAAGCGGGACCCCTTGTGGCATATCTCCTACAAGAATGTTCAACATAACCATGAACCATCCCCACACCCCTCAAGGCATCCTCACCTGAGGATAATCTCTGGGGTAGCCTTAGACAATCCAAAAGAAGTCATGAATTATGGGCTCAATACACTTCAACTCAAAAGAAAATTGGGCAATATCAATGGTGTCAAATATTTTTATGACCAAACAATCTATAACACTAAGCATAAGGTAGCACTAGCATACTAAAAGGGAAAGTGTTATGGAGGTCCTCTTTGAACAACTTGGTAATTCAGGTTTGGTTCATTGAGCAAAATTCAGTGGAGAGGGTCACTTGGAGGCCCTATTCTTGGCTCACCCTGAGTCATTAAAGCTTTGCAAGCAATTCAATCATATAGCCATGATGTATTGTACTTATAAGACAAATAAGTACAACATCCCCATATTGCATGTTGTAGGAATTACTTCCAACCAGAAAATTTTCACAAAAGCTCTTTTTGTTATAACAAGAGAAATGTTTGAGTTCTACAGTTTGTCTGTAAATGCGCTAAAGGAGTTGGCTTATGATCCTGAGAGACTTCCCAAAGTCTTTGTGAAGGACTGTGAAAAATCTTTGGTCTGTGCTCTAGAACAAATTTTCACTGAGTCAACAAGACAGTGCTGTCAATGGCACTTGTCTAAAAACATACAAGCAAACTGTAAAGTGCGCTTCAATAATGATGTTGAAGGGTAGCAAAGCTTTTTTTCTCTGTGGGCTAAGTCTGAGGCCTCAAAAACCAAGGAGGAGGCAGAGTTCAATCATGCGGCACTTAGAGTACATGCCAAATCACAGCCTCTAGGAGGAGGCAGAGGTCAATGATGCGGAACTTGGAGTAAGTTCCAAATCACTGCCTCTACTGTTAATCTTCCTAGTTTTGGTTTCTTACATTATTACTTGTATAAAGTGTTTTTTGGAAGACCGTGAGGATGTACTCCAGTATGTGGATCATAATATCTTCCGTATCAAAGAGACTCTTGTAACGGCTTGGACTTGCAAAAAACCCAGAGTTTGGAAATAAAACAACATCTTGGGTTGAAGGGGCCCATGCTACTCTCAAAGGATTCCTTTCAAACTTTTCAGGAAAAATTTTGGATGTTTGGAAAAACCTAGAAGGAACAGTTTCCAATCAAATTAAATTGGTTCAGGCTGCGCTTAAAAACTCTTGAATAAAGATTGGAATAGTTCTTCCTACTGAACTTTTACCATTGGGATAAAAGTTTTATTTACAAGCATTCAAAATTTTTGGGGAACAATTAGAGAAGTTAAAGCAAAACCATGATTTGGAAGTTTGCACCAAATCATACTCAATGACTATAGGTTTTCCCTTTTCCTACCAAATAGTTGACCTACTAGTGTCAAGAGGCTCCATTGTTCCTGAAGATATTCATCCTCAGTGGAGGTTGGACTATGACCCTTGCAGTTCTAGTTCTGTAATTTGGTTTAAGTTGGATTTTTCAAATCACTTTGTGATTAATGCTTTTTGATTAATGCTTTTTGATTAATGATTTTTGAATGATGATTCCTACTTGACTAATATTTGATCCTTTGAATTTTTAAAGTTTGATTTTGACAAAATTCTCAAAAATTCTCAGTTAAATGAGAAGCTCAATGTAATGATTTTGAATCATCCTGATCAAGATTATTGCAGGCTGTTGAAGGACTTGATGAAGGAGATGGCCAATTATCAATCAAAGCCAAGACTTAAACCTGAAGTCTTGCAATTGAGCAGAGGACATCCAAAATTTACAGATACCCAGCAAGATCCTTCTCAATTTGAAAATTTTGAAAAGGAACTTAAGCGGGCAAAAAGAAGTAGAAGGGCACCAAAGAAGAAAAGAAAAATGATTTTAAGTCTTTTCTTTTGTGAAAGGTTCATTTTTTTGGTTTGATGAACTGATTTTGAATTCTTTATAGTCCAAGTCAGGCTCTTCATCTGAATTTAAAAGTTCAGTTGAAGAAAGTGAAAGTTCATCAGGTTTGGTGCCATTAGAATCCAATTCCTCTTTGAAAGATGAAGAAGAAGAAATTGATGAGTCAAACAGAAGCTCATTTTTGGTGATTGTTGAATCCTTTAATGAGTTTAGAATTTTGGCTAACAACTTTTTGATTTTAAGAAGTAGATCACCTCAATCAAATACCCAAGAACTTACATAAGTTCTTGGGTGGGGTTTGGGATCTGGTTGGTGATGGAAATTGTGGTTTGAGAGTCATTGCTAAATCACTTGGGTATGATGCAGATGGATGGTTTAAATTTTGGAAATAAATGGTTGAAAAATTGAGGAAAAATAAGATGTGGTATGCTAAGATCATTTGTGGCAGTAAAGACGTTGAAAAGATAGAATCTTTTCATTGATTTTGTTGTTGAAGATAGAATATTTTCATTGATTTTGTTGAAATCAAGTCTTTTTTCTATCTTCAAAATGGCTTTCAAAGTTAGATATGGGTCAAATAATAGCTGATACTTATGAAAGACCAATATGTTTCATTTCATTGGATTCATTTTTGACTTTTACTCCTATGAAAGTGGGTGTAAAAGAAAAATCAGATCCTATGTTCATTTTTTTTGTTAACAATAACCATTGGAGTGGGTGTAAAAGAACAATCAGATCATATGTTCATTTATTTTGTTAACAATAACCATTGGGTGCAGCTTGTACTTAAGGGGGATGTGATTTGAATCCCACCCATAGTTTTCAAACCCCGTTCCTTGGTTTATAAAAAAGCAGCTAGTTGGGTTGATAACCTCAAAGATCAACTTGAGTTGTATTCTAACTTATAGATTAATTTCATCATTTGGGTTTGGGTTATGATTCTGATCTTGTAATTCTATTAATATTAAGGTTTATCACATTTTGAACATCATTATGTTGAGTTTTTTGAGTTGAAATCATTATGATGAGTGTTTTGAATGAGATTTTAATGGTAATTCAGTTCAACTTGTGTTGGGCTGATCCCATCACAAGCTTAGCTTGTAGTCAAGTTTGTGATGGGATCAGCTTAACACAAGTTGAACATGTTTTTTTTTTTGGTGTTTTTACTCTAGGGCTGGTCAAAAGACTTGTACTTTTTTTGGCACTTTTAGTTTAGGGCTTGTCAAAAGACTTCTTGTATTTTTTGGCCCTTTTACTTTAGGGCTAGTCAAGTTGGAAGGCAACTGGTTGGTTGTCTTCAGTTTTTTTTTCATTTTTCTTTATTTATTTTTACTTTTTAGTTTTTAGTTTTTTTTTTGGGGGGGGCCACCAGACTTGTAGTCATGCTACACGTCTACACAACTGCATTCAAGCTGTTAGTCATGCCACACAGCTAAACAACTTCATTTGAGCCGTTAGTTGTGCCACATGGCTACATGAATGGAGTGCTTTTTGGAGTTGGATAAAACAAGAAGTTTTAGACGTGTGGTAAATTTTCCAGTTGGAGAGAATGTGTTGTCACAGTCGATTCCTGGGATTTTTTTTTGAATCCTTGGATGCAGAGTCTACATTTTTTCTGGGTAAGAGGCTGTGGCTGGCTTGGTCTTGAGTACCAAGAATGTTTTCAAATAATGGTTTTGTAGTATGGATGCATCTTCCCATACCCGCATTTTCTCAATGAAATCAAATTTTGTTTGAATGGCTTTGGAAAATTTGCCAGGGGTGCTGAGGTATTTTTATTTGACTGGTTTTATTCTTGAAAATTTTTCCCTAAGTTTTTATCTGGGAGCATTGGGAAGTCTTTCTTTAGCTGGAGATTTCTTGTGACTCTCTACTTCTGGCTTGTGGCTTGATTATGTGCTATCACTGTTGTCTGCAACCAATCCTTCACTAATTCTGTCTTTTCTATTGTTGTAAAATCCTTTTTTATTTCTATCTGAACCTGAGTATTTTGTCATATCTCTCAATTTTCTAGCAGGGTTTAGCTGTTCTTTGTTTTTTAGTTCAAGATCTAATGATTTTTCTTCTTTTTTCTAAGAATGAAAGTGAGGAACTTGAAATTTTTGGTTTCCACAATTTATCCAGAGTTGGATTAAATTTCGTAGGATCTGAGATAGTCATTGAATCCAATCATGAAGCCTTTTTCACCTTTAGGTTCAATTTTGGAGAAGGATTTCTTGGTTATTGTTAGAAATGAGACAGGATTCCCAATGGGATGAAAGTAATCCAAAGGAAGAATTTTTCTTTGAAGAGAGAATATGGAGATTTTTTGTACTTGTGAACAGGTATCTGGTTCAGTGTGAGGGTACTGGTCTTGAGAACAAAGTTCAATAGTTTCTTTTTCAGACAGGAGTCATGAAAGATAGTTCTGAGTGACTCAAGTATGGTTCTATTGTGTTTTTCAGCCAGAATGTTTTGCTTACGAGTGTAAGGATCAGAATATCTAGTCTTGATCAATTTTTTTTTTGCAGTATTCCCTGGAAGTGTTGTTTTTCAACTTGCCTCCTATGTCAGAGTGTAAGAAACTGGGATATTATCCAAATACCTTGTCTTCCAGATTTCTTTTTTATTTTTTTTTTTTTTGATTTATGAAAGGCAGTTTGTTCTGATAATGGCCTTTGAGTACCACTCTTTCTTCTTTGGATACAGAGAATTTGTTTTTTTCAAAGATGACTTCATAATTATCTAGGAGTAGAAAATGGATTTATAGGAGATTGGCCAACAGATCAGGGACATATTGAACATTCTTCAACCACAGTCCAGAACCATCTTTGTTTTTACAACACACAGTTCCAGATCCTTTGATGTCCAGCAAGTGGGTTCTAGATCTGGTCTTAAAAAATCCTTTTTCTTCTGTTAAAAGTGTCCCAAAGAGGCTGGAGTCTGAGATCATGTGAGAGGTGGAGCCAGATTCAAAAATCAGAAATTTATCTAAGATTGAATGGGAATGATGAAGGCAGCTAATGGTGATGTGAGTTTCCCTGGTTGTTGGTCTAATTTTTGGTCTAAGCTCAGGATGAATGGTCCAGAATTTAGAAATTGAGTGCTGGGCTAAATTATTTTGTTTCCCTTTATTCATCTGAATATGCTCAAGCTAGTGGTGTGAAGCAAGGTTGTTTCAATTTTTGGCAGACTCATTGTTGTCCTGTTGTTCAGGAATCTTCTTAGGTGATTGATTACAAGCTCTGGGTTAATAATTTTGTCAGAGTGAGTAATCTATTGACTGATTTTTTCTAGGGTTGGTGGGAGATATTCAAGGATGGTGTATCCTAAAATGTCTTTGGGGATAGAGATTCCTACTTTGTGAAGCTGGTTTATTGATCTCTTGACTTGAGTGATGAACTTCAGAACATTTTTTTGGTTAAAGGTGATCCAAAGAAATTTCTTGTATGCCCAAGCTCTCTTCAATGCTTCAGATGAGGCAAAGAACTTCAAAACAGAGCTCCAGATAGCTTTTGATTCTTCCTTGTTCTTGTGTTTACCTCCAGATAACTTTTGGGTCTTCCTTGTTCTTGTGGTTGATGATATTTGCGTGGATAGAGGGGTCTAATTTTGAAATGAGGATGTTTCTAAGGCTGAAATCGTTTACAACTTTCAGATTCTGGATTGGTGAATTGATTATTTCCCTGAGTCCTTGTATTTCTAAGAATTTCTCCATTCTATCTTTCCCAAGTGAGAAGTTATCCATTTTCAGGCATGGAATAATTTTGATGGGGCTTCTGGGGATGGCCTGAGTTAGTGCTTTGGAAATGACTGTTGCTGTTTTTTTTTAATTTTGTTGAATTAAGGGCTCCTGATCCTCAATTTTGGCTTTTATTAGTATTTTTCTAAAACCAGAAAATGAGTCAATTTATTGATAGACTTTGATACAAAAATAGGAGTAAGAGATGAGATAGAAATTTAGCTAAAAAAGATCAGTAGGAGGTTCTCTACCTTCAGTTCAAGGCACAATTGGAAAGGAGCAAGATTGATCCTAACTGGACCTTTTATTGGTCTTGAGATGCAGCTTGGGTCTCCTTGCAGACTGTTCTGTGATCTAGGTGGTAGCTGATAGCCTTAGTTTGTCTATTTTCTACCTGATAAGCTTTTCAACTCCCTGTCTTGAAGTGTTGGTTGAGTTTCCAACTTCTTTATCTTTTGCAATTGAGCTACTATTTGATTGGTCTTTATCTTGCAGTTCTTTGTTCAATCAATGGGGTTTTTGTTGTCCTTGGTTTGTTCAATAGAGCTTGTTTGAATTTTCTTCTGCATTTTTGATAGGCTGGTTGTTTTTTTTTTCAGGCAAGGGTGGTATGATCTTCAATTTTTTGATTGGATTCTGGTGGTTTTGAGGTTTTAACAAGAATTGGAGGCATTTAATCAAGTTCTTCAGGGAATAGTTTGACTTTTGGTCTGGGATGGTTTTTGGAAGACCCACAATGGAGGAGAGGATAAGAGCAGAGTAGGCTTGAGGCTTAGTGTAGTTTTCCTGATTGGGATAACTCATCATGGTCACAATGTGATTGCTTGAAGGAAACTACATAAAATTGACTACATTTTATTTTTTTATTCTTTTTTTTAAAAAAAAAATCAACTACATAAAATTGACTGCAGTTTTTGTATTTTTTTTTCATTTTTTTTTATTTATTGGTTTAATTCTTTTAATTTTTTCTGCTGAAATTTCAATAGTTCTCACCAATGAAATATTAGAATCCATAACCCCTATCATATTTCAAAACTGTACAAAAATTGTTGGAGAATCTTTTCTTGATCTCCAAAGACTGTATCAATCAGTGGAGGAAACAAGGAACAACAGTAAATTTATCCTTCAGGAAGAAAAATATGCTTTAATAAATCAATTATACTTTCAAAATATTTCTCTTCTGAATTATAGAAAGAAGGAAATATTTTATTGGATAATGAGTGCATGCAATACTTCTCAACCTTCTTACTTCTTTATTGATGGACCTGGAAGTTCTAGAAAAACCTTCCTATATAAATACTTTATGGCTTCTATCATATCATCTGGAAGAATAGCTATGGAATCTGCTATTATTTTATTAGCTGCCATGAATCTACTGAATGGAGTAACAGCTCATCTGACCTTTGTAATCCCCTTGAGGTCAAATCACCCCTCTTTATCAAGGGTATCAAATAATTCTCAAAAGGTGAAGCTCTCAAAATCTTTGATAATCTACTATGAAGCACATATAAGTCATAGGCACGCTCTTGATTTTGTTGAAAGGCTACTTCAAGACCTCATGGGTTCCAACCTACCTCTTTGAGGAATATTGATGTTTCTTGGTGGCGTACATACTTTAGGAAAATTTTACCTGTTTTTCAAAAATTTACATGTCCCCAAATTGTTGATGCAAGTTTTTCCAATTCTTCTTGCTGGAGAAATTTCCAATTTTTGCATCTTACTTCAAATATGCATGCTGCAGGGGATCCTGATTACCAAAGTTTTTTAATCAATGTTGGAGATGATCTGAATAATATATAGGGTTCAAAAAAAACTTTGCTTCCTCATCAAATGGTTATCCATGGCTATAGTGAAGATCAAGCTTTGGATAGATCAATCAATTTTTTTTCCAAACTTTCACCATTTCTACCTTGAAAATGTTTATCTCATTGAACATATTATTTATGTTTCAAAAATACAGCATTTTAAAACATAAATTAATTGCTACTGGATTCTATCCCTGGTAATGAAGAAAAACAGACTATGAATGCTTATTACAGCAATGAATCTATTGATGATGATACTCAAAATCTATACCAACATGAGTTCCTCAACACATTATTTCTTCACAAATTTTCCCCTAATGGCTTGACTCTGAACATTTCTGCCCCTATAATTACTTTGAGGAACATGGACTGTACAGTTGGGCCTTTCAATGGGACTTTCCTGATTGTTGTCAGCTTGCTACTATATACAGAGCAAAACTGTCAAATAGTAACAAAACTATGAAAAATAAGAATACCTCAATTAACAAAGTAAGGAGTGAGAAATCCATAAATATTATTACAGGAATGGATTCCTCACCAAACATTAGGTAGGGTCACTCACTGAACCCACCCTTGAATTCCAAGTCCTTATATTTTAAAAATAATTCAAAAAGAAAAGTACTAAAAATTACGACACCTGTATGGCACTTTTTGGCCATTCTAATATTTCACACGTATTTTCACATATAGGGTTTACACCTAAAATACACTCAGAATTGAGGTGTTGTGTATATTTTAGGAGTTACACGCGGAAATGTGTTATGTCACAATTCCCGCGAGCAGCCCCGCATCATTACATAACCCTATGTACTAGTAGCAGCAGGTTCCCGCGTACTAGAGACCCGCGCGCAGCTGATTCTGCCACGCATGCAGGGGATCCTACCCCGCGCGCATCTGTACTAACTGATCCCTGCGCCTGGATCAGTTGTGACTAATCTGACAACCAGGTATGGCTCAGAAGAGCTACAACCTAGTTAGGGTTGCCTATTATATGTAACAAACAGACATATGCATTACTAATGATATGAAAAGATCAAAACTTAAATAAAATTAATGAAAATTAAGTTTTAAAAATTTTTTTAATAATAAATCAAAGATCAAGGACTACCACGTAAATCACTGATCTTGATGTTTGAAGACCACAAAACACTACAAGAAGTGTTCATAAAAATTATTAAAAATTATCTACATGATTAGCAGTTGATGGAAAATAAGTAAGCATCCACATCTGCACGCTTCAAAGCAATATCAATAGTACAAATGAAGGATGAGTACAGAATGATCAAATTGACACTATAACAGATAAACAGATCCTGTGGCTAAAATAGTACAGAAATACAGCAGATCTAAGGACAGCTGATTGACAGCACCAAGTGGACGTGCCAATCCTTCCTTGACTGGCTTGCCAGCCTCAGCCCACGAGCAGAACCCTCTCTACGTGCCCTGAGAAGACCAAAATCACCCCAAAAAGGTATTTATACAGACCTCTTTGGATCCATTATTCCATCATCAGTTACAAGGAATTATTTATTATCAATCAGACAACGTGTCATTTTTAATCAAGTGCTTATATGAAGATAAGCAAGTGATTTATGACTTAGTCTGTAGTAGTATTATTTACCTTTATTAACCAATCAACCATTGAAGTTTAGTCAAGCAATCTACCCCATCTGCTCTGAAACACTTCCAATTATTCCAGGATTTTCGTGGTAAAGTGCTCAGAGTGAGTGTTAACCTTCCTGTCTAGGCCATTTGTGCTGTTAAGCCTGGCCATTAGTGGAATAAGTCCTTTCTAAGGCACCCATATTTATTCCAAGGTTCTTAAACTGCCTAAGGAGGCCCCTTGAAGAGAGGTTGCTAGTCTGTAAAGATCCCCAGTAGTATAATACTGTGGCCCCTCTTTTATATTATATTTAAAACCATTTACTACCAAACCAATTAAACCTTGCAACTGCTCTTATTAAATCATTTATTTGAGCTTCTAAGCGTTTATTATTGGAATAATAATTATTATTATCATTCCAGCATTTTTATCACTCTCTGTAGCTAAAGGACTGCAAGGTTCCTGGTATCAGAGAGCTGACAACTGGGGGTCTGGCCGGGAAATATCCTTAATTAATTAATTTTTAATTATTTATTCCTTGGACCAGTCTATTCATTTTTAAAAATAAGTTAACATACTTATAACATATATTTTTGATCATTTGTTTCTCTAGTGGATCTTAAGACCAACGGAGAATTGATCAATTATTATTTGAACCTTCTTGAAAAGAAAAAAGAAGAAAAACTCCGTAACTTTGTCCCTGTTATTATAATTCCTGAGCAACAACAGGAGAAATTGCTTTATTATAAACAGCAGTTTATAAAAGACAAAGAACTTGAGCTTGAAAGAATTATCAATTTAAATTCTTTATTAAGGCAACATAAGGGGTGGAAGATTTATCAAAGGAAGCTTTATATTTATAGACTAAATAACCCTGAAGATAAAGAAAAATCCAAAAATAATAAAAGTGATTATTTTTTTTCTAAAAATCACTTTAACACATAAAAATACAAAAAAATATTAAACTTATATTTTTTTTTGTTTTTATCCATCTCAGTGGATTTTTTTTGGTGATATCATTGACCAGGACCTCTTAGAGGACGTCCCAGACTGTGTACCATTGGATTTACCCTTGGATTTATCCCAGGATCTGATTGGAACTCACTCAGACCCCGTTGGAATACCCTCCAAGAATAGTTGTGACCCCAATCAAGTGTTGGTACCTTTGAATTTAACTCTAAGTTAAAATATTTAAAAAAAATTATTAAAAATATAAAACACACAAAAAATATTATTTTTTTAACTTTAAAGTCTTTTTTCAAAAGATTTGACAAAAGACTTACAAATTTTTTTTGGTTCTATGTATCAAAATAGGCGCAACACCCATGCAACTGGTAGAGCCCCGTCATATGGATCTCTGCCCGGACAAACCCGTGCGCGCAAGGACTCCAGTCGCAAGCGCAATGAGGGGACTCAAACCCGTGACCATAGCGTCACACAGGACAACAACGGCGACAACTGCGGCTGCCAACTCGACCAACAAACCGTTGGAGAGCCATCCATTGCCCACCATGTTATCCCAGGAGGGTACAGGTCCTCCTACGCCACCCCAGCTGGACTCAACCAAGGAGGAAAGAGTCAAAGTATTAGTGAAAGAGCACGTGAGTTATTGGGAACAATTCAGGTTGGCTCAGACCCAGGAGGATCAACCAGGTATGAGAAAAGCCATTTCTCAGGCAAAGAAATCTCAGATTTCTCTGCAAAGGTTGATCCCAAAGAAAGAAGTAGAAGGCTACGTGCAGAACTTGAATCCTTGGGATCAGTTAGCTTCCTTGAAGGGAAAGGATCCCAAAAAGAAGAGGTCCTCAGCCCATCAGAAGTTAAGGAACCCAAAGGATTGGGACAACATAATATCCTTAGCCCAGAAGTGGAAAAAGGTGTACCAAAATTAGATGTAGAAGCTCTTAATAGCTTTTCTGTAAATGTGTCTCACAATTTTACTATTATTAGCCAATGCTTTGACAAAGTTTATAACCAATTGGACAAATTAAGTTCAAGTATTTTTAGAGTGATTGACACTCAGTCTCAGATTATGAGAATTGATGAGTTGGAAATACAACAAATCAAGGATAGTATAAGAGCTAGTAAGTTGGACCTGATGAAAAATATTGATGACAACCAATCAATTCTTCAGGAAGATATTCTTGCAACCATAGACCAGCTTAAGGAAGAAGTTAAGAAAACTAGTCCTACTCCTTCAGCTCATCTGACTAACAAAATTGACTTATTAAGCAGCAAACTTGACTTGGAGTTAGGTATGATTAAGAATGATCTTAGAGATCTTAAGATCAACTCTACTAACTCTCCGGTCATTGACTTGGAAGAAACTAGACCTGACAGGTTCACCAGTACTCCTAGTGCTCCTCCAAGAGCCAGGATAACTAGGAATGAGTCTTTCAGACCCAGTCCTACTCCTGAAATGGAGCAGGCTTTGAAGCTACTTCCTCCCATCACTGAATGGCCTAAATTCTCTGGAGAAGGAGAATACAACCATGTCAGTTTCATTAAGTTTATTGACTATACTCTTTCTTCCTATGAGCTCCCTGATGCAATAGCTGTGGTAAGATTGCCCAGATTATTTGAAGGAGTAGCTCTTGATTGGTTTATCAATAAAAGAGAAGAAGTTGGATCTTTATCCTGGAATTCTTGGAAAGAATTGATCAAAGTGCAGTTTGGTACCAGGATTTGGAAAAGAAAGATGATGAAAACTTTTGAAACTTCCCAGTTTGATCCATCCAAGGACAAACCTCATAAGTGGTGCTTAGACCAGAAAAAGAGGTTGGAATGTTTTTATCCTGATGCTGATAAAGAAGAATTCAATGAAAGACTCCTCAACTTATGTCCCAGACAAATCAACCACAGTGTAAGGTGTAGAATGCCTATGGATTCAGATCTTTCCACCTTAATAGGTGTATTGGAAGAAACTATTGATATGAATGGTCTTGATAAAAGGGTCAATAGACCTCCAAGGGAAAAAAATACTAGGAACAGGGAAGGATATACTTCCAGAACTAAAGAATCCCCTGCTACTAATCCATCTACCTTGGAAGTCAAGAAGACTCCAGAATCAAAAGAAAAATTATGTTGGAACTGTAACCAAACAGGACACGTAAAACCTGATTGTCCTCTACCTAGGAAAAGGATTAATCTTATTGAAGGAGAAGAGTATGACAATCCTGACCCTCACCTTGATGATACTGACGGATCACTCTCTGATTGTGATCTAATAATCACTAACCCTATCAATGTTATTGAAGGTAGTATTGAGTCTTCTCTGGACATAAATTCCATCAATGAGGATTCTAACTTACCTCAAAAATGGAATCCCAACATGAAGATTCACCACATCTCTGAGGCTAAGGCTTTGACTCTAAAACCTTCTGCCGGTAAAATTTACACTTCAGGCAAAACATGCTATGCTACTGGTTTAATCCAAGGTTCCCCTGTTAAGTTACTTCTAGAAAGTGGAGCCTTTTGCTCTTGTGTTGGTTCAACTTATCTGGAAAAACAAGACCCAAATTGGAAACTGAACTTACTACCAGTACCTCAGGCTAAGTTCAGAAGTTGTAATTCTTCTCTCAATGCTTTTGGAGTATGGTCTTCTGATATCATACTCCCTCACTCTAAAGGATCACTCAAACTGAACATTGAATTTGTAGTGCTCCAAAACGGAGTATGTGATTATTTTATCCTTGGGAATGATTCTCTTTTCCTTTATGGTATAGATTTATACCAAAGCAAAGGTAGATACTTCACTGTAGGAGGAGACTGGAATAAGAAGTTCCAAATATGTCATGTCAATGCTCAAACTTCTGATTCAACTTATGAAAAACACTTAGAGAAGTTCAATCAGGAGTAATTCTCTCAAGCTTCTTTGAATTCCCTTCTCAATGAAGAACAGAAACAGGATATCCTACAAGTATTCTTTGAAAATCAGAATGCTTTCTGTACCAAAGATCACCCCATTGGTAACATCAAAGGACATGATATGATCCTAACTCTAACTATTAAGCCTCCTTACCCACCTAACCTCAGGATACCTGCTTACCCTTCTAGTCCAAAATCCAGAGCTGCTCTGGAAACCCATATTCAAGAGTTAGTTGACTTACAAGTCTTAAAGAAAGTAGGCCACAATGAACAAGTGGATATTACTACCCCAGTAATTATAGCTTGGCACAATGATAAGTCAAGAATGGTTGGAGATTTTAGAATGCTTAACAACTACACCCAAGCTGATTATTATCCAATTCCAAGAATTGACCATGCTCTACATAACCTTTCCAAGGCTAAGTACATAACCACCATGGATCTGTTGAAAGGTTTTCACCAAATACCTATCAGCCCTGATAGCCGGAAATTCATGAGAATTATCTGTCATTTGGGAATTTATGAGTATCTTAGGATGCCTTTTGGTATTAAAAATGCTCCTTCTCATTTTCAAAGGATGATGGACATAGTCCTAGGATTATTCATCAGACAGGGATGGATGATGGTATACATTGATGATGTTATCATTTACTCTGATCATTGGGATACTCACATGGAGAAATTAAGGCTAGTACTCAAAACCATCTCTGCTGTAGGATTGAAAGTATCAATGAAAAAGTGTAACTTTGGCTACGGGGAACTCAAAGCCTTAGGACACATTGTCTCTGGACTAACCTTAGCTGCTGACCAAAACAAGATAGCAGCAGTAATGAATATGCCTATGCCTCAGAATAAAACTAAACTCCTATCCTTCATCAGCTTCTGCAGCTACTATAGGAAGTATTTACCAAAGTTTTCTCTTCTAACCAAATGTTTGTATGAGATCTGCAACAACACCACTGTGTTTGAAATGAATCATGATAGAGTCAAGAACTATGAGGAACTCAAAATTGCAATGACCTCAGCTCCAGTACTGATCCAGCCAGATTACTCTAAACCTTTTAAGCTCTACATAGATGCCAGAATGGAAGGGCTAGGAGCTGCTTTACACCAGGAAGTCATAGAAGATGATAAACCAGTGGAAAAACCTATACTCTTCATATCTAGACAAATTAAAGATACTGAGAAAAGGTACGGTGAAAGCCAAATGGAATGCCTGGCCTTAGTATGGGCCCTAGAGAAACTCCATTATTACTTAGAAGGCACCAAATTCACTGTTATTACTGACTGCAATGCTTTCAGAACCTTGATGAACATGAAGACCCCTAGCAGGCATATGTTGAGATGGCAGATAGCTATACAACAGTACAGAGGACAGATGACCATAGTTCATCAAGCTGGGACTAAACATAATAATGCTGATAGTTTAAGCAGGAATGAGTTACCCAATGACCCAAGTAAACCTGCCTATGATCCAGAGGATAATGACATCTTCCCTATCCTTAATATTAACAGGTTAAAAATTGAAGCTCCTATAATGGGCATCCACGTTTGTGAACCAAATGAATCATTGTTCAACTCTATCAAAGAAGCTTACAGTTCTGGCATAAAGACTCTGATCACTATTGTGGAAAGTACTTCTCCACCTTCTGACTTGATCAACAGCCTACCTGAACCTCTTTTGAAACAATACAAAACCGGAAGGTTCACCATATGGGATGGTCTGGTATACTATAGGCATCAACATTCAAGTGTTATAGTCTTAACTAAGGATGACCATATCAAACATGTTCTGGCTGAGTGCCATGATAACTGCTCATCTGGTCATTTATCTGCTGATAGAACCTTGGATAAGGTTAGACAGACTGCTTGGTGGGTTAATTGGAGAGACTCCACTATACAGTACGTTACCAGTCGTGAAACTTGTCAGAAGTCCAACAGGACTACTGGAAAATGGTTTGGACTACTACAAAAGATTGCTGAACCCAAAAAGAGATGGGAGATCATCAATATGGACTTTGTAACTGGACTACCACAAGGAGGAGCCTATTCCTACAACTCATAATTGGTCATTGTGGATAGGTTCTCCAAGAAAGCAAAGTCCCTACCTAATCACAAGGAAGACATGGCTATGGAAGTTTCCCTATTATTTTGGAAAAGACTCATTGCTGATGTTGGAGTTCCCAAGATTATTATCAGTGAAAGAGATCCTAAATTCACCTCTGAGTTCTGGAGGAACCTACATGATATGCTTGGAACCACCTTAGCTTTCTCTACCGCTTATCACCCTCAGACGGATGGATTAGCTGAAAGGATGATTCAGACCCTGGAAGACATGCTCAGGAGATTCTGTGGCTTTGGACTAGAATACAAGAATTCTGACGGTTATTGCCACAATTGGGTTAGCCTTTTTCCTGCACTGGAGATGGCCTACAACAGTAGCAAGCACTCTACCACTAAGGAAGCACCTTACATACTGGAAAGAGGATGGATTCCTAGACTACCCAAGGATAACCTTAACCACCAGCTGACCAATATTCACCCTACATCACTTGATTTCAAAAACATGATAGATGTAGCAAACAAACATGCTATTAAAGGTGTCCAGGATGCTATAGAGTATAACCAGCAAAGGTGGGATAAAACCCATAAGGAACCTGATTTCAAAATTGTTGATCAAGTCTTGATCTCTACCACTAACTTTACCAACTTGGGTGGAAATAAAAAGCTTAGACCAGCTTTTGTTGGACCTTACACCATTAATAAACTTCATGGTAAGAATGCTGTGGAAGTAATCCTCAGTGATGAGCTTTCTAGGAAACATCCAGTCTTCCCAGTAAGCCTCATGAAACACTACCACCCAAGGAATGGAGAACATACTCCTTCACCTGCAATACCTGTTACAGAAGAACCTGAAAAAGACAAAGGTAAAATTAGCAAGATCCTTTAGGATAAGAAAGATAGGGTCAATGGAAAAGACCTCAGACTCTACCTGGTTAGATACACGGGAGAATCAGCTGATAAAGATGAATGGTTGCCTGAACATAATATCCCTGATGGACCTATACACCTGAGGAACTACAGAGCCAACAGGAGGCATTAGCCCAAATTTTTTTTTCTCAGATATAGACATATCTTGGAGCGGGGGAATGGCAGCTTGCTACTATATACAGAGAAAAACTTTCAAATAGTAACACAAACTATGAAAAATTAGAAAACCTCAATTAAAAAAGTAAGTAGTGAGAAATCCATTAATATTATTACAGAAATGGATTCCTCACCCAAAATTAGGTAGGGTCACTCACTGACCCCACCCTTGAATTCCAAGTCCTTATATTTTTAAAATAATTAAAAAGAAAAGTAATAAAAATTACAACACCTGTATGGCACTTTTTGGCCAATCTAATATTTCACACGTATTGTCACGTATAGGGTTTACACCTAAAATTCACTCAGAATTGAGGTGTTATGTATATTTTAGGAGTTACACGCGGAAATGTGTTATGTCACAATTCCCGCGCGCAGCCCCGCATCATTACATTACCCTATGTACTAGTAGCAGCAGGTTCCCGCGTACTAGAGACCCGTGCGCAGCTGATTCTTCCATGCACGCAGGGGATCCTACCCCGCGCGCATCTGTACTAACTGATCCCCGCGCCTGGATCAGTCGTGACTTATCTGACAACCAGGTACCGCTCAGAAGAGCTACAACCTAGTTAGGGTTGCCTAGTATATGTAACAAACGGACATATGCATTACTAATGATCCAAAAATATCAAAACTTAAATAAAATTAATGAAAATTAATTTTTGAACAGTTTTTTAATAATAAATCAAAGATCAAGGACTACCACGTAAATCACTGATCTTGATCTTTGAAGACCACAAAACACTACAAGAAGTGTTCATAAAAATTATTAAAAATTATCTACATCATCAGCAGATAATGGAAAATCAGTAATCATCCACATCTGCACGCTTCAAAGCAATATCAATAGTTCAAATGAAGTATGAGTAAAGAATGATCAAATTTATGCTATAACAGATTAACAGATCCTGTGGCTAAAATAGTACAGAAATCCAGCAGATCTAAGGACAGCTGATTGACAGCACCAAGTGGACGTGCTAATTTTTCCCTGACTGGATTTCCAGCTTCAGCCCACAAGCAGAACCCTCTCTACGTGCCCTGAGAAGACCAAAATCACCTTGAAAAGGTATTTATACAGACCTCTTTGGATCCATTATTCCATAATCAGTTACAAGGAATTATTTATTATCAATCAGACACCGTGTCATTTTTAATCAAGTGCTTATATGAAGATAAGCAAGTGATTTATGAATTAGTCTGTAGTAGTATTATTTACCTTTATTAACCAATCAACCATTGAATTTTAGTCAAGCAATCTACCCCATCTGCTCTGAAACACTTCCAATTATTCCAGGATTTTCGTGGTAAGGTGCTCAGAGTGAGTGTTAACCTTCCTGTCTAGGCCATTTGTGCTGTTAAGCCCGGCCATTAGTGGAATAATTCCTTTCTAAGGCACCCATATTTATTCCAAGGTTCTTAAACTGCCTAAGGAGGCCCCTTGAAGAGAGGTTGCTAGTCTGTAAAGATCCCCAGTAGTATAATACTGTGGCCCCTCTTTTATATTATATTTAAAACCATTTACTACCAACCCAATTAACCTTGCAACCGCTCTTATTAAATCATTTATTTGAGCTTCTAAGTGTTTATTATTGGAATAATAATTATTATTATCATTCCAGCATTTTTATCACTCTCTGTAGCTAAAGGACTGCAAGGTTCCTGGTATCAGAGAGCTGACAATTGTTGTCAGGTTGGTA
The DNA here is from genome assembly GCA_025617555.3 of Puccinia polysora. Classification (NCBI taxonomy): domain Eukaryota; kingdom Fungi; phylum Basidiomycota; class Pucciniomycetes; order Pucciniales; family Pucciniaceae; genus Puccinia; species Puccinia polysora. The sequence goes on along the minus strand of CM062641.1, from coordinate 27,642,323 downwards.
AGGAATCTTAAAGTTGAAAATATTTCAAATTGTGATTCAATATGAAGGCTGGTTGCCATCCCCTGCATCCCCTTGGTTACTGACCCTGATGAAAATGGCCTCCCTTTCAATTTGATTTGAAAACATTTCCCGGTAAATTTGGCTTTTTCATTGACCATCAACAAATATCAATTTCAGAAAATTTCCAATGTCTGTCTTTATCTGCAAGATCCAGTGTTCAGCCATGGTCATTCATATGTAGCATTGCCAAGGAGCAGATCCAGCCACTCAACAAGGGTAGTGGTCACACAAAGGACTTGAAAAAAAATTTCATTCAAAACTGATAACATTGTTTAGAATTTGGTTTTAAATGATATAAATCCCAGGAACCAATTAATCTGAAATTTATATTGTGTTGGAGTTACTCCTCTATCAATAAATTTTCTTGTATTTTTTTTTTGGCTTGATCCTGATTTAATTGAAAATTAAGGATTACATGTTTTTTTTTTAATTTAATCCTGATCTAATTTCAAAATTAAAAGTCATCCTCCAATCAGCCCCCAAATTTTTCATTCCCAACCCAAATTTTTAAATCCAAATCAGTCCCAAAATTTATACATACACACACACACATATATATATATATATATATTTGAATATTGAACTTAGAGAATCAGTATTTGGTAGAATCAAATTGTCTTGGGTAAAAAAAATAATTCTATCATCTTCAGATTCTCATCAGAATGCCTCCACATCTTCAATTCAAATAGCTAAAGTTATGATGTATATATATGCTTTTTTTGGATATGACTAATGATGATCATCTTTTTACTCTTATCAAGTTTTTCTTTTTTTTCAAAAAAAAAATCATCAGAAGGGATTTGAAAATTTACTGATTAGAGTAGTTAGGTATATCCATGGAAAATTCCAGAGAATTTTTTTTACTTTTTTTTGTTTTGAGAGAGAAGAAAAAAACAATAAGGGTTGTTTTTTTTAGAGAGAGAAGCAAAAAATAATAGGGTTTTTTTTTATTCTTGAAATCCCCAAAATCCATGAGAAAATTAAACAAGATGATCTGATTCTAAAAAAAATCATAATAATAATAAAAAGAGGAAGAAAGGGGAAAAAAGGAGGGAAAAAACCCTATGGATCAATCAATCTTGTGGTCTTATGATTGATCTTGATCATTCAATCACTCAGTTCTTTAAATCTTTGAATATTTTGATTTTTATTTCTTTTAATTTGATCAGTAGTAGCATTATTTAGTACTCATGATCCTCAAATGAATCAGATCAAACAAGTTCTAATTCATCTGTTGGCCACAAGACAATTGGAGTTGTCTAAATGTCTGCACAACTCATTTGTCTTGTTGGTATAGTGGTTAAGTAATTGGCTCATCTTTCATTATCTGACACAAAGATCACTGCTTTAATCCACCATATAGACAAGAATTATTAATTATGAGGATTTTTATAATTCTATAATATAATTTTGATAATATTTTATAATATCTTATAAGTATGTTTTATGAGTATTGATTATGGAATTGAAACCTTGATAATATATATTATCAAGATGGGGATCAAATATAACTTTAAATTAAGTTATGAGGACTCAGATGCGTCCCAAATATTGATATAGAACTTCCCAATATGTTCCATTCCTTTGGGGAAAATTTATAGTAATTCCTTTGATCCAAACTCTCTACTCTGTATAAACAAATTGCATAATTTTAATCTTATCCCTCTTTGGGATGTAATTATACTTTAATATACTTCACTGAGCCTTGAGAGTGTCCACTCAGAGGGCCCTGAGCTCA